>OZ024742.1:115987938-115990438 GCA_964016885.1 Eledone cirrhosa
TTATTTGTTTATTTACATGTTACTGGTTGGTTGTTTGTTCTATATGTGTGTGTGTTTTCATTTTGTCCTTAATTGTAAGTTGTGATGTTGCTGTTCCACTCATATTTTCTATTTAATTTTGGTTGTAATTCTTTTATGTTTATTGCCTCTGTAATTTGTCTAAACATTGTGTCTTTTCTGTGTGTAGATTCTATTTTTATTTCTATGTTCTCTAATTTACCCTTGTGTTCTATTTTAGCATGTTGGTAGAGTACAGATGATTCTTTACTATCTTGAAGGTCTCGCCAGTGTTCATTTATCCGTTCCCCTACACTACGAGCTGTCTCACCTATGTACACTATATTTTTGTCTCTACATTGTCCTTCAGTACATCTTATGCTATACACTACATTTGTAGTTTTACAGTTAATATGGGGGCTTATTTTACAGGTTATACATTTCTTATCTATACATGAGGGTCTTTGAAAAGGGTATGTCTTGCTAATAAGTGTTTTTACGGAGGTACCTGGTCTTTCTACTATCTTAATATTGAGTTTATGTTTATTTAGGGCCATTCTAAATTTGTAAGCTAATTCACCTCTAGGGGTTGTATCGATGAACATTACACTCTGGTATTTATTGCTATCATACCATGAGTTTATTCTATTAGCCTTGTTCCTAGTTAGTTCTATTGTATTCCAAAATGTGCTCCTATACAAGTGGCAGGTCCCATTTATGTCATTATTTACAATTTTTTCCCATTTGGTTCTGGCTCCTCTATACACTCTGATTTTATCTCTCTCATTGTAGCCAGAGAACTGCATACGGTGGATGAAGTGTTGTATGTGTCTCTCTAGTTCTTCGGGGTTGCACATGCGGGACACATTTCTCATCACCCGTACCAAATCCGCAATCAGTATGTTGATTTTGGTATGGTCCGAAACGGCCGAGTTTCGGTGGATCAGATGTTTGGAAGTCATGGGTTTGGCATAATGGGAATGGAGGATTTGTTTTTTGTTGTTAATGGTATCTAACCAGAGCTCTGTGTCTAGTACAGGTAATCGATGGTTGGGGTGTTTACTTGGGTAGTCTATAGTAAATCTAATGCTCTGGTGGATGGAGTTTGCTATTTGCTGGATGCTTTCCATTGTGTTTTTCTCTAGTTCCTGACTGTTCTCTAGTGGGGGTGTCTTAACTACGATGTTTATATCATCTACGTAGCGGGAGTACATTATCAGGGTTAAGGGGTCTTCTGATTGTTCTTTAAGTTTATGTTTAAGTCTACTGTCCCACCATACCATGAATAAGTTAACTATGTCGCCTGCAATGCTAACACCAATGGCTGCTCCATTCTCTTGGGCATATGTTTTTCCATTAAATTTGAACATATGTTCCTTAAGGGTTAGTTTTATGCTGGCCCCTACCGCATGTGCAATCATTTTCTTCAGTTCATCGTGGTTTTCGGGTGTCCGTATGGCTCTGGTCCACCCGTTCCATCTATCCGTGTGGGTTTTCTTGGCCATTGAGGTAATGGTAGGTGGTTTGCCTCTTGCTGGTCTTGTAGGGCACAGGTTGCTAAGGCCATATGTGTCTAGGTAATTATTACTATAGGTAAGCTTAAATAGGAGTCCCAGCTCACTGGTATCAATCCCACGGAACTCAACCTTGCTCTCACTGATCATTTCTACGCATTTCTCCACAGCAAAATTCACGTCAATAGATGGATACAGGGACACAACATCCATACTGCCTATTATGCAGTTTGTTAGGTCCCTAGATCGGTTACTCACGCCGATTCTGCTGAGGAGGTCCTCCGTGCTGTCACATACATCTGGGGACATTTCAATGATGGGGCGTATGATCAGGGAGAGGAAGTAGGACAGTCTGTAGTTACTAGCAATGTTAGCTCCACAGACTGGCCGTGTTGGTGGTCCCGCGACAGTGTCACTGCCCGTGTTATGGTCTTTTCGAAGCACAAACAACGCCGGCACGTCATTGTTCCAGGCCTGGAAGTTGTTGGCAGTCCTTTTGTTGGGCTGCATTATATTCGTCCACATCACCATATGGGCATTGAGGGCTTTTTCTCTATCCTCATGCTCCTGTGGTGTTACCTCTCTTGTGTTAGTGATGTGTGCGTTGCATTGCCTGGATTTAGTTTGGCAGGCTATCAACCGACATTCTGCCAGAATTGTCTGTCGGAAAGCATGCTATCTCTTCATTATGTGAGCAACCAACCAGAAATTTATAAATTTATAAATTTATTATTAATTTATTATAATAAATTGAAGTGAAGCAACTGGTGCGTGTGTTTCTTATTGGCAACATGACCCTCTCAAAGTATAACAATATATATATATATATATATATATATATATATATATATATATATATATATATATATATATATATATATATATATATTGTTATACTTTGGGAGGGTCATGTTGCCAATAAAGAATTTATTGACACGTGTTTCAATAACAGTTACATAACCTGAAAACAGCTGCTATCTACAAAGTAT
>OZ024742.1:116007938-116055438 GCA_964016885.1 Eledone cirrhosa
CATTCTCGTTAGAAATCGTCAGGACTACATATCCAGTGCTTTCATCGAGAATGACACAGCTAGAGACTTATAGAATACTTAGCTGTGTACAGGAACTGGTTTGAAAGAGCGGTTGCCGGTCCGGCAGAAATTAGAAATTGGAATAAATGCTCTGAAATAGCGATATATATGTGAATATAGACATAGGATATTCGAAAATATTCTGTATGTTCATAATAAACATTTTGAAGACCTAATCGCTATAGAATAGAATACGTCACGTATTACAATTAGATTCTCGATAAAAGCAAGGGAAGTAAGTCTACGCGTTTCATTCTCGTTAGAAATCGTCAGGACTACATATCCAGTGCTTTCATCGAGAATGACACAGCTAGAGACTTATAGAATACTTAGCTGTGTACAGGAACTGGTTTGAAAGAGCGGTTGCCGGTCCGGCAGAAATTAGAAATTGGAATAAATGCTCTGAAATAGCGATATATATGTGAATATAGACATAGGATATTCGAAAATATTCTGTATGTTCATAATAAACATTTTGAAGACCTAATCGCTATAGAATAGAATACGTCACGTATTACAATTAGATTCTCGATAAAAGCAAGGGAAGTAAGTCTACGCGTTTCATTCTCGTTAGAAATCGTCAGGACTACATATCCAGTGCTTTCATCGAGAATGACACAGCTAGAGACTTATAGAATACTTAGCTGTGTACAGGAACTGGTTTGAAAGAGCGGTTGCCGGTCCGGCAGAAATTAGAAATTGGAATAAATGCTCTGAAATAGCGATATATATGTGAATATAGACATAGGATATTCGAAAATATTCTGTATGTTCATAATAAACATTTTGAAGACCTAATCGCTATAGAATAGAATACGTCACGTATTACAATTAGATTCTCGATAAAAGCAAGGGAAGTAAGTCTACGCGTTTCATTCTCGTTAGAAATCGTCAGGACTACATATCCAGTGCTTTCATCGAGAATGACACAGCTAGAGACTTATAGAATACTTAGCTGTGTACAGGAACTGGTTTGAAAGAGCGGTTGCCGGTCCGGCAGAAATTAGAAATTGGAATAAATGCTCTGAAATAGCGATATATATGTGAATATAGACATAGGATATTCGAAAATATTCTGTATGTTCATAATAAACATTTTGAAGACCTAATCGCTATAGAATAGAATACGTCACGTATTACAATTAGATTCTCGATAAAAGCAAGGGAAGTAAGTCTACGCGTTTCATTCTCGTTAGAAATCGTCAGGACTACATATCCAGTGCTTTCATCGAGAATGACACAGCTAGAGACTTATAGAATACTTAGCTGTGTACAGGAACTGGTTTGAAAGAGCGGTTGCCGGTCCGGCAGAAATTAGAAATTGGAATAAATGCTCTGAAATAGCGATATATATGTGAATATGTAGTCCTGACGATTTCTAACGAGAATGAAACGCGTAGACTTACTTCCCTTGCTTTTATCGAGAATCTAATTGTAATACGTGACGTATTCTATTCTATAGCGATTAGGTCTTCAAAATGTTTATTATGAACATACAGAATATTTTCGAATATCCTATGTCTATATTCACATATATATCGCTATTTCAGAGCATTTATTCCAATTTCTAATTTCTGCCGGACCGGCAACCGCTCTTTCAAACCAGTTCCTGTACACAGCTAAGTATTCTATAAGTCTCTAGCTGTGTCATTCTCGATGAAAGCACTGGATATGTAGTCCTGACGATTTCTAACGAGAATGAAACGCGTAGACTTACTTCCCTTGCTTTTATCGAGAATCTAATTGTAATACGTGACGTATTCTATTCTATAGCGATTAGGTCTTCAAAATGTTTATTATGAACATACAGAATATTTTCGAATATCCTATGTCTATATTCATATATATATATATATATATATATATATATACGCTTGAAGTTAGAAGGCCAGAACAACGCAGGTATGGATATAGAATATAAATACAAATGCAAAAGGCATCGCTGACAATTAGTCTTTTACCTAAAATTTATTTGAATATCCTGATATTTCGAGATAATAACTCTTCTTCAAAGGGAAGTAAAGGGGTTAATCCTGTGTTCTAATTAGCTTGCCAAGTTATGCTGACCGGAAATATTACTGAAACTCCATTCTATTTCTAATGTCAAAGAGTGATGGTTAGGTGGATAAAGAGTTGTCTCCCTTTAAAAGGGTTTGAACATGTATGTCTAAGTGTAAGTGTCTGAGTGTGGGAGGATATATTGATATGTAAATGTGGGGGTTACATGCTCTATCATGTTAAAACTGGTCTATGTGTGTGCATGTGTATATGTGAGAGAGAAATAAAGGTGTAAGCGCGCTTGTGTGTGTGCGTGAGCGTGCGTGTGTGAGTGTGAGAGGATACGTGGAGATGTAAGTGTGGGACTAGGTGCTTTATCGTGTTAAACATTGGGTGTTGAATTCTAGTATGTTATTGATTGGTGGTTGTGTTTTGTCTATAATTAGTGCTTCTTTAATTCTAAGATTGCTGAGGTTTCTTTCTTCAGCTGCTATCCTAACTATTATGTTTTTGCATTTCACTAGGTGTTTCTTAAATGAGGAAGCATTAGTGTTGACGTGTTCTTTTATTCTAATGTGAAGTGTCTGGTGGTGCTACCTATGTAAATATTGCTGCATTTGTCGCACTCTAATCTGTATACGGCTTAAGCCTGGTGGCATAGGTCTGTGTCGTCGATATATATTCCTGTTAAGTTGGAAGAACCCACCAAAAATCATATTATTTTGTCACTTCTCGAACTATACACTTAATACAATAGAAACAGCAACACCAAAGAAAACGCTGTATATACACCAAGATGCAAAAAACTGGTTTTAGTAATGCAGTGACAATATGCAATAAAACTAATACTAGTAATGATGATTTCTAATTTAAGCACAACTCCAACAATAAATGCTGCGTTGTCAGAATTAGAGGGTTTACACTAAGACATGAGGGTACGAAAGAAATGCAATGGGTCTGATTGATGGTGGTGAGGCCTGGCAACAAATCCACAATCCGGTCACTGATGGACAACGATGGGCGTATGCTACTTTATCCCAATCACATGTGTGCGGTTTTTCATCAGGTTTGCTCAACAGTTCGGGAGTTTTGCCTACCTCCACAGCTTGCTGCGGCACCCAGCCTCAGAGATGGAAGGTTACGAAACGGAGATAAGAGCCGCTGAAATACGTTGGGTAACTGCGTGTGGAATACGTCACCTTGATTCTATGGTCTATGATACGAGCTATACGCTTAGATTCGATATTTATTCGGTGAACTCTTGGCAGACGCCTACTACAACTAACAGCAGAAGGGGAGAATTCTCTGTTATGTGAGCCGAGTGCGAGGTGTGCTACAAAGAAAGGGTCCGAACAATGGGGATTATGTATATAAGTGTAGGTCTCTTTATATACTAAACACAAAGGTTTTGGTCACGAGTTTGGCACTTATCATAGCTGGTCTAAAAGGGGAGGTGCAAGCATTTCGAACAGATACATACACGAACATCTCTATCTTGTAGGATACACCATAGGGATGGTGGTTATAGAACCTGAAACTGTTGGGGCCCTGTTAAATTTAGATCAATCAAAAAATTTCGATAGATTCGACTATCTGTACATGGTGGCAAGGGAGCTTCAGTCCCGGGCTAGATCACTGAACCGCACAGGCATCAGCTCTATGGTCAGATTGATAGGTCACCTCTCGCAACTGTCCAACGCTGTGTGCTTCGTCCACTTAACTTGTCCCATCTCGTCCATTTCGTATGTATTGATTCGCGAGCCGCTACAGCACGATATGGAGATTTTGAGGGGCGTCCGGGACGGAGCAGGATGCGGGATATCGGTGCCAGCATATGTCGACGAAGTAACTGTAGATTTATCGAATGCTTAACACATTAAGATGATCGGTATCGCTCCCAGAGAAGACGAGACATTAATAGCTCAGATCCTGTATAGAACGTTCTATGTCATAGATGTGCTTCACTCGTAGGGCTGCTAAGCTGACGGATCTTTTAAATTGGTGGGAGTCTTATTGTTCCAGACCTATAAAAGCACAAAGACTGGGACGAAGTAACAAGCAGGTTGACCACTCCCACCCAGAAATGGATAGAAAGTAAACTATGCTTCAAAGAACAAGCAGAGGTAGTGTCGTTTCCAGCATCTACTACCGTTTGACTACCTTGCCTTGTCCTGGTCAATATCTGACTGCACTGGGCATACCGTGACTGATAATGCGCAAACATGCGTTAAAGCTACAACTCCAGCCTTAGCAGTAAATAGATGTAGTATCTTTTGCTAGGCACTTTGTCTCCAGCTCGTCTCCTTGATTGAGCCGCAGCCATGGCTCAGACGAATACTGAGAGAGCGCGCGCTTGAAAAAATGGAATGTGTTCAGGGGTTCGGGCCCCTCTCCCAATCGGACAGTAGAGCGATGTAAACTCCACCTTAGATTTATGTAGATGGTTAGTGATAGGTAATATAGATGATGTTCTTCAGGAGACTCTGAGCGTCGACGAAAATCAACTAGCCATACTTTCTAGATGATTTTTCTTCTAGGTATCATGAATAACTTCCAAAAATTTACCGCTTTTCAATCCTATTGGGACCGTTGCCTATTCGAGATAAACTCTACAGATATGGATGTGCCGTAACCCATGTTTGACCGAGCTGCACAGAGTCGTCGGGTATTGCTGATTTGAGGGTTTATATCGAATGCATGCATCTCAGCAGTACACTTCCGTCTCTTAGCTGAGTCCATTATGAACAAAGAAGTCATATGCTTGACTCTCTTTTGAAAGGACTGAAAATAGCCCTGATTAATGTTTACATGTTTCATCAAGGTAGAGAACGAAGTGTTACATTCCAACCTGTTTGTTGAAAGACTAGAGTTAGATTGTCGATCATGGCTAAGTATACGCTTGTATATTAGAACCGGAAAACTGGGAGGGATAACTACTCGAAGAAGGAGGACCTAATTGAAATTTCTGGCCTATATCTTCTTAACAAGGCAGAGGTTTTAGCAAGGTTTTAGCAAAGAAGTAGATGCTTGTCGGGAAATGTCTAATTTGGGAAGCAAAGACATTCGCAGCCCCGATCAGACGAATACAAAACAACCTCCACAACATATGATATATCATAGAGAGTGAAATTAGTACGCCTGGCGTCCGTGGGCCTCTGACACTGTATATTAATCGAAGGCCTTCCATAAAGTCAACCATCGCTGCAGGGAAGCTACCCTTTAGGCAGCTGGTTTTGGTCACGTTTGGACCGCTTCAATGAATAGTTCAGTAATAACAATAAATGATACCCTATAGGAACCATTTCAGCCCATGTATTTTCCGTCAAGTATGCCCTCTGTCTCCACTTCTTTGTGTACTGACTCACGAGAAAGTACTGCGAAAACTGGAGCTGTTGAAGGCCATCGTGTTCGAACTGGGGCATGGACGTTCTGCGTCGGTGTATGAAGAAGAGCTGATGGTGTTGAATATTACCGAAATCGATGTAGGAGCAAATTATTAGGGGAATAACAAAATATGTTGGTGCCGGCGCGTATATACCCTTCGTCATGAACAACCATCTGACCGTAATATCTTGTACTAGTTAGCACCTCAACAAACTAGAAGACCTGGTCTTCCTCTTTTTGTGGAACGGACAGGTTCTACTTGTCTATCCAACCATCTACAGCCAACACACATTTATGGATGGCTCAAGCATACGCTGGCTGATGATGCGCAAAAATGCTACAAGGATACGGCCTTTGTACATATTCCTAAATATTCCAATGCTGTCAGTGGAAATTCCACTTTAGCGTTCAATAGAGATATAGTGGTAGCCAAGTACGACGATGTACTCGGAGAATCTCTGGCCGTCGACAAAATCGAATTAACTCCTCTGTTCCGGAGTACGCTTGAACTGGATCAGGCTATCGACCGACTCCATCCTGAAGGTCGCTCTGCCACCTTCTTTTACCTAGAAAAGGGCAGAGAGTTTTCCTCTGTTTTGTAGCTGTTCCTCTTAGATAGAAAGGTGAGGCATATTTGTTAAAATGTGGATGAATGTAAGGAAAAGGCACCTAGATGAGCATTCTCTGACTATGCGCCTGTAGACTGGATACTCTCCAGAGAAGATGGTATCTTTCTACGGTGCTCTTTTGGAGATTAGGGTGGTTTTGATATGTGGCGTTTCTTAGATACCCCTTGGGGTTCTCCTCCATTGAGGAATGTTTATTCTTATTATTTTATTGTTTATTATCTGTTTTATTTGTTTACATCAGTGTTTTGTTAATCTCCACTGTAACTTTCGTTTGTATTGTCCTACATAATTCGACCCTTGTGGCCCATAAAGAAAGGATTATATCATTATTAGTGTGCTATTTCGTTTAGCTCAGTTCAGTTTCTCTACTAGTGGTTTCAGGTCTTGAACCTAGAGTAATATATGTATTCATTGTAGAGAGAACTCATCTGAGAATGTGTGCTGTTCCTAGTAGCCCGATCCTCTGTAGCTCATATTATTTTTATTATTATTATTATTGTTGTTATTATGGGAATGTTATATTGGTGGGGAACCCATCTAAAAAAAGCTACTTAAAAAGTATGTAGGTATTGTGGATGAAAAGAGTGATGATAGAATTTGTCTTCTCAAAGGGTGCGTGTTTAAGTTAGAAACATCAGAACCAAGAACGCGTTATCCTAACTTGTAGAGATTCTTCACCTAGTCCATGCACATATGCCTTGAATAATGAAGTGAACGAAAATATATCTGGAATAAGGGCACTTCGTTAACAAATCTGAAGCACTTGCTATTAGGGAAAACATGATTGGTGTTGCAGAATTACGAGATACCGTGTCATCTCATGAAGCTGAACTGGTGAGACTCTAAGAGTTAGCCATTGATAATGTAAATGGGAACAGCAGCGTGTTAACTGAACATGAAAGGAATTTATTAACAATCTTAAGATGACTTATTATCAAGATGACTTACCACTGATCATTCCGTCAATAAAAACCATCAAATGGAATAAATCAAGGCTGAGGCAGAATTAGTCAACAACATTATTGTTCAAGTCAAAACGAATGTCAATAGTGAAACACATAAGCTGCTTACCAGGGTAGCATTATCTGCTGAGAAGATGGGAGTTAAATCCTGATAAAATAGCTGACGGAGGGAAATAGGTGCTCTATTCTAGAAAGGTAGATTCCAGAGAAAGGTCATTATCAGGTAAAAATATTTCAGTGTCCTTGAAGGATTTAAGTAGGGAAATCATGATCTAAGCTCCAATGAAAGAGCAACGTTGAACAAAAGATATAATCTTCAAGATGTAGCATATATAAGTGTGATCAGTCAAATTAAAACAGAAATATACTGTGGCAGTCAGAAAATTTGGAAATTTGAATTCCAACAAAAGTAATTCTATCAAAATAAACGTTTTCTATCACTCTCTTCTCAGATCTATAAAGAAGTCGGTGGAAATGCAAAATGGAGAATGTACTCCCCGATCCAGTTGCTGCAACTGTATTTTGGAATAATTTCTGTGGGATAATTTCTGCTCATAATGACGAGACAGTGGCTTCAGTGAGTAAGACATCAACTAATCCCGAATGTGAAACAAGATAACATAAGCCTTTACTGCAGTGACGTCAAACTGTTTGTTACTGGAATAACATATTCGAAGACAAGAGCCTTTGAATGCATCCAACTATTCAGGTACAAGAATTTGGACAACAGGCAAGATAAGATAGCAGAACACTTGAATATATGCTTGTAGCTAGGAGAAGCTCCAAATTGAATGACCGGGATTATCGAGAACAAGATATATTAAAATCTTGAAGAGACGAATCTCCTCCCAAATACAAAATCGAAAATCAATGTCATTGTTACGAACATACACCTTTTGAATCCCGGCTATCTGGTGACGGAGAAGAGATATTTCGATACCTAGAGATCAATACAACCGCCCTGATATCATTGTCTTTAATTGATATTACTCTCGTTCAAGACAACAATATGGCTGAACAGTAAATGGAAATTAATAATCATTCAGACCATGCAAGCGTTACTAGAACTGAACACATTGTCGGGCCAATAGTCATTGTGGCGCTCGGCACAGTCCCTAAACACCTTGAGTCTTCCATCAAAAGCCTTGGGATCATGATTTCCTAGGTAGTGTCCATAATACTGCCGTTACTAACACTGCCAGAATTCTGTGCGATATATTGAGTCACTGAGTCCAGGGATAAAACCGATTGCAAGTGTGTTTGAAATTTATTATCATTATCATGGTCATTATCATATAAGTGTATCTATCGCACAAATGTATACTTGAGTAAATTGCAGTATCATATACATCCAAGCGTATTAAGATAATATTTTACTGAAGATAAGTGTGTGTGGGTGAATGAAAGATAGATAGAGAGAGAGAGAGACTGTGTGTATGCGTGGAAAGCAAACGTCCTAATAATGGGAAAATGGGAAAAGTATATTTGAATAACGTCCAGGGCCGAGAAGGGTAATAAAATCTTACTGTAAAAGAAAAGCCAATAGAACTAACAAATACATACACACAATAAACTAACAAATAAACTAACACATAAATACACACAGAAAGCGACACTGTATAATGGAAGGTTGATGAAGAAGTATGAGGTTTGGGAATGATGTGAGGAACATAAATTATGGTGTTTCAATAAGAAGAACGATTGATGGAAGAAGAAATTGAAATGATAGATTCATAAGTAACAGTTACTTTTTTCTTTTACAGCATATCGATAAACTACGCAAATATGAATACTACCATTTCTAAATTTGTGATATCGTCTGACATGTTTTTCAATGCGTGCCCGAGTAACGGATCGAAATATGTGGTTTGGGAGAATTAAATGAAGGTAAAAATCATATCTCATCCAATATATTGTCTATATATAATACGAGGAGATAATAAAATGAAAGCAGGAAAAAATTTATGTGGAATACTTTTTTTAATATCGATTATTTTCCCCCTTTAATAATATTTATTTTTCCGTTAAGTTTAAAAAAAGAATTAAAAGCATATATCAAGTGTTGATCCTTAATTTTAAGTCATGATAGCGGAATGAAGAACTGAATAAAAAGAAAATTAAAATCATAAAATGGATGGGAATAGTTTTAAAGAGGTAAGAGGGAAATAGATCATATTCCATATGTATATATATATATATATATATATATATATATATATATATATATATATATATATATATATATACATACATGTATACATACATAGAAATTGTTATATATATATATAGATATATGTATATATATATATATATATATATATATATATATATATATATAACAAAGAAGGTGTGGTAAGATACCAGGTGGACCATAACGCACCAGAGTACTCGATACTTAGGGTAGTAGAGTGGGTAATATGAAAAGATTCAGGACCCAGACTGCTTACGCATCGTGGATTAATATTTTAATAAGAAGCAGGGGCTTGGTAGCAGTGGGATATGTGTGTGGTATGGGTCGAACACTGCTCCGCTACGGAAGTAGGAGCTAAAGTACGAAGAACGATATAGCTGTCGAAACGGCCGGAGCTCAGCTGTCGGGGTCCTGGGTATTTTCATATATATATATATATATATATATATATATATCTGTGTGTGTGTGGGTGTATGTATGTGTGTGTGTGTGTCTGTGTGTGTGTGTGTGTGTGTCTGTGTGTAGTTATATATAAAAATGGCTCTTCTACAGAAGAAATTATCATTCCCTGGTAATTTCTTCTTAATGAAACAGTTCCTTTCCTGTAGAAATCATTTTTTTATATATAACGTGATGATTACAATATTAATGTATTGAATACCTTACTAACTGTGGTTAACCCCGATTAAACCCGAGACACACACACACATATACACCATCGAGCTAGCTGTACATGAAGACTTTGGAATTCCTTTATCATTCATTATAGTGACATGACCAGCCCAGCATTGTTGTGATTTCATGAGAAAGGTTGTTATGTCTCCAATCTTGCACTTACTAGAGAGGTCAGCGTTATAATTCTCCCACTTTCATAGATATAGAATGTTAATCGCCTTTTAATAGTATTCTCTCATCTCAATAAATAAATGAAGAATTAATATCGCCCTTCAGTAATAGATTCGTACATATTGGGATCATCCCCCACTTGAATGAAGAGCAAAGTCAAAATCGGTATGATGTATACAGGCGTAAACAAATAAACAAATGTGACAAGGATATTTTCCAACACAAACATTTCTGACAGTCCACTACTCTTTAGAATAAACAGCACGAAGGTCATATGGAGTAACTCGGCCTCCTTCTGGAAATAGTAATAAAATCTGCTTTAAATCACATAATACCGGCTAGAAAAGAAATCATATCTAATACTGCTCATAAATAGCGTGCAACTGAAAACATGAAGGGATGGGCAAGCATAGAAAGCTTTTATTAGATTTGACATGTTTCCTAACCAACAACAACAAATATTAATCTATAAGCACAATTTTGCGCTCTGAGGAAGGATACCATAACATTTCACATCGAGTTATACGGAAAAAAAAAGCGAATATAGAATGTAAATTGTTTCAGGAATACTAAACGTGTAATTAGAAAGAATGTAATTTTACATTTACCTTTATCGTGGCATTTTATTGTTTTATCTGAACAAATCTTTGGAACGTTGTATCTTAGTAGATAAGGATAAACATGTAGATAAGGATAAACATGTTTTCTGTAAATAGAAAACATGTTTACACTAAGCGGAAACGTGTCAGAACAAGACAAAATAATACGAAGAAATGATTTCTTGTCAATTTTTCAAGTTATATGTTTTCCAATATCTGAAACTGAGACGGCAGTCTGTAAGTAATTTGCAAAAAATATAGTCTATAGAAATTCAACAGCAGGAATAATCATATTTGAATTGCTCAATTGTTTGTTCAAATGTATGAAAACAGGAAGGCATTATCCCGCCGAGTATAAACAATTATAGTGGTAACTACATCAATTGGATGTTTTAACAACACCAGAATTATCAACGGTTTTATAATTTGAAAGGAATTGTTCTGTACTAAGTAAGAATTGAAAATAAAAGCATATTTAATCGAATCTTCAATTACTTGATACAAAACGGTGCCTCCGCAATAAGGGAAGAATTGTTGATGAGTTTAATTAAGATTAAATTAGAAACAGGATAACTATAGATGTATCTGTTTAAACATTTGGCTTATTGCTGGTCTTAAAAAGTAAAATACATACTGATCTTTGGATTAGATTGCTAAAGAAATGGTGTAAGTTCATTAATATTCTGAAACCAAATGTTTAAACATATGTATGAAGCCGACGCTAAAGTTATTCAGCTTACTACGTATTGGTTTGTCAATACTTTCTGTATGCTGAATCTGAAAATACTGTGACTTTTACTATGGTCTTTGCAGTATTGGCATTTAACATGCGTTTAACGGTACGTGGATGTGGAGATCTTGTTTAGGCCCCTTAATTAATCTTAGCTCTATAGGACAGAATGTATGATAAGTTAACAGACCGCATGTGATATTGACCGTTTCAATATTGCTAAAAAAAAACTATCTAAAACAGAATGGAAGATTTCAGAAAACATAATATATATTGTATACAATGGGAAAAATGAATTTCAATGAGTAATGTTCCAGGTTAAGAACATAAATGGAAATTCAGATCATGAATATCAACATAGCATATAGAACACAGCTTAATGATAATATTCGCCAAAGATTGGAGAGTAACAGGACTCTATACAAGAAAAGCATGTCTCTGAATCAATAACTGAAACAATAAATGTTCACGGTATATAACTTTGATAAATAATTGTTTCCACTATTGGCACAAGGCCAGAAACAAGGCCGATAACTTTGATAAATAATGATGACGATTTGAAAGATATGAGGTATCTAAATGTACCAACACAAAACAAATGTTGCAGGATCTCCGAGAATTTTGAGCACAAAGACAATATCTACAATTGGATTTTTGTTTAACACTATCCAATCTCTGCAAGTGGCCCAGGTGGAAATAGAAGGCAGTGGATGTAATTGAGAGCGAATGAGGCATGCAACAAATATTGGTTCTATTCAATTGAAGGAAAAATAGAAATCTGCACAGCAAATTTTCGAGTTGACCTCAAACCGGAAATTGTTACAAAATCGTGGATTCTGCGAAATGAAAACAAGAATCAGTTTGTAGAGTTGCAAATTTCTGTTTGCTTTCATTTTATTTGATTCAGGCACTTCAAAGAAAAAGGTTTCATAGAACCATGAAACCCGAGAACTGACACAAGCACTGGTACTTATAGTAGAATCATGCTATGACATGTGTTATGCTGCGATAAGCTGTGTTATATTGTGTCGTGCTAACTCCGTCAATCAACCTAATGTTACATGCTCGCAGATGATGCGAACCAATTGGCATAAGTATCAATTAACCAAACGTGTTATGTGTAGTTGAGCTATGAACCACCTAAGAGGTATAATACACAACATCAAATCGGATTCAATTATTTCTTCTTTTGTCAGTTGTTCATTGGAGATATATAGTCTCTGAAATTGGGAGTTTTCGCTCCATAGCTTTGAAACAAACCCAAACGCATAACCAGTAAGACTATAACAGTGTTTAATCATGATCAATGAAACGAAAAATAGCGGTTTAATTAAATCATTTATAAGAAACCAGTACAATAAACATTAGTGTTCTCAATAAAAGTCAAGGAAATTACATGGTCAATACATAACACATCTAAAATACATGAAATGGGCAATGTTAGATGAAATATCTATAACTAATGAGAAAGCTAAGAAATATATACCACTTTCCCCACCTCCTCGCATTATAGTACTTTAGCTATATGGACAGTGTGACAAATTGACTAAGTATTAACTTCAAAAATATAGTCTTCACAAAGATGAACTAGTATCGATTGATTCACACATTCCAAACCTAATGTTTCAGGGTAAGGGTTAGAATATGGAACACGTTTCCCAAGTTTTCACTTTTAATTATTGTCTAGTCTACCGGAGTGAATGTTGACACTTAATGATCGCCGTCCGTCCTGAAAAAGATAAATATTAAAGAGACTACAATATCTAGGAAAATAGATTCTCATAAACATGTGATGAAAGACCCCTCATAGTTTTGAAGGGAAAAAACATTGTCCCACCAGGCATCAATTGAATTAAATTGACAGAGGCGCCTTTAAAATGTAATTAAAATATTACATTATGCCAAACAACTTCATACCAAAACGAAAACTCCAAAATATCAGATGAGTTAATTTTTAAATAATTACTTTTACATCTATTTATAAATGCATATAAATGTAATGGATAATTTATAAATTACAATGCATTCGAGATGAATCGATGAATACCCCAATAAACTATCAGTTGAAACATGCATAGCATTCTGGTAGATAGAGATGGAAGCCAGGAAGTCATTTGAGTTGCTCTAAGAAAATGTTGACGTCTTTAATTACCTGGTTTTCATGTATCAATTTAAAGTCATCTGCCTAGCTGCTAAATATAACTGACTGAATTTACATAAATTTCTTTTTTCCTTTAACTACTGACTCAGATGCGATTCTGGTTTAACTGCTAGCACAAAGATTGACTTTGGTTTATCTAATAACAACAGACTTGTGTCTGAGTTACTTAATAATTCTAGATTTACAAAGTCGTTGCACTATAAGAGTCGGTACTGCGTAAAATAAAATGCCTTGAAGTATGTTGTTCAACTTTCTATGAGTTGAATTATATGGCGCCAAGCGTAGCTTTGCCTTTCAACTTGTGGGGATCAAGAAAATACGTCTCCAGGTTGGGCAATTGAAGAAATTGTCAGAGAGTTGGTAACAACACTTTGCGGTATTTGTTCCGCCCCTATATGTTCAGCGTTCGAATACATCTGAAGCCTATTTGTTTGGTAGATATAGTATAGCAACCAGTTAAATATCTGCACCAGATACTCGGTTGCCATTAAGGAATTCCACTCTGTTGTAGACGTTTACGCAATGTTTGCAGCCTAAGGAAACCTTACCCCATACACTCTTCGCTGAGGACTTTACATGTGTTAGAGGCGCTGCATCTCTCGTACTGATTATACAGTAAAACGTAGACTCACCTTACGATTGGTTTATCTACTAATACCAACGTGATATGTGGTTTAACTACTCTACATAAGAATTAACTATGTTTGGTGGAGAGTATTTTTAGTTTAGTGTGGTGGAAGTCACAACGTCATGGGTTCCCCTAGTCCTCCGAGACAGGCGATATTTACGCGAATGATGTTATTATTGAACACCTTGAAAGAGGAACAGGGGGATATTTCTGTAGAAATACAGTGTATGAGGGTCTGGGTATAGTGGTTGATGTGCCGTTTCCAGTTGTGTGTATAATGAAAAGAAGTGTGAGTGAGATTTGCCTGAGTATAGGTATAACTGATATCTGAGATCTGAGGAACAGCCGTCACTGTTGTTGTAGAGAATGAGACAGTGAGTAAGAATATTTTTCCGTGGTTTTGTAGGATTGAGAAAAAGAGCACCCATTAAACGTTTCCATTCCGAGAATGGTTAGAATAGTAGATACTTTTCCTGAATGCTTATGACAGAGTAGACTCCACTAAAGATACTAAAATACCAGATGTTGGTGCGGGGTGTTACATTTAGCCTAAAATTGTGTCTATTAACCAGTTGGACCACAGTGAGATTTGAAGCTGGAATTATAAGACCCGGAACAAATACATTAAGCATTTTGTACTAAAACCTAGCATCTGTAGAGCAGATGACGGAATATCATTGTTTACATGAGTGTTTCCACGGCTTTAAAAGTGTAGTCTTACATATTATAAACCTCTATATTTCACTTCAAGACTGCTTAAGTAACATAATAGTTCCTAACGTAGGCACATATCCAGCAATTTATTTTGTTGGGTTGGGTGTAGTATATGAGTGACACTGTATTCTATCAGCTTCAGAGGGAGTAAGTTCACCCTGGAGGAGTTTGAATTCACAAAGTAAAAAACCATATGATTTAATTCAGATAATTATTTCATACACTAACAGTTCTGCCAATTTACCGCCCCTGCATAGCTGATATAGTATTAGATGTTAGAACCAACGTGTCATCAAAGCGTTAAATAAAGAATTGACATATATAACGGTAAAATACCTATGAAAAATGTTAAATAGACTATCCCTCAGTGGTTCAGGTTCAAATTCTACGGAGGTTCACTTTGTCTTTTATCATTTTATGTTCAATAAAATAATATAACATAGCAGACCATGGCAATGGATGAGTGGAACTGTAAGGCCGAGATGCCTTAGGGTGTTTGTGTCCTATTGGGGTGGCAAACCATAGAAGTCGAGCAACTATAACACCTCCATCATGTCCTCGGGTCGCTTTAAAGAAGTTCACACTGTTGCAATCATGTGGATCAGGTCTCCTACCATCCCAACAATATTGCAGGCACCGAGAAACGTAATGGCCATCGTCCTTCTCTTTCTTAGTAAGCAGGTAAAAAGCGAGTTTTGCTAAACAATAGTAAATATAGAAAAATATTACCACCAAAATTTGACTAGAATGTATAAGAAATATATATGAAACGGTTTTATTAAATATACAATCATGTACCATTATAGGTTTCCTACAAATACAGTGACACATTTATGATGTATACTCTTTAATATTCCATTTCGCTGTGATCCACCTTAACGACAAAATCGCACACTTGTAACTGACGTGATGGCAATATTTTTACATCTCTCTAACAATGAGATGTTTATAAAATATCGAATCCCCGTCTGGAATATCAACTGTGCAATACAAATACGTATTTGATGAATGAATAATGCGCTCATATATCAGCAACAACTCCGTCGAAGCCATATCAATGCAGCTAAGACTAAAATAAACCAGTCAATGTATACAACGCATCAGACGTTTATTTCTACATTATCATAAGACAAATATGTTCAACGTTTATATACATAAAGACAACATTTATCTCAAAGCACATTTAATGTTTTTCTTTTGCTGTGTTCACTCATAAGATTGCGACCAGTACTCGGTTTGTTTTAAGTCTGGCACTTCTTTTATCCATCAAGCACCAAGTTTCTATTAATCTTTTATTTTCTCTTCTCTTCTTTCTTCGTTCGACTTTACTGTTCCTCCAGATTACACACGTGTGACCATATTCTTCTTTTATGTTTTTCGCAGCTCAAGCAAATGAAGTTGTTTTAAGCCATATTTATGATACCCATTTTCGTGATGTGTTTAACCCCAATTTAATGACTGATACATGCATACAGTTATTCATTGTATACTTATATATTAGTTCTGTTTGTGATATAACAACGTCCGAACGATTCCGTTTTACTTTCATGTATAGATTTCGTTCTATTATTATTATATGTTAGTTGCTCTATTTTGGGGGGTACGTTTAGAATTTAGCAATGCAGGTTTTATCACGATAAAAAACATAGTCCTTTCCAGATATTTGCGAAAGTTGGTGATTGGGTGTTTTTTTTGTTTTCGTCGTTTTTTCGTGTTTTGTCTCCCATTTTGAATGTTATATACATATAAATAGTGTGTCCCACAAAAATGTATACATACTCTCAATACCTGTACATGCAATATTTATTAGAATGCTGTTGAAGTGTGTATACATTTTTGGGGACACCCTATATATATATATTTATATATATATATATATAAATGCAAGTTTACGATTCTGTGTGTCCGCCTAAAACTAGTAAACTACCGGACTAAACTCCTCAAAATTGCATGTACATATTCACTATAGAGTCGGACAGGTAACGGTCGAAAAAGTTTACTTTGCAAAGCAAGGAATTCATTTAAATTCAATTTATCTTATTTTCTAATGACTCTCAAAAGAGATCATTCATTTTGTTTTGTTATCTTCTCCAGTCTGTAGATAAGAGAGTGAGGGATGAGAGAGAGAAAGAGAGAGAGTAAATGATGAGAGAGAAAGAGAGAGAGTGGGAGAGAGAGAGTAAGGGAATGTGAGAGAGAAAGAGAGTAAGGGATGAAAACGAGAGTGGGAGATGGGAGAGAGAGAGTAAGGGGATGTGAGAGAGAAAGAAAGAGAGTAAGGGGATGAGAGAGAGAGAGAGAGACGATGAAAGATAGAGAGGGAAAGTAACCAGCCTTCTTAACTTTTATTTATTTATTAATTTTACACAGTCTTTAACTCTCAGGCTTCTTTAACGTTATTTATCTTTTCTTTAATTTGTGTTCTCTATTCCGTAGAGAGAGGAGGGATGTGAGAGAGAGAAAAAAAAGAGAGAGAGAGTAATGGGATGGGAGAGAGAGGGGGAGTAGCGAGCGATCATTAACTTTTATTTATTTATTATTTTTACACACGTCTTACCTCTCCCAATGTTATTTATCTTTTCTTTATTTTTTTGTTCTCTATTCTGTAGAGAGAGGGGGGATGTGAGAGAGGAAAGAGAGAGAGAGAGAGTAATGGGATGGGAGAGAGAGAGGGAAAGTAGCTAACGTTCATTAACGATTATTTATTTATTATTTTTACACACTTCTTAACTCTCCCAATGTTATTTAACTTTTATTTATTTATTGTTTGCTATTATGTAGAGAATGAGTGAGAGAAAGAAAGAGACGAGATGAGAAAGAGAAAGGGAGTGAGGCGGATGGGAGAGAGAAAGAAAGAGACGAGATGAGAAAGAGAAAGGGAGTGAGGCAGATGGGAGAGAGAAAAAAGTAGGGGCAGAAGAGAGGGAGGGTGATTGGAGGGATTCTTTACCTAACGTGTGTCCGCGTTTATATATATTTACACACATATATGTGTGTTATGGGGGGAGGGCGTTCTTTAGCAGACGATATATGTTACCATCAAAGCTACTTTTCTACATATGTCTAAAGAAATCACAGATGCTTTTATATGTTTTGTATATGTGTATGGATTTTCCAGACAAAAAAACGGTATTTTTAAAAGATATTATTTAAATATGTAAGGGCGGCGGATTGGCAGTATCGGTAGAGGGTCGGACGCCATGCTTTCCAGCATAGTTACGTCCCTTTATGATCCGAGTTCAAATCCCGCCGAGGTTAACTTTGCCTTTCATCCTTACGGGGTCGATAAAATAAAGTACCAGTAATACACTGGAATAATTGCTGGCCTTGTGCCTAAAGTAGAAACAATTATTTACATATATTATTTTCCGCTTTTATTTGAATTAACACAGAAAATATTTTTTTTGTAGTGTTTGTCGCTTTTTTTTTTTTGGGGGGGGGGGGGTAATTTCAGAATACAATCTGAAATCCCAATATTTTCTACATATGTCTAAAATTAATTACACCTAATATACATTCATATAAAAAGATCATTTAAAACAACTTTACTGAGTGAATAATGCATTCTATAGTTGTTTCTATTTCGGAAAGAGTGTGGGGTGTAATAACTGTTTCTACTTTTGGCACAAGGCCATCAATTATCCAGTACATTACTGGTACTTTATTTTATCGCCCCCGCATGGATGAAAGGCAAAGTTAACCTCGGCGGGATTTGAACTCAGTAATAATATCACTTCAAATGCCTAGAAAACGTTCCAGATCATTATATGGAAGGTCATCTTCCGAAGTTAAGAGAAAGAAAACACAGCGATCTGAAGAAATCGAAGAAGTTCGGCATGCCCGTCTAGCTGCTAACAGAGCCCAAGCAGCTTTAGCACGAGCACACCGTTTGGATAAAAGGGAACAAAGGACTGCTGCTACACGAGAACAACAAATTAAGGAACAGCAGAAAATAAGACGAAATACTAATCACGCACATAGTTCCAATGCCCGAGCAGGATAACAAGCCACAAGTAAAATGAACTGGCTGATGGATGCTTTTTCTTATGACCCTCAAAAGGACTACAGCAGTAATCCACAAATCAACATTGGGAAAATGAACAAATGCTGCCAGTATTGTGGTGCCAAGAAGTGGGCAGCAGAAACACCATGTCTATCCTGCTCAAAAGGCAAAGTGAGCCTTAAAACAATACAAGAACCTCCTGAATTTCTGAAGAATCTGCTCTTTCAGCATACACCAGAAGCACGATACTTCAATAAATACATCATGAAATATAATTCTGGCTTTCAAATGACATCTTTTAGGGCTGACAGGAATGTGACTGACTTTAGATTCTGTACAACTTATAAAATTCAAGGACAGTGTTACCACTTAATGAGTGGCCTTCTCCCACTTTCACAGGAGCCTCACAAATTTGTGCAGGCTTACTTCATGGGTGAAAATGAAACACAGGCCTAACAAAGATGTACCAATGTCCATGGCGGTTTACAGTTCTACATAGTCATAAATCTACCAGAAATGCTTCACCAACATCACATGTACGTCAGTGTATTTAAATATGCACTGGAGCATATGAACAACACTACAGATCGTAAAATCATCATTAGAGCAGACAAACGCCCAGCTTCAGAACATGAACGCAGATTCAATGTACCTGTCACTGATGAAGTTGCAATCATAATGGTTGATGAACAGCATGAACGATGTGACATTGTTTTTCAAAAACAAAGTGGACATTTGGAGCAAATTTGTGAAACTCATAGAGTTATGATTCACGACAATATCTGCTCATCTTTTGGAATGGTCAAGATGGATATCATTTTCAGCTACGGCAGATCAACCCAGGAATGCGACGAGATACTGGCCGATCGATCAGCTGCAAAGAATTCTATGCTTATCATTTCATGGTACGTGATCAGTTCAACCAAGTTCTGCGATTCAAAGAAGTGACCAGCCAGTTCATGGTGAATATGTATGCCAAAATTGAAACAGAAAGATTGGGTTTTCTTCGAAGGAATCAAACTAAGTTGAGGGCAAATAACTACATCCACCTTAGAGATGCCATCAATTCTGATGTTGACCCAAGAAATATTGACCAGCCAGTCATACTACCATCAAGCTTCACGGGAGGACCACGTTACATGCATGAACGTACGCAAGATGCAATGGTCTATGTCAGAAAATTTGGTCGGCCAGATCTCTTCATTACATTTACATGCAATTCAAACTGGTCAGAAATATCAAAAGAATTATTTCAAAATCAAAAACCAAAGGATCGACATGACCTCATTGTTCGGGTTTTCCAGGAAAAGCAAAAAAAAAACTCATCTGGCTCCTAAAAGAAGGAAGAATCTTTGGTGAGCTTAGTGCTTGGATGACCACTATTGAGTGGCAGAAGAGAGGTCTTCCTCACTCTCACACACTAATCTGGTGCAAGAAGATAAGACCAAATGATGTTGATTAGATCATTTCAGCAGAGATGCTTTATAAAGGTGGTAATCCTGAGCTCTTTGAAACCATCAAGTCCACACTCATTCATGGTCCATGTGGAGTCATCAATCCAGCCTCTCCCTGCATGAAAAATCAAAAATGCAGCAAACCTTTCCTAGAGCTTTTATTAGGGAAACTTCGACTGACAATAATGGATACCCCCTTTATCGTAGACGTAGACCAGAACAGGGAGGCAATACTGCAAGCCTAACAGTTCGAGGGGAGGAGCTGACCATAAACAATCAGTGGGGCGTCCCACTCAAAAGATTTTTGTGTAAACTTTTAAAACTGATATCAATATTGAGTATTGCAGCTCCGTCAAGTCAATCCTATATGTCACAAAATATATCAACAAGGCCAGTGACATAGCTACCTTTATTATTGACAAATAACTCAATGATGGTGGGCTGGATGACGTCAAACGGTATCAAACAGGTCGATACATCTCCAGCAATGAAGCTATCTGGGTAATTTTTCGATTTGATATTCACGAACCCACCCAACAGTGGTCAACCTCGCAATCCATCTGGAAAATGGACAGAGAGTGTACTTCACTGAGATCACTGCTCATCAGTTGGCACAAGCATCACATGACACTACACTAAGTGGTTTCTTTAAACTCTGCCAGAATGATAAATTTGCTCGATCCCTCCTATATTCTGAAGTCCAAACATAAAACACCTGGACCAATTGCAAGACCTGGAATCGTAGAAGGCAGTGTCAGTTAGTGGAAGGTCATGAAGTCAAGAAAACTGATGTTATTGGGCGTGTGTACAATGTACATCCAAACAACAGAGAATGTTTTTATTTACGGCTACTTCTGCATATTGTTCGAGGACCAACGTCATTGGAGGATGTTAGGTGCTTCAGAGGAAGCGAGTGCGCAACATACCAAGAAGCATGTAAACAGCATAGACTCCTGCATGACAATGGACACTGGAGGAATTGCCTAGAAGAAGCAGCAATCACTCAAGCAGCCAGTCAAATAAGACAATTATTTGCTATTATGCTCACAGTATGTGGAATTGATGAAGCTCATCTACTCTAGCAGCAGTACGAAAACAATATGTCGGACGACTATCTACACCTAGCCCGAAGACATCATGGCAATATGTATATGGAATATACCCCCAGGATTTACAATCAAGCTCTCTGTGACCTGTCCCATCGAGTTCAGGCAATGAATAGCACATTAACTAACTGCCGGATGCCAGAGCCAGATGAAGAAATGGAGGTAGCACAAGACATTTTTCAGGAGACAAACTACGATATTCAAGCATTGCGTAAGTTTGTGGATGAAGATGAACCTCTATTGATGGATGACCAGAAATACGCCTACCACAACATTATCGAAAACATTCAAAATGACAAGGGGAAGACTTTTCTTCATCGATGCTCCTGCTGACACAGGCAAGACATTCCTCATAAACCTCCTGCTTGTAAAAGTTCGCCAAAAGTAACATATTGACCTTGCTGTGGCTTCACGTGGCATTGCAGCAACACTTCTGGATGGAGGAAGAACTGCATACTCCATGTTTAAGCTGCCTATAGATCTCACATGGCATGAACAATCTTTTTGCAACATCAAGAACTCACCCAAGGGCAAGCTTCTGCAAATATGCAAAATGATAATTTGGGATGAAGCTATGAGCCATAAGGGAGCAATTGAAGCTTTGGACCGGACGATAAGGGATCTGAGAGAAAATAGTTACATAATGCGAGGAGTGACAATGGTTCTTGCTGGTGATTTCAGACAAACTCTGCCTGTAATTCTTCGAGAGACTCGAGCTGATCAGATCCATGCCTGTCTGAAAACATCCTATCTCTGGCCACACTTTCAGCTGCTGAGCCTTACAAACCAACATGCGAGTGCACTTAACTGGTGACGAAGGTGTCAGTGAGTTTGCCATCCAACTACTTAAATTGGGATATGGACTTCTTGAAAAGGACTCCAATGACCATATTCAGTTGTCCTTTGGCCATATCATTGACACAGAATAAGAACTGATTGCCAGAGTGTTTCCAAACGTTCAGACCAGGCAATGTGATCCGAAATGGCTCTGTGAACGAGCAATCTTAGCACCTAAAAATGTTGCTGTGAAAGAAATCAACAGATCGCTGCTAGAGATGTTCCCGGGAGAGAAATATGCTACAAATCAGTTGACACAATCACTTCTCACGACCAGGTTGTAAACTATCCAACTGAATTTTTGAACCGTCTTGAACAAGCGGAAATTCCTCCACACAACTTGATACTGACGCTTGGAGCATCGGTTATGCTACTTCGCAATCTGGATCCTCCAAAACTTTGTAATGGCACAAGACTCATCATCAAAAATATGATGTCCTATGTTCTAGAAGTTGTAATCATGTCAGCAAAATTTGCTGGTGACAATTGTTTCATTCCCAGAATACCTCTGAAGCCAACTTATTTGCCATTTGAATTTCAAAGACTTAAAATTCCGATCAGGGTCAGTTTTTCCATGACCATTAATAAATCTCAAGGGCAATTATTGAAAGTCGTTTGGTTGAATATGGCAGATCCTGACTTTTCAGATGTCAACTCTATGTTGGCACAACAAGGGTTGGGAATCCTTATTGTCTCTTCATTGTGGCACCACAGGGCAAAACCAAGAATGTTGTTTATCCAGAGGCTTTGGAATGAGCAATGTTGTAATTCCCCATTCAATGACAATACACACAGATCTTAATTCCTTAGTCATGTAGTTTGCAAGGAATTCTGAAGCCGCAAATTTACTGCAAGGTATTACTTTGGAATAATATGCAGGTATTCCCGGGCACCTCTGCTATATAAAGTGAAGACTGTGTTGGGTAGAAATAGCAGACAAATTTCTTTCAAATCCCACCTTACTTTCTCAGGTATGTATATATGTATGAAGCAAAAATGAATGTTTCTATGTGATAACTCGATCTACTAGAAATATTAGCAAAATCCATTTCAAATCACAAACAACTGTCTTACACACATACATGTTTGTGTATGTATCTATGTATGTCCTGTGAGCCACTATAACTGATGGTATAGCTAATAGAAATAGAAAACAAATCTCCCTCAAACAAGATCCTACTGCCATAGAGGCAAAGATTGGTGAAAGCTACAGTGTACGAATTTAAATACACTTTTCCCGAATCACAGAAATGAGTAAGTAAATGCTTCATTCAATCATTACCAAGGCTAAATTTATTTTCTTATTTTATTTATGGTTTTTAAAATTATCTTTACAGGTTGTTTTAATTTCAGAGGTTCAGATTGAGCCAAAGAAAGAAAGAAAGAAAGAAAGAAAAGGATAAATAAAAAAAAATCTAAATTTATTTTTTTGGTCATGCCCTTTTCAATGACAACATACCTATTGATTCATCTATGAGTAAAGCATTATATATCCTGACTGTAATAGGGAGCAGTATTCAACTAATCACCACTGGAAAAAACTAATATTTTTATCTAGATGATTTACTTTGACCAAACCGCAATAAATATTCTGCTATAATTCCTACTTTGGTTAAAATTCAGCAATCATATTTGAATGTCAAATATTTTTTAATGTGTGCCAAATATATTGTAACTTTCATAAAATACCCAGGCATCACCGGGTAGCTCAGCTAGTATATATATATATATATATATATATAAACAAATACAAAAACGAAGTATATATATATATATATATATATATATATATATATATATATATATATATATATATATATATATATATATATATATATATATATATATATATATATATATATATATATATATATATATATATACTTCGTTTTTGTATTTGTTTTGCAAGATTGTTTTCTGAAAACGTGTGTTGAAACAGATATTATTACACTTTGGGAGGGTGAGGTTGGTGGATTGGCAGTATCGGTAGAGGGCGGATGCCATGCGTTGCAGCATAGTCTTACGTCCCTTTATGATCTGAGTTCAAATCCCGCCGAGGTTAACTTTACCTTTCATAATTACGGGGTCGATAAAATATAACGTACCAGTTGGATCAATTTAATCGACTTTCTTCTACCCCGAAATTGCTGGCCTTGAGCCTATATAAGAAACTATTATACTTTGCGAGAGTAATAAATATCGAACGTACGTGTTGGGTTCCACTTCAATTTTTCAATATAAATTCCCAGTCGGTTAGTTACACCACCGGGTCGTTGTTTAGTTATGTATGCCATCAAAGCTCTCTCCTGACATATACTGAGATCTTCTCAGTTGATTATTTTTGATGTGATTGTTTGCCTCTTTTGTTCTGTCTTACACCATCTTGTTTTGTAGGCTACGCATACGTTGTATCCGCGTATGTGTGTATTTGGGGTGTATGGGTGAGTTTCATTTATTTATTTACTTGTTTATTTACTTATACGTCTCTTTATGTTCTCTCTTTCCTACTTGTCAATAGTAGGTTGCTTGTTCTATCTCTGCGTATTTGATTTATCTCTCATTAATTAAGTTTTTGTGCGTTCAGCAACAAACCGATCCCCGAAAACCATGACAAAGTAAGGAAAATGATCACTCATGCGGTGTTGGTCAGTAGAAGACTAACATAGCAATGCTGATGATAATGGTCAACTCCTCCTCTTGGGTATCGATACCAGAGAGCTGGGACTCCCTGATATAGTATTTTGTTATTCTAATATTTATCCCTAGATCAGCTTTGCATTGCAGTCATGCCGATACGTTCTTTGTATATACGTGAGGCTACATTATCAAAAATATCTTTATTCAAAACAGTATGATTTCTTTTGAAGAAAACTTAATTGCGGTCTCTGTCAGCTAGATGTTATTTATTGTTTAACCCTCAGAGGTAACTTTGGAAATTAAGTTTATGTTAAGCGATATTCAAAGTGTGATCACTTTGGTTTTTTGTAAATCCGTGTGCATCTAGAACTGCAGTACGCAGAATGTCATTTTATTTTTATGAAAATAATTTGAATATGCAGGCCTTTGACCCCGTTCTTCTTCTTTCATTGTTTTCCCTCTCATGTTTCTTCTTTTAATAATGTATAGATATGTGAATAAAATTTATTTCATAAAAGTTTAGGGAATTCAGGCGCAGAAATAACTATAAAACCCCCAACTGCTATGGTGATCATAACCAAAACAACTTAATAAATTGAAGAGCTATCAAAGTGCAAAGTTCGCCTGTGCAGACAATAGGTGTTATGTAACTGAAATGTTATTAATAACTGATTTAAGCCTGGTAATGGGAATGGACTGTTTGTTCCAAAATAATACAATATTCACTCGGTAGCATCTATTGTGACTTCAATATTGTGAGTGTGCGCATTTTATAGATGTTTCGTGACAGAGAATTCTCTTATGCGGGTGTATTCTTAATGTTGGTGTGATATGTATGTGTAGCTTCCGGACAGTGCTTCCAGAAATTACAATTACCATGAATATATGAAGGAGGAAATGGGTATCCTCAAATTATTTAGTTTAAAAAAATGTGGATTCGGATTTATAAATTATTGCATATGAATTAACTGATTCGGCGGGCATATAGTGGAGATCCAACAAGCGCAGTTATCTTCTGTAAATGTTGGGAACTGAAGGGATAAATTGTTTTTGTAGATATAAATTGTTTGTGTATATATTACTACTATATAAATTTACTTGGTGAGGTGGATGATTTTGGACACACTGCGGGACAAAAAATACAACCTGACAAAGGGCGGAAGAACTCATAAGAGTCAACGTCCATCCAAAAATGTGTACATATCTATATACACATGTACATATGTATGTGTATGTATATGCGTGTTTATATGCCTGGGGTGTCAGAGAGGGGTATATACCTCTGTAGGAGAGAGTAGCCATGCCCTTTTCAGAACAGCTCGTCCTACATTGGGTCCCACCTGACACTCAGCTCTCACCTGTGGCGCCAAGAAGCTGTAGCATGTGACAGCGGCCACACCCGGTACACCTCTTTGGCCGGCGGGCCGACCCAGGTTGAGGGTAGCCAGACGGGTCTGAAACACCCCGGTGAGTTAGATAGTGTATGCCTACCCATGCATGCGAAGACAGGACACGGCGGAGTGCGTGTAGGAGAACAACATCGTCCCAACGGTCACGAAGGCGGCGACAGCAAGTGGTGTGGAGCGCTAGGGCACGGCAAGGCACTACAGATGTCGTGGCCATCCACTGCAGCCAAGGAAGTCTCTGGTCCTGACGGTCCTCCGTACCACCGGATTCTGGCTTTTGCTGCAGAGTGAGTGGGACCGTCACTGTGCACTGGCCCTCCCTTTATAAACCTTTCCCGCACAGGTTTCTTCTTTAGCGTGCACTCTCAAAGCCCTGCGGTGATGGGCGAGAGGTGGAGGTAACAGGTGGAAGTAACCTCTGGGAGTTGCCAGTCTCAAACCCGCACGTGGCCCCAAGCGATTCCGGTCTCTTCCCCTGCCCCCACTGTCCCCGGACCTGCAAGTGAAGGATCGGCCTCCACAGCTACCTTCGCGCCCACGGCAGACGGGAACAACAATGAAAAAGATGTCATCACCATTTACTATGGAAAACTAAGAATATTCTCTGAAATATGGCTTTTTTATAGTCCTCCAATTATGAGCAGATGTACTTTTACAATACCAGTATTAATGACATACCTTTAGTGTAGACGAAATGAAAATCAATATTTGCTTATGCTGTCATGACTGATGTCGAGAAACTAATTACATTTTGTGTTTCTGTTGTAAATATTTATATATATATATATATATATATATATATATAATATAGGAGGTGAGTTTTATTGTAGTACAATAAAGCAATGCAGATATCGGATAAGAAGCACTCTACAGTTTGTAGGACTGGAGTATACATAATATATAAGATCAAAAGATGGTTAAAGGAGTTCCATGTATTTTATTATGCGCATTTCAAAAACAAACATCATCATGCAATAATATTTGTGTTTTCATCAGATAAAACAGGAGGACATGATATGAAGGCTAAAAAACACTTGTGGATAGTGGAGTTTTAAATCAACTATGTTGATTTAAAACTGCACTATCCACAAGTGTTTTTTAGCCTTCATATCATGTCCTCCTGTTTTATCTGATGAAAACACAAATATTATTGCATGATGATGTTTGTTTTTGAAATGCGCATAATAAAATACATGGAACTCCTTTAACCATCTTTTGATCTTATATATCATATATATATATATATATATATATATATATATATATATATATATATACATATATATATGTATATTCATATATATATATATATATATGTATATATGTATATATATATATATATATATATATATATATATATATATATATATATATATATAGTAATAATAATAAATGTGAAGACCCAATTCATATATATATATATATATATATATATATATACACGTATGTATATGTACAGGGAGAGAGAGAAAGGGGGGGGGGATATATAGATTCATACATACATACCGATAAGTATACTTCACAAGTGTATAACAGTAGATTATATTCAACATACCAATGTACATGATTGTATGTTTAATCAAACGTTTTCATATATAATTTGAGAATATAAACATATGCTACTTCCAAATATTTTAGTCAAATTCTGGTGCTAGTAATTTTTTTTATTTTTAAATAAACATCCTTCATTTACCAATCAAATATTGTTTTCTTATTTGTTTACTAAGCGGAAAGGCAGCATGTATTACATTTTCCGGTGCACCCTGGACATATAGGCAGGAAGCAGAGCTAGCCCCAAATCCTTCCAAATAAATGGACTCACATCAATTGACATAAAGACGAGATCGTGTGGCTATAATTGGGTCAGCATACAAGTCTGCAACTCCAGTAGTCTACAGAAGGATTGGAACTCGGAAATCAAACAACCTAAGGAATCTCATATATACTATAATAGTTCCTCCAATCCACTGCTCGTATCAGGTATTTTGTTTTACAGACCATGAAGTGATGAAATGGAAAGTGGATTTCCGTTGAAATGGAACTCAGATCCCAGAACGATACTCTACTTAATTAATATGTTCGTGTATTTATATACATTACTATGTTATATATATCTTAAATGTTCTAGTCAAAAATTAATGATATCATTTAATATCACGTTAATTAAGTAAAAGCAGTGAATTATTTACGCCGTATTAAATGATTCATTAGATTCTATAAACGCAGTCAACTGAAGGGATAATTTATATACATACATATGTTTATATATATATGACTAGGGCCAACTTTTTAGATGTCACCCTCGAACTAGATACTTCCCTCTATTGCCCGTACCACAAACTTAACGAGTTCCTTAGATATATTAATGTTAATTATAACCATCCCCAAAACATCACTGATAACTTAGTAAAAAGTGTCTCAATTAGAATCTCTGGCCTCTCGGCAAATGAAGATACATTTAACGTCTCCGCCTCCTACTACAATGACGCCCTCGCCCGCACGGATTTAAAGAAAAGATAACTTACCTAGAAACCGCCGCAAGACTACCTAGGAGGAATAGGCATAGGCAGATTAATTGGTACACCCCCCACCCGCTTCAATAGAGTGGTCTCTACACCTATAGCTAGGACTTTCTTCACTTTGCTGAAAACACACTTCCCCATACAACATAGGTACCACACCATCTTCAATAAGAACACAATAAGACTATCCTACTCCACTACACCTAACCTAGCTAGGAATATAGCCAATCTCAATTCTAAAAAATTAAATAAGCCAACTACCTCCGAACCCAATCCCGGAATGAAGCCTTGTGTAATTGCCAAAATAAGGAAGCCTGCCCACTTGAAAAGAAATGCCTGACAAATGACATCGTATGCAAATGTGATGTCATCTCAGGCATCGATGATAGCAACAACAAAAAGACTTACATCGGCATGACTTCCAATAACTTTAAGAACGGTGGTATGCTCATACACACTTTTCAGAAGACCGCACAAATCAAATCAGACAACACACGCCTCCTAATTCTGGGACCTCAAAAAGAACTACCCCCCATTCACGCTTAAAAGGAAAATACTCCAGAAAGCGCGCTCATACAAGGGAGGGCACAAGTGCTGCGACCTTTGTATCTCAGAGAGCTACGAAATATTATTTGCCAAGGGCGCGCTACTGAGCAAACTCTCTGAACACTGCCCGAATTACATGCACAAACACTTTGCAAATTTCAAATATATTCAGCCAGTGTTAATGCCAGATGGCTAAAAAGTTTCCCTTTTTTTTTAATCCCTATTCGACAAGATATCCCCACAACGTCCTTCCAACCCTACCCTACCCCCTCTGACCCGAAACACGGTACTATGGTCATGTAAGTACTTCTTACCTATCTGCTCTTTCCGCATGTAGACCCTACTTCATCTGAATACTGTATATATGTCTGTGTGTATTTGTGTATATTTATTAGTGTATGTATGTGCGTATTTGTATGAGTGGCCGTACGATTGTATGCGTATGTTTGTGTGTACGTGCGTTTATATGCATTTACGTATATGTGTATATGTATATATATATATATATATATATATATATATATATATATATATATATATATATATATATAGTTAAAAGAATAGAGGTGTATATATATAAGTATAAGTGAAGAATAACATGGTCAACAGTACAAACAAGGAGATTTATTTACAGTCTAACAATTGTTTCCATGATAGAGTTGGCTAGAAATTGCTAAACACTGAAGACAGCATAACTCAATTTAAAATACATACAACTCCATCATTTCATCAGAAACTGATAAGAAATACAAAATACATGCGTATGAATTCAAATTACTACATCAATAATAGTATTAACGAAAAAGAAATAAAGGAAGGAGACAGATGGAAAGGAGAGGGGACACAAAGAAGAACGGCGAAAGAGAGAACGAAGATATAGTTAAATGTATAACTGGCAAAGTTACGAAATTAAACTATCACATCAAAATAAATATAATATTAATAATAAAGATACAGATAGAAATAAAGAAGGGGGGATGTAGTAAAGGCAGAGAACAAAAAGAAGGATGAATAAGGAAGAGGAGAAAGAGATAGAGGAATATTAAGAAAAAGCGAGGAAGCAGGGAAGGATACTAATTATTGATGAATACGGGATACATACCAAATAACAACACACTTAATGTTAGTAATACTTCCCACAACTATAGAAACAACAAACCTAGGTCTAACCGCATAAATTGGCAGCATACACCTAATTTAAATAAACAGAATGCTAATACAAAAACCACTAGTAGCCATAAAATATGCAGAAATAGAAACTACTTATGGTTTAATTCAATGTTTAACTCCTCTATTAAAACCAAGCTTCCTTTCACTTTCTTTAAATTAGTTGACAAACACTTCCCTAAAATTCATAAATATCATAAAATCTTTAATAGAAAAACTATCAAACTATCATACTCCACTCCCAACAACATAGAATCGCACATTCACAACATTAACTACAAAATAATTCATAATCCAAGTAGCCAGCATGTAAGGTCCATATCACCAAATACAGACCACACGCATATTACATCATTGCAACCGAACACACGCCCGAGCACACCATCACAATACATCAACAAACCTAATTCGCAGCCCATACATAACAATCTTGAAAATGATATAGTAGAACCGGCGCATAGGAAAGCATTTCTATGTAACTGCCACTTACCTGACAAATGCCTTCTACTAAATAGATGCCTGGAGAAGAATGTAATATACCTGTGTACTATCAACTCAGGTAGCTTGGCATGGTAGTACATTGGTTCCACCGCAGGTGTTTTTAAAAAAACCATGGTACGTGCACACACATTCTATGATTAATAAGTATCAATCAAATACAACAATTCTCGCCAACAAAATCTGGCAACTCAGGAATGCAGGCATTGAATACGAAATCAGTTGGTCAATACTTTCAAAGCTAAGGCCTATCAAACTGGTATGTCCCACTGTAGGCTCTGTAATATGGAGCTTTTCCAAATTCTTAATATCAGTAAAATTCTTCTGATCATTTTATCCTAACATGTAATACATCGCAAATTAACTAATTTAAATATTCAATTATTTATTTATTTAGTTATTATTGATCTATTTATTCTCATCTCTACGTTTCACATATTATACCTTTTTTTATAACAATAGATGTAAATTGTTTATTTATTTATCTATCTATGTATTTATCTATTTATCTATCCTTTTATTTATGCATTTATTTATTTATTTATCTCTTTGCTTAAATCTCTGTTTCTTATTTGCTTTCATCCCTGCAGTAATGTATATTCGTCCGTCTGTTTATCTTCCTTTTTCTCTCCTTCCTATCCCGTAATCATCAATAATTATTATCCTTCCTTGCTTCTTTCCTCCTTCTTTTTCTTCCTCTATAGCTTTCTCAGCTTCCTTATTCATCCTTCTTTTTCTTCTCTGCATTTACTACATCCCCCCTTCTTTCTTTCTATATGTATCTTTATGATTAATATTATATTTATTTTGATGTGATAGTTTGATTTCGTAAATTTGCTGGTGATACATTTAACTATATCTTCGTTCTCTCTTTCGCCGTTCTTCGTTTTTCCTCTGCTTTCCATCTGTCTCCCTTCCTTTATTTCTTTTTCATTAATACTATTATTGATATAGTAATTTGAATTTATAAGTTTACCGTTACGCATGTATTTTGTATTTCTTATCAGTTTCTAATGAAATGATGGAGGTTGTATGTATTTTAAATTGAGTTATGCTGTCTTCAGTGTTTAACAATTTCTAGACAATTCTATCATGGAAACAATTGTTAGACTGTAAATATATCTCCTTGTTTGTACTGTTGACTATGTTATTCTTCACTTTTTGTATTACTCCAAGATAAATTTACAAGTGAAGTCATAAACTCGTCACCCACGTAAACCTCTTGTTGAGTCACACAGAACTGTCCGTGATAAGTAGTTATCACAGACCCTTATCGGATTACCTTTAACGATTTATTGTTATCCTACATTTATATATATATATATATATATATGTGTGTCTGTGTGTATATATATATATATATATATATATATATATATATATATATATATATATATATATATATATATGTCTATATATATATATATATATATATATATATATATATATATATATATATATATATATATATATATATATATATATAGCAGAGTATAACAGTTTTAATATAGATGAGATTCTACAGGACTAGAACTGTTTCATTCATTAGAAATCATCAGGAATCATCATATATATATATATATATATATTTGAATCATCATATATATATATATATATATATATTTGTATGTATGAATGTGCGTATGTATGTAGATATGTATATATGTATATATATATATATATATATATATATATATATATATATATATATATATATATATATATATATATATATGCAGAGGTTATATTTAATTTGTCGGGATTCAACAAGCTTAAACATTTTTTTTTATGACTGATATAAAGCACTCAACAGTTTAGTGGAGTAAATATTCAATATATTAATAAATGGAAACTATATTTATAAAACCATAATTATTTTATTATATATATTTCAAGGGCAACCAAGGCAAATTTTGGTGTGCTTTCATCAGATAAAATACAAATTTGTTTTATAAATATTGACATACCCGAATAAAGACAACCTTAAAGGTTGAGGTTCGCAGGATAGTTTGCAATTTTCAATTGTTGAAAATTGCAAACTTGACTGTCACCACAGAATGTGAACCTGAAGATTGCGAAAGCATGAAAGTACTTGTTCAATTAACACAAAACATTTAATATTCTACCATACTATTTCATTCTAATACCATTATAATTTTAAAGGATTGTAAATTAGACAAAGTTGTAACTCCTTTTATTAATATATATATATATATGTGTGTTTATGTATGCATGTATATATATATATATATATATATATATATATATATATATATATATATATATATATATATATATATATATATATATATATATATATATATATATATATATATATATATATTTATATATATATATATATATATATATATATATGTATATATATATATGCAAATAAAGTGATCTACAATAGTAATGCTGATTACTATAACTCAGCGCTAGCTAAAGCATCCCACAGTCATAGGTTCAGCTATAATCCTAAGGGACATGATCGAGATGATCCAAGGGGGCCCCGGGCCAATACGCTCAGGGGCATGAGTCACCCATCTAATACCTCCGTGACCAGTAGTAACACTCCCAGACCCCTATCCGTCACCACCCCCTGTAGAAGGTCCAGCATACCCCACCGGTCTAATACCTACAACGCTGAAGACCACTGCGGTGCGCAGCATAGGCACTCCTGCACCGGCCCCACAATCCACCGAACCCGCGCAGCTTTTTAGCCCCACGGTGGGCCCATAAAACCCTCATGATAGTGACCGCCCCGCACACCTGAGTGACACCAACCGAGCTCGACCTGAGCTGTGCACAACCCCGCGATGGACCACGGCGGACACCCAACTACCCCGCAAGAATAGGACTAGGAAGGTCACATGGTATAACCCTCCGTACTCGATGGGTCTACGTACCAGCCTGGCTAGAACATTCTTTAGAGTACTTGATAAATGTTTCCCTAGGACCTGCAAATACCATAAAATATTCAACAGGCACACGGTGAAGCTTTCGTACTCAACCACACGCTCCGTAGCCCAGTACATAGCTGGCATAAATAGGAATAGGCTCATTGCCTCTAATACCACCATAAACACCGGAACCATCCAACGGAACCAGCACGCGGGACGCACCAGATCCCGGGCAGGCCCAACTAGCACAGCGGAACCCAACAACCCGGTACTGATTGCTGCTGCTTCCTAGCCCACCCCGAGTGATGGTAACCACGCGGTACATGTACAGGGCTTAAGAATTCATGCAATTGCAGAGACCCATCACTATGCCCCATTAGTAATGAATGCATAACAAAAAACGTAGTCTACAGGTGCAAGGTCACAACCTCTCACTCGGAGCACCACTATATAGGATCCACAACGACGAGCTTCTAAGATAGGTGGTATAACCATCGCCATTCCTTTAACAGAATAGAAAAGAGGAAACATACGGCCCTTTCTGAATTGATCTGGAAGCTCAAACTTGAAAAGACTCCGCACTCTCTGGTCTGGTCAGTGGTTAGAAAGGTTCCCCCAGACATAGGTGGGTCTGGTATTTGCAACCTCCGTCTTAGTGAGACACTAGAGATACTTCATGACGGAACCAAGCTATTAAACAGAAGGGCCGACTTATTCGGCGCCTGCAGACATCTATGGACGGGAACTTTCCTAAAGTTATATGGATAAACCCCGGTTCTGGCCCCCCACAACGCCCTCCGCCCCCCTGTAGGTCCCCTACACCCCGTACAATGACCAATGGGCAACAACACCCACCCATAATTTGTAGTCCCTACGGTGGATTGTGCACCGGATCTTCTACTTGTTAGGAGTCAGCAAAACCACGTTTATTGAACCTGAGGACCCCCCCCCCCTGGGAATGGCCCACACAGGAAGAACCATTATTCTAAGGTACTAACCCTATACGCATGAATGAGTGCCCGCACCGTGCGTTGTGTGTGTAACTGGGATTACGTGAATGTAGACACTCATGTGAACTCAACGTAATACCAATACCCCAGGTTGCATTTGAAAAATGTTGGAGTGTATGCTTAAGAGTATATTTGTATATGCTCTCTTGTATGAGTGCACATGTGTATATAGACATACACACGCATCCAGAAGTATAAAAGTGTGGCTGGGTGCATGTACCTATATATGTCCGTACTAAGGGATTCGCCTAATCTCCAAATACCCCAAGCAATTGCAGTGAAGATATATATCACACTCTACTTTTGTCTAGTCTAAACAATAACTTTTCCAAACACCCACTTTAATTTTCCTTAAAAATAACACACACCTCGTTTTATATCTGCCATATACTTGGTTTTGGGGGCCTCTGTTGTATACATATTCACGTGTGCGTACATACATATATATACATACCTGTATGGATTTGTGTGCGTAGATATGTGTGTGTGTCTGAGGGGGTAGGTGTGAGTGTATGTACAAGTCAAGCAACATAAGTCTTTTATTTGTAAACTTTCTAAGTATTTGACTCTAACCATTATTTGCAGTATTACCACAACACTTAAATTCCTCAATGTGTATGTGTGGATATGTGTGTGTGTCTGTAGGGGTGGGTGTGAGGGTATGTTCAAGTCAACCAACTTAAGTCTTTTTATATGTAAACTTTCTAGAATTCGACCCTAACTATAATGTTCAGTAGTACCACCCCACATACATTCATCAATTTAAGAATGACCTGTAGTATCGAATTTCATACTAAAAACTCAATCTATATATATAAAGCTGTGGTTGTCTGTCTGTCTATCGATTTTTGGCACACATCTCCTCTTAGAATCTCTGACGGAATTGCACCGAAATTGCTATACTTGTACATTGAGCCCTAGCGAAGACATCGGAATAAAAATATTTCAAATTGACCCACCCTATGTGACGAAATCGAATCTAATGTATCGATTTTTGAGCGTAAGTGACGAGTTATTTCCCTTTGTTCTGTGTTTACATTTTCTGCGTGCAAAAATTAAAAAAATTACGCTGGCTTTCTCAGCGTTTAAAATGACATTAACACAATACACGAACAGTTGTCGAGCCAGCAACATTTTAACCTGCAAAATTCATCAGTTCGAACACTAAGCTTCCGTTTTTCTTCATTTCCATTTAAAAGACTTTTAAAACAATATTTTTACTTGAAAACAAGTCTACTTAAAGACTACGTAAAGCAAGCAAATATTTCGTAAAAAAAAGCAAAAATTATATAAGTTTATTTAAAATATATGTATCTGTAAATTTCGTTAGGCGTGCAGACAGACAGTCGTGCAGACAGACAGTCGTGCAGACAGACTTTAAGCCAAAAAAGAAACTTAACATTGTAACTTTAACACAGCTACTGAGCGACCCCGAGCAACGCCGGGCTTTACTGCTAGTTGATTATATATCTGACCAGGAATGCTTTTTGTGAAAATCAGTCATATGGAACTATTGCCATCTTGCCTGACGGTTTGAACTTTACAACACCACCTGCCTCATTGAGGTCAAATACCAACCCCACTAGCATCTACAAAGTGACCAATGAGAATTAAGATTATTCCTGCTGACAACATTAAATTATCCCTAACAAGCTTATATGTCTCTAGGCTCTGATACCATCAACACTGTAAACACAGAGCTGGCATATCTAAGAACTGACTAACTGGCTGGTGAGTTCATATCCATTCAATGGCTATCATCGAAATATACATAGCAGTAAATAAAGGATTATGAGTTCATGCAATTGACTTATGTTTCGTCACCTATATATATATATATATATATATATATATATATATATATATATATATATATATATATATATATATAGGTGTGTATGTAGGTGTTTATATACTTTTTATATTTTTGTATGTATATATATACACTCACACACATATATATATATATATATATATATATATATATATATATATATATATATTTATATATATATATATATATTTATATATATATATATATATATATATATATATATATGTATATATATATATATATATATATATATATATATATATGTGTGTGTATATATATATATATATATATATATATATATATATATATATATATATATATATATATATATATATATATATATACACACACATATATATATATATATATATATATATATATATATATATATATATATATATACACAATGATATTAAATAAATGGAAACTATATTTATAAAACCATATTTATTCTATTATATATATATTTCAAGGGTGCCAACCCTTTAGTACGCTTTCATTAGATAAAATACAAAGTTTGTTTTATAAATTGTGACATAACCAAGGAAAGATACCTTAACGGTTTTCCTTGGATGGTGAAGGGATAAGAGAAGAAAAGTCAGATATTTCAAATTATTAAAATAAGTATGCAAATGAGTTTGAGTTATAGGGCTGAAAAAAAACGTTATTTCAGACGCTATGCAGAATTTAAATAATTAGGATACATGTATGTAGGAAGTAGAAAAAGGAAGAAGAGCTTGTATTTACGTTAATTTAAAAGGAATTAACAATTTGAGGGAATGATGGAATATGATTCCAGAATTTAAATTTATTTAGCTATATTATGAGATATAATATTGTATATATAATCAATTAGATTATAAGAAGAATTATGGTTGTAAGTATATTTTAACCTATTACATTACAATCTATATATATAAAACTGTGGTTGTCTGTCTGTCTATCGATTTTTGGCACACATCTCCTCTTAGAATCTCTCACGGAATTGCACCGAAATTGCTATACTTGTACATTGAGCCCTAGCGAAGACATCGGGAAAAAAAATATTTCAAATTGACCCACCCTATGTGACGAATTCGAATATACTGTATCGATTTTTGATCGTAAGTTATCAGTTATTTCCCTTTGTTCTGTTTACATTGAGCGTCTTACGTAAACAATTACGCTAGCTTTCTCAGCGTTTAAAATGACATTAACACAATACACGAACAAAATTCATCAGTTCGAACACTAAGCTTCCGTTTTGCTTCATTTCCATTTAAAAGCCTTTTAAAACAATATTTTTACTTGAAAACAAGTCTATTTAAAGACTACGTAAAACAAGCAAATATTTCGTCGTTAGGCGTGCAGACAGACAGTCGTGCAGAGAGACAGTCGTGCAGAGAGGTGATATACGCGTGCAGACAGACAGTCGTGCAGAGAGGTGATATAGGCGTGCAGACAGACAGTCGTGCAGAGAGGTGATATAGGCGTGCAGACAGACAGTCGTGCAGAGAGGTGATATAGGCGTGCAGACAGACATAACTGATAATTTGGTTACGCTAATGTTTTTCTCTGCGTTGCAGTGTTTACATTTTCGATCTTTGTTAATAAATAACCAGTGCAGTTTCTATCCCCAGCATCCTCTTTTGTTATAACATTCGGGTTATCGTTATGTTTTCTTAACTTCATAAGGCATATTGTTGGTTGAGGGAATATTAATCAAAAACACCACATGCAAGTCTGCACAGTAGACACTACAGTTTTTAAGCCAAGAAAGAAACTTAACATTGTAACTTTAACACAGCTACTGAGCGACCCCGAGCAACGCCGGGCTTTACTGCTAGTAGTTTATAAATGTATAAATATCTATATAGATTAATAATTATGCATGTATAAGTATTAGAGAAATAGAAATAATTTACAATTATTAGTTGTTTATATTTCTATTATGAGTTACGAAGGATGTTGATTTTGCATTTTACATAAAAAACAGGTGATTCATGTTGTAAGAAGAGAACAATTTGTAGATTCGAATATTTTGTTCCAACATTGAGAATGTTTTTAGAACATTGTTAATTTAGCGAAGTTATATAGTTTATCGAACATATTATTATAATATCATGTTTATGTTTGCACAATTGCAAAGGGAAAGATAACTCCAATCTTGTTTGTTAACCGTTAAATTTGATGAATGATTTACTCAGGAAATATATAGAGAAAATTATATATTATTTCGTGTGAGATTAATTATTTTAGTCGAAAGATATGTAAAAGTTTGAAGATCAAAAGGAGAGGAAAAACGTAATGTGCATTTCGACGAACTATCGAAAGAGGATACATTTTCAGAATGTCAATTAAAGATTATCAAACTACATCTAAAAAAATAATGTCAGAAGTAAAAAATATAAAAAAAATAAAATAAAAATATAAAAAAATAAAATAAAAAAATAAAATAAAAAAATAAAAAAAATAGTAGAAATATTAAAAAAAATTAAGAAGGAAGGTCATTTACAAAAAAATTACATTTAAATTTTAAAGAAAATAGGATCATTTTGAAGGTGTATAAGAATATCAAATTAAAAATACTTCTGAAAGTGCAATTTTGGCGGTGTCTGCAAGAAGAAAATAATTCTGTTTTAAGATTAATAGAGTTTTGACAATTAATTATATAAAAGATTTCCTCGATACATAAGTTACGGAATCTTGAGAAAGCCATCTTTCGGTATGCATGTGCTATCGAAATCGTTCTCCAAGATATTGAATCGTCTATATTGTTGTCTTTTATGTTCCAAATTAAATGTGAAAAGTGAAGTGGAAGATTTGTTATTGAACTTCTTAAATGTGTGTTTATGGTTAAACCAGCATTCTTGGAATGTTGTCGAAGTGGCACCAATATAGTTAAATACTTTGTCTCTAGTTTTAACTGCATTTATAAGTTACCTTTTTGTCTAAGCAATTATTTTTAAAGGGCAGTTTGATTTAAATCTACAGTTACATTTTCTGGAGTTGTTGTTCGGAACGGTACTATTATTCTGAATATTGTTGTTAGAAATATTTGTATTGCTTCTTTGGTTAGTTTGGTTAGGGTTTAAATTTACGTTTCTATTATTAATTCTATTTATATGTTGTGCTATGTTCATAGTAGTAGAGTAGGATAGTTTTATAGTGTGTCTGTTAAAAATAGAGTGCTATCTGTGGGTTTTAGGAAAACATTTATCTAGTGCTTTAAAGAATAGCTTTGCTAAAGATGATTTAACGCTTAATGAGAATGGGGGAGAGTACCAAATGATATTTGTAGTTCTAGTGTTTTGTTTGGTTAAGTGTTTCAGTTAAATTGTTTATTATTATTATAATTAATTTTAGGATGATTTGTCATGTCATTGTTATCTATGTATTTAATTGTATTCGAGTATCCTGCTCTATGTAAAGTTTCGTTGTAATATTCTGCCTTATCATCAAAAATATTTTTATTAGCAGAGATGTGTGAAATCCGTTGTTGACGCTATTGACAATAGTGTTTTTAATACTTCTAGGATGATTAGAATTGAAACTTACGTAACTTAGATTTTCATTAATTTTATGGAAAGGATAGTAAAGACCTGTACTAAGGTTTAAGGTTACATCTAAGAAGATAATAATGTTGTAGTTATTCTCTATTTCTATCTTAAGATTGTAGTTGTTGAAAAAGTGTATTGTGGATTTCTTTTTCCTATTAATTTCACTATTGCTATGTTTTTCAATTAAAAGTGACATATCGTCACGATATAAACCTCCGGTCATCTCTGGCATTTTCCAATGCAGTACATTATTAATAAATAATCCAACGATGTCCTTTACTTGCGCCGAGTCAGATGATCCCAGAATGATATCAAAATTGTTTTTTTCTATCGGCTCTTGTCCAGAGCTGATTATTAAATTCAATTAGTGTTTTACGTGCTGTTAGAATTATATTCATTTCATCATTAGATAGGTATGTATATTTAGACGCGTAGATAAGTGCCTTATTAAGTAAGCTAGGGTTAATAGAGGAGTAGTAATTTGCAATATCCATTTGAATGAATGTTTTGTTATGTTTTAATTTTATGTTATTGAACCAATCTATAACTTCATTAGTACCGTTCCATAGTTTAAGGTGTGATTTTTCTTTAAGCAGTGGTATAATTATATCTAATATATGCTTGCTAATTATGCCTAAGTCCGATTTAGATGGTGCGATGAGTCTGACTGGTAGTTCAATTTCAAAATTTCTTTTGTGGTCCTTCAGGTTAATCTTCGGTTTTCTGGGTATAAAGGGTTCAGTCTAATCTTGTATGCCTAATTTATAAATAATTTCAGAAGCTTCTCTATTTAACGTTGAAAGATCATTTGATGTTATTTTGTAGTTTTTCCTGAGTTCTTTCAATTTTATAAGGTTATTATATTCGTCCTTTTCCATACCATATAAATTATTTGTTTTGTCAAATTTTATCAGGATCCTTTGTTTTTTCTAGATTGTCTATTTTATTCTTGAGGCCTTTAAGGTACTCCTGGCCGATACATTTTTTTAAACATTTTTTTTTATATCATAGATATTACTTCATTTTCAAATTCGGTTAGTAGTGTGTTGCTAGGTGGATTCTTCTTAGATTTGAAGATAAGGTCGAAGTTGTAACTGGATTTATTTATTTTGTCCTCGGATTTTCTATCAAAATGGAAAGCACGCAATCTAAGTCTTCGTATAAAGGAGTCAGATTTCTCAATTAGTTGTTTTAGATATTCCTTATTTTTAGGTAAGGATACATCTTTTACAGAAGAAGAAATCCTAAAGAATTCCATTATTTTGCAATCAGTTATAGTTTAAAGTGCTCAACATTGAAGGAGCTATTTTTAAGCAAAAGGGATATTCAATTTGTTGGTAATTCAACAAATATAAATGATTATAACTGATTCAGAGCACTCGACAAGTTTTCTGGAGTATAATATTCAATGATAGTAAATCAATGGTAACTATATTTATAAAACCATATTTATCCTATTATATATATTTCAAGAGTACCAAAACTTTGGTAAGCTTTGATTGTTTGTAAACCGAACTGTGTACGGCTAATAATTTCGGGCTGTTTGTTTACAAACAAACCGAGCATTATAATAAATATTCTGTAAACCCATACGTACATATATATATATGTGTGTGCATGTATGTATGTATATACATACGACTGTACGTCTGTATACATATATGTATTACGTATACATACTTATATTTAAGTATCAGCCGTATTAAGAGTGAGAAATGAAATTTCATTTTTTTTCCATTTACCGTTTTCGGTATACACGGCCGACTAACTCACTCGATATGTAAATTAGGCTGCTCAGCAATTAATATGCATAAGAAAAGTATATACTTTCAAACGTTCAATCGACTGACAAGAAGGTATACGGTGCAGATGACAGCTTATAAGCTAGAAACTAGTTCATCTTTCCTTTGTCAGTGTTGAACAAAAGAGCCACGTTGGTTGCCGAACACTACGGCTAATAATTTCGGGCTGTTTGTTTACAAACAAACCGAGCATTATAATAAATGTTCGGTAAACCCATACGTACATATATATATGTGTGCATGTATGTATGTATATGCAGTACATACTACTGTACGCCTGTACACATATATGTATGTACGTATACATACTCATATTTAAGTATCAGCCGTACTAAGAGTGATAAATGAAATTTCATTTTTTTCCATGTATATATATATATATATATATTCAAAATTAATTTAATTAAATTGAATTAAGGGAGGCATGTCCGAGACATGCGCCATATCCACCGTGGAATAAGCTCAAAGATTCCAATGAATAGATCCGAGCATTTTATATCAACTAGAAATTGATTGACATATATATATATTTAAAATAAACACATGAAACAATCACAGGGGATGATTTGTAAAGTGTGTAATCACACATAGCTAGGTAGGTGACTAATTAAATTTTAACTAGAGCTTCAAATATTACCTTTTTAAAAAATGATTAATCCTCCTTGTATATATTTCATTAAAGAAATATATTTCACCATTAATCCGTAAAGTCACAGTAGTCAAATCTCGGATCTTCAGCAAGGAGGCAAGATTTTCAAAAGGTAATATTTTTTTTAAATGTAATATTTGAAGTCCTAGTTAAACTTTAATTAGTTACTTACCTAGCTGTGTGTGATTAAAACACTTTACAAATTATCCCCTGTGATTGTTTCACGTGTTTATTTTATATATATATATATGTCAATCAATTTCGAGTTGATATATATATATATATATATATATATATACCTATATGTGTCTATGGATATATATGTGTATGTGTGTATATATGTAGTTTATTATTTGAACAGATAAAAGAGAGGCAGTACAAATGATATGATTTTTAGTTTCACACTATATATATATATATATATATATATATATATATATATATATATATATATATATATATATATATATATATATATATATATATATATATATATATACATATATATATTGTCGTACTGCCTCTCTGTTCTGTCCCTGTTCAATTTTTTATTATACATATATATATATATATATAAATATGAAAACAGGGAGAAAGAGACGATTATTAGGAAGAAAAATATATTTGTTTTCCTTTTATGTTTCTCTCTCTCTTTTTTCTGGGTTTTAAAATGATTAAAACGAAATGTTTTACTTTGTGTGAAGTGTTAAGGTATTAGTTGATTTATTTATTATTTAACAATGGCATTTATTTATCTATTTATATATTTATTAATTGTCTATTACCGGTTTCAACATTTATATATATATATTGTGTGTGTGTTTATATATATGTGTGTGTATGTGTGTATATGTGTATGTATGTGTATGTATGTGTGTATGTATATATATATATATATATATGTATACGTGTATATATATATATATATGTGTGTGTGTGTGTGCGTGTGTGTGTATGTATGTAGTTATGTATATATATATGTGCGTACGTGTGCATGTATGTATGTATATATGCACGTTTGAATGTGTGTATGCGTGTGTATGCATGAGAGCGTGTGTGTGTATATAAGGCGTGTGGCTGAGTGGTTAGATAATTGGATTCGCAATCGTGAGGATGTGAGTACAATTCCTGGACCGGGCGATGCGTTATGTCCTTGAGCAAGACACTTTATTTCACGTTGCTCCTTCTACCTGGAGTTGCGACCGATAGATAGTATTAGCAATTGGAAAGACCAACGGAAACATTGTTTCCTCGGTCCGATTTGACGAAAGTCGATCGTTCCTAAATATATATATATATATGTATATATGTATATATATGCGTGTGTGTGTCTGTGTGCGTATATATGTACACATATTTGTATGTATGTGTATACATACGTGTATATATTTGTATATGTGTATGTGTGTATGTACTTTTTATATATGACTTTTGTGTGTGTCACTGTCTGTGTGTGTGTGCCTGCCTGTGTGTGCGTGCGTGTATGTGTGTGTACGTGTGTGAGTGAGCGAGTGTGTGTATGTGCTTGTCAACACCTGGAATATATATTAAGAGAAACTTCACAATAAGGGGAAGCACCCCAACACTTGTATCTGTTGATGGGACCGTTTCTGCCTTTGTCACCCTATTCCAACCTTAAAGAATTAGCTTCTAAAGAATTTCCCTTTTGTTATACTTTGGGAGGGTCATGTTGCCAATAAGATAAAGAATCTTGCTAAACAAATTCAATTTCCCTTTTCTTTAAACCATTGAACCACCCATCCTGTAGACACCTGTCTTACAAGCATTGTTAATCTAAATGATAAACTAGGATTGATATTCCAAATATGATTTTGTTTACAGTATTCTTCCTGCCTTTGATAATACTATAGCTTTAAAGAATTAGCTTTTAATGACATCCCTCTTCTTTAAATCCTTCAATCAATGACCTCCACCCATCCCACTCCCCACCCTCTTCTACCACCAGTAAAGATATAAATATCACTACTTACTTGGACATCAAGCTCCCTCATGATTCCTCACAAATGAAACAGTTCTACTCCTGTAAGCTCTTCTATATTAAAACTGTTATACTGTGCTATGTATTTAGTAACTTACTTACTGTGGTTTCCTACGATTCAACCCGGAATAACTTATATATATATATATATATATGTGTGTGTGTGTGTGTGTGTGTGTGTGTGTTTGGGTGTTTGGGTGTATGTTGGTGTGTGTGTGTGTATATATATATATGTGTGCATGTGTGTGAATGTATGTTTATATGTCTATATATATATATATGTGTGTATATGTGTGTGTGTGCGTGCCTGTGTATGTAGTAAATAAGAAAAAGAAACAGTAGAAAATGCTAACGGTATTTTCTCTCAGAATAACATCAAAACATTTATTTACAAAATAGGAATTTCCTCAATATTTATACCGGTTTCAATGTATATGCTTTTTCACACGACGGAAGTGTGTACTGCAACTAAATTGCATAATTATGATTTCTTTATTTCATTATATATATTTTTTTTTCTTAAATTGCATAATAATAAGAACAATAAGGATATAGGGAAATAAAGTTTTTACATACATATATATAGGGAGAAAAGTTCAAATTTTTGTCTGTAGCTTTCTTTCTTTCTATCTTAGTGCTGACCTTAGCCGTGTCACTACCAACCTTAATTATCCGTCTGCTATCATTATCTTTTTATTTTATAGTTTGCTGTTTCATCTATTTGACTCACTTCACCGTACTCTATTTGAATGTCGCCATTATCCCTTCATCTCTTCCCATCCCATGTTATTACATTGTCAAGTTACCTTAAATATCTCCCTCACCTTATCATCTCTTCATTCAACCTCTCTTATTTTTTCCATGTTATTATTGTTATCACTATTTTACGCCTCTATCCTCCACATCACTGCAAATCCCCTGGTGGATTGGCAGTATCGGTAGAAGGTCGGACGCCATGCTTTACAGCACAGTTACGTCCCTTTACGGAATGAGTTCAAATCCCGCCGAGATTAACTTTGCCTTTCATCCTTACGGGGTCGATAAAATAAAGTACCAGTAATATACTGGATTAAGTGCTGGCCTTGTGCCAAAAGTAGAAACAATTATTATCACTATTATTAGGCGGTGGATTGGCAGTATCGGTAGAGGATCGGACGCCATGCTTTGCGGCATAGAGTTGCAGCCCTTTATGATCTGAGTTGAAATCCCACCGAGATTAACTTTGCCTTTCATCCCTACGGGGTCGACAGACTAAAGTGCCAGTAACGTACTGGGATATCTGCTGGCCTTGTGCCAAAAGTAGAAACAATTATTACTATTATTGCTTTCATTCATGTTATTTCTCCATGTATCTATAAATACTAGTGCACTGTATCATCTACACAGATCAGTATTCTGATGATTTGGTCGGGTATCGACTATAATTAAAATCGATTGACGTAGCTTCTGGCGATCAGTGATTTTCAGACACACGGGACTAATGAAACAATTGTTAATACTTCGAATAAAACCTATTGTATAGCCGACTACGTTATTCTTCACTCATTTACTATATATATATATATATATATATATATATATATATATATATATATGCATAATATATATAGAAATATATATTACGAGGATTACATAGTATATATTCATAACTTTACAATATGAATGGATATCGTGCAAATTACGTTCTCTCATATAGCTAATGATATGTAATGTTGATTGGCTTTGTTCAGGTTTGTGTGACCGAGTAAGTCTGAACATTGAAACCATCTTCTCTAAACGCTATTACGTTTTCCTAATTATTCGTGATAAATTAATTATCAGTTCTATATTCGCATAAATTAAGTGAATAATTGTAAAAATCACCTGGTCTAATAGGTAAGTATTCATTACACTAATCAACTATTGATGCTATTAATTAATCGATCTCTTCTCTTATGTAAGATGGTAAAATCGTCAATAAAAATATAGTTATGAATATGTTATTGAGAGTCGGTTAATTATTAATAGTTTTGCTTCTATTAATTATAATTATATATATATATATATATATATATATATATATATATATATATATATATACAGTCGTACACGTAAACACATGTATGCGCATACAGACGCATTCACGCATACACACACGCACGCACAAACCTATGTATGTATATATAAATATATGTAATATAAATATATATATATATGTGTGTGTGTGGGTGTATGTGTAAGTGTGTGAGTTGGTGTATGTGTACGTGTGCGTGTGTACGTGTTTGTTTGCCTGTTTCTGTGTGTGCGCATATATATATATATATATATATATATATATATATATATATATCATACAAAATAATACAGCCAATTATCCACACAATACAATATAGTTCGCACTCCAAACGTTTAATTGGAAATATACTCCGGTATTTCCTAATGTTTGTTGAGTGAGATGGAAATTGATCGAAGTATCGCTAATAGCTTTCTCCGTTTATGTTATTATGTATATAGATATATTTGTACGTATCATATGTATATTTGTATATACGCTTTATTTTCCACACCTAATGAACTTATTCGCATATGTGTCGCCACGGAAAAGAAATATATCAATATCTATAGTTTATTTATCGTTAATTCCTGTTCCTCTTTGGGACTTGCATTCTCCAGATCTTGCACGATGTCCGGGGGATATTTCGGTTCT
>OZ024742.1:116060438-116062938 GCA_964016885.1 Eledone cirrhosa
TATATATATATATATATATATATATATATATATATATAGAGAGAGAGAGAGAGAGAGAGAGAGAGAGAGAGAGAGAGAGAGCAGATAATCAAGGGACATTTCGCTGGAGGTTAGGCAGTAACTCTATGAGGTTAAACCGGTTTAAGCAATCCAAAAGCACTTCAAGTAAGTAGTCTACCACATCTTGTATGTCTACTGCTTGCATCAGTCAACACTTATGTAAATTAATTACGTAGGTCATTGATTTCGTTTGCCAATACTTGCATTAATTGATCTTGTGGGAGTTATCTCCCATGATAACCGACTTAAGGATTTAATCAAACCCAACACATGAGCTTATTTTAGAGGTGCAAGATCATTTTAGTGAATGGTAGTTGTTAAGCTAAGCGCATTTAATGATGGACATATATTTTCAGTTAAGGATGAAAGTAGCGATTCTTTGCTTAAAATTTAATCTAACATTTTAATAAATATATATATATATATATATACGCACACACACACACACACACACACACACACACACACACACACACACAGACACACACGCACACACACACACACATATATATATATATATATATATATATATATATATATATATATCACTAAGTTCCTTGCATTGAAAAGCCGACTGAGCTTTAGATTATCTTCGTTATCAATGCTTTGTATTTGTATGCGTCTGTGGCAAGTGGTTTGGAATAATATATTTACCACTAAATAGACGATCATTAATTGAAGCAATATACATGACACAGCATAATAATAGAACAAACACACAGAGAACATGCTTATTTGAAATCAGAAATAAATACCTGTCTGATGGCGTCTAAATCTAATGATCAAAACTCGAATTCTGGTAGTAATTCCTGTACCAATCAGGTTACTCCGCCAACAGTAAAGACGCTGCAAGACATGTCAACAAAAATGGCTCCTCAATTGTTCGATCAATCGAAAATCAAACAACGTATTAATTAGCATGTACGTAAGTGAGTATTTCGCAAGCACGTTTGTTCTTGACACAATTCGCCACTCAAATCAAAGTCATACAATACGTGATAATTACAAATATAATCAATCCAACGGGCTCCTACATATATTCCGCCTAATTAATTCCATTTATTATAATTGTGTCAATGCTATGCTATGGTAATGTTATTCACACACAATGACATGCAGTGAGCTCGAACACGGCTTCTCATTGTTACGAGGGAAGCTTCTTAACCACAGGTTTATGCTTACGCTAATATTTTCATTAAAGTATGTATAAAAGTAAATCTGTTCTATATATATTAAATGTCAATACTTCACGATGAAACGGCGAAAACCGAAACATTAAAACACAATTATAGAATTGGTATAAGAATAACTATATTTCTACTTCTACAACACAAGGAATGTATCTCATACCAAAGTTTTTGAAAATACACAAACAAATACGTACACTGCTTATTATTAATCACATTATATGATAACTGAAGTATAGCCAAAGGCACTATCAAATATCTTGCTGATACACATTGTAGTTTCGATGTGACAGGTAAATACAATGGTTTTATCGACGTTTTAACCGGCATCATCTTTGAGAGAACAGGAAAAGTGGGATCGATCTTGATATTTTCTAGTCTTCCCTGTACTTCATCAGAAAAGGTATGTCCATCTTTTGACTACGGAGAGATTGGTAGCTTATATATATTTATAGTGTATATAAGTTTGAACAGAGCTAAGCTGATTGTTTGACATAAAAATGCTCTAAACGAAGTTAATTATATTATTCGCTGCAGGGAGGTTTTTGATTATTTGTCATATAATATAAGGTATACAACAAACAAAGCAATTTAACACTGTTGAAGTTTATGTATTCTTAGTCACAAGATAATAAAACCTCCATTGCTAGATATGAGTATTCTTTTTCCAATGAAAAATTTCAGAAGTTTAAGAAACCTATCCGATCGTTCCAATTTTTCTTTTTTTTTTCTTTTTCACAAATGCTGACGTACATTTAAGGAGTAATGTCATTGTTGACGTTTCATATTCATTTCATCTTACATATCTATGATTCAAGGTTGAAGACGTTTGGCCTTGTGGTAAGGGTGTTGGACTAACGATCATAATATCGTAGAGATAGATTACTGGATCAATTAAAGGAGTAAGATTGTCTCTCAGACGCTTAACGGGCGTTGAGCAAAAAAGTAAACGAGGCGTATATTACATTAACTTTACAATCAACTGTAAACACACTTCAGTGCGTCTGAGCATATGTTTTAAATACCCTATAAGCTAATAACAGTTCTGTGGAAAGAAGATGAGTATTCCTTTCTTGATGAAAATCACAGAATGCCAGTGGCGGACAGGGTTTAAAAGTCTTGGTTGCCAGGAGATGAAGGGCGCCCACCTACATATAGAATGCTATCATTTAATTTTCATAATGAATAAATCACATTTTCGAAAAATACAAAACAGTGCAATTAAATTTTTGCGGGAAAATATCTTACCTTCT
>OZ024742.1:116067938-116075438 GCA_964016885.1 Eledone cirrhosa
TCGAGATTTATACGAAGTCACATACGCACATTTTTATTTACTACAGCTAGGATATGAGCAATTACTTGTAAATGAAATGTGGTAGACAGAGACGATTATATAGCTTGTCGTATATATAGATTTATATGTGGGTCTGTGATTATGCTTTCTGTTCGATTATATCCAATAAATTAACAATTCGACAAATTGAAACTATAAAATCTTTAAAGGATTCGGAAAGGTAATTCAGTCTAATTACTAAAACCAGTTGCATATATATGTGTATATATATATGAGATAAAATATGGGTATCCGATTTTTGTGGGACACTTCATATTTTTGTATTTAAGTTGGATGTTCATAAACAAAAAATAAAAATAGTATCCTACCAGTTCAATTGTGCTCTTCATAATAAATGGAAATGTTTATCACAAATACCTGATTGATATGAATTGTGTTACCAAGTGAAATCAATCGGTCCAATATAAGTAATCCTCGGAGTAATATGATATATATTAGTTATTGGAAAAACATGGCCTATTTGTTGATGTTCAATGATACTTTTGTTAACACTGGAGATATTATTACACGTGTTACAATACATTACGTATTCCGTTTTCATGTTTGTTTTTGCAAGATTCTTGGTGTGAAATTGGATATTATTATACAATGGCAGGGCCATGTTGCCAATAAAAACACATGTATCAGACCTTCACTTAGGCTTTTATTATTTGTAAAGTAACTATTCTCTTCAAAAACCGGATGGTTATTTGATTTTCAAAAGTAATTCGTCACACATAATGTGACCTTTTCAATTATTATTTGACATTCTATATCTCCTCTTCCTTTTGTATTTGTCCCAGTTATTCTGAGATTCGTTTTTATGTCTCAGTTTCGACAGCTTTTATTTTACTTTACTCTTATCTCTCACCAGTCTATCTAGATTTCGATGTTGTAGGAGCATGCGTCTGTGTGTGCATGTGTGTCTATTTTTTATATATTACTACTCCTGCAAATGTATGTGTATCTTTAACTTTATCTCCATTCACATTTCTAAATTCTTCGCTATTTCTGCCTGTATTAATATGTGTATCTATTCCAATGTGACATAATATTTGTGTCACATATCGTGGGGTCGTTACACTTCCTTTTTATATATATATGTACATATATATTATCGAAGATATGTACGGATAAAATTTGTTTCTGTAGATCAGTGTACAAACAAAAAGAAGATTGCTGACCAAAGTATTTTTCTCAACATGGTCTTTGCAAGAGGTACGGTAATAGTCCAGAAAGAGAGATCCAATTACAGTTTCGTGGTGGAAGATCACGGAGTAATAATATATTTAAATGTATAGGAAAATCAAACGACTAGGCGTGAAGTATAGAATAGAAGTGACGAATTTAATCAAAGTTCATTCTTTAACACATGTTTCAATACAGTATCAATCCAAGAGTGCTGATTGCATATCAATATTATAATTATGCCTATTCACTAGCAATACGTTAAATACTGTATTTCATCAGAAAGATTTCAAAGTTCGAGGTGGTGTCGTTGCTTCTTGCAGTAAAAATATTCCTACTGCTATCCACTCGGATTAAAAGGCTACTACACTATTAGAAAAGATATAACTTGGAGGGACAAGGAAGAAAAAAAAAATAATAATTAAAAATAATAAAAAAATCAGTTAGGATATAATAATAAGGTAGGAAAAAACAAAAAAGCTAAGGCGTGTAAGCTTAGTTATACATAAACACACTTGTACACTTAAGTGTATATATATATATATAATATATATACATATATACATATATATATATATATATATATATATATATATATATATATATATATATATATATATATATATATATATATATACATACATACATATACATATATATATATATATATATATATATATATATATATATACATATATATACACACATATATATATATATATATATATATATATGAAAGACGTAAAATAAGAAAATTTTAAAAATTAAAGATCAACTTACTTACTAAAATGTTCACTCCAACTAATTAGTTTCTGTAATGGGATAAATATAGTTATATAATATATATAACTATAGAGAATTCATTACGTTATCAGGGAGTCTATTCTCAGCTAAGTTCCCAGGCAATGCGCGGACACTAGGAACCCATATAAAAATAATAATTCAGTAGATGGAATGAAGCTAGCGAGCACTAAATTCTGGAACACTGAAAAAATTTCACTGCCTCTGGTCAGTGGCAGATTCTAAAGAATCAATCAGGTGACACCGCGGTTAATCAGTTAGGAGCGGGGTGGTATTATGACAAGAGCCTACTACTACCATGAAACAGCAGTAAATATTGGCCAGTTTTCCTCAACAAATAATTTGGAGATAAATATAGAGAATTAGTACATCTACCAACATATGTGCACAGATGTACACTCATGCTAGCAAATATACAAGTTATGTCTTAGTACCTATGTGGTTCTATGCAGGTGAATGCAGAACTAATGAATTCTCTATAGTTATATATATTATATAACTATATTTATCCCATTACAGAAACTAATTAGTTGGAGTGAACATTTTAGTAAGTAAGTTGATTTTTAATTTTTAAAATTTTCTTGTTTTACGTCTTTCATATAATTGTTCTGCATTCACCTGCATAGATGTACTAATTCTCTCTCTCTCTCTCTCTATATATATATATATATATGAAAGACGTAAAATAAGAGAATTATAATAATTAACTTACTTCTTAAAGTTACACTCCACCTAATTAGTTTCTGAAAGGGTATATACATAGTGTCAAAGCTATGGAGAATGCTTTCTTAATCAGGGAGTCAATCATCGGCTAAGATTCCCGGCGATAGGCGGAGAGATGGAGCTGAAACAAAAATAATTCAGTGAATGGAAAAAAAGCAACCGCGGACTAAATTTCAAGACACTGAACATTTCACTGCCTTCCAAGTCAGTGGCAAATTCAAAAGAATCAATCACGTGACATCGAGGTTAATCAGTGAGGAGTGGGGTGTTAAAAAGACAGTAGCCAAAATGTTACTATGAACCATAGTAGTAATTTAGGCAAATTTTTGCTCAACAAAATAATTTGGAGATAATTATAAAGAATTAGTATATCTACCAACATATATATACAGATGTATACGTACGCTAGCAAGATATAGATTTTGTCTAAGTAACTTTGTGATTCAATACAAAACTCTAGATCAATTATATGAAAGACGTAAAATAAGAGAATTATAGTAATTAACATACTTATGTTTCACTCCAACTAATTAGTTTCTGAAAGGGGATATACATAGTGTTCAAAACATGGAGAATCCTTTATTCATCAGGGAGTCAATTCTCGGCTAAGATTCCTGGCGATAGGCGGACACAGGGAGCTCATATATATATATATATATATATATATATATATATATATATATATATATATATATATATATATGTGTGTATACTATATATATTGCGTGTGCATATAAATATGTATGTATATATGTGTGTCTGTGACAGCTCACACCCATGCATGTTTAGCTGGCCTCCTCCAAGTTATATATCTCGTTGGTAGTGTCTTGGGTGATTTTAATGATAGGGACTCCAGTCCTATCATCTCATTTCTACAGCTCAGTAAACTGGAGCAACTTTAAAGAAAGTGTCATGCTCAAGGAAACAACACATCACCCGGTGCGAGAATTGAACATACAACCTTTCGATTGCAAGCCCAATGATCTAATCACTAAGCCATGCGCCTTCACGTATGTATGTAGATGTGTATATATAAGTATATAAATATATATATAAATATACATAAATATATACATATATGTATACAAATATATATATATATATATATATATATGCATATATATATATATATATTTATATATATATATATATATATATATACACATCTACATACATACGTGAAGGCGTATGGCTTAGTGGTTAGAGAATTGGCCTTGCAATCGAAAGGTTGTGAGTTCAATTCTCTCACCGGGTGATGTGCTGTTTCGTTGAGCAAGACACTTTCTTTCACGTTGCTCCAGTTTACTGAGCTATAGAAATCAGATGATAGGACTGGAGTCCCTATCATTAAAATCGCCCAAGACACCTCCGACGAGATATATAACTTGGAGCAGGCCAGCTAAGCCTACATAGGTGTGAGCTGTCACAGACACACATATATACATACATATTTATATGCACACACAATATATACACACATACGCTCACTTACACGTATACATAAATATATAAATATTTATATATATAATTTTGAGTATGTGTTAGTTATTTACCGACACTTCAGTATGCAGGTTAGAGCACTATAAGGGGTGCGCATGTGGGTCTGTTTACTCCGGTGTAAAATAAAATCATGAGGTTAAAATTAGCCTCGTTTTATTGATATTCACTGCTATATATATTTCAGTATTAGCTATTATTCAACAGCTATGACCTCATTAGGCAGTTAGAACTCGAATAGAAAAAAAGGACAACATAATGTTGGAATAGATTTTAGCTCGTTGATATGTTCAGATACAGAGTGTCTTGTTAGTTCTCTAAAGAACTGAAAGCATAGCATATATATAGCATATTACTATAACTCAGCGCTAGCTAAGGTGTCCCACAGCCATAGGATCAGCTATAACCCTAAGGGACATGATCGAGATGACCCAAGGGTACCCCGGACCAATACCTTCAGGGGCATCATCGCCCACCTAATACCTCTGTTACCAGTAGTAACACTCCCAGACCCCAATCCATCACCACCCCCGGTAGATGGTCACGCATACTACACCAGTCTAATTCCTACAACGCTGAAGACCGCTGTGCTGCGGAGAAATAGGCACACCTGCACCGGCCCTACCACCCGCCTAACCCTAATTGACCAGGGAGGCCAGACCTCGCAGGTTTATAGCGCCACGCTGGGCCCATATAACCCTCATGATAGTGACCGCTCCGCACACCTGAGTGACACCAACCCAGCTCGACCTGAGCTAGGCAAAACCACGCGATGGCCCACGGCGGACAGCCAACAACCCCGCAAGAATAGGACCAGGAATGTCACATGGTATAACTCTCCGTACTCGGTGGGTCTACGTACAAGCCTAGCTAGAACATTCTTTAGAGTACTGGATAAATGTTTCGCTAGGGCCCACAAGTACATTAAAATATTCAACAGACACACGGTGAAACTTTCCTACTCAACCACACTGTCCGTAGCCCTACACATAGCTGGCATAAATCGGAACAGGCTCATTGGCTCTAATACCACCGTAAACACCGGCGCCACCCAACAGAACCAGCACGCGAGACGCACCGGAACCCGGACAGGCCCACCAAGCACACCGGAACCCAACAACCCTGTGTGGATTGCGGAGGCTACCCAGCCAATCCCGAGTGATGGTAACCACGCGGTACATGTGGTGGGGCTTAAGAAGTAATGTAATTGCAGAGACCCATCACTATGCCTCCTTAGTAATGAATGCATGACAAAAAACATAGTCTACAGATGCAAGGTCACAACCCCTAACTCGGAGCACCACTACATACGATCCAGAGTGACGAGCTTCAAAGATCGATGGTATAACCATCGCCATTCCTTTAACAGAATAGATTAGAGGAAATGTACGGCCCTTCCTGAATTGATCTGGAAGCTCAAACTTGAAGAGACCCTGCACTCTCTGGTCTGGTCCGTGGTTAGAAAGGTTCCCCCAGACAGAGGCGGGTCTGGTATTTGCAAACTCTGTCTCAGTGAGACCCTCGAAAGTCTTCATGGCGGAACGAAGCTACTAAACAGAAGGGCCGACTTATTCGGTGCCTGCAGACACCTTAGGACGGGAACTTTCCTCAAGCTATATGGATAAACCCCGGTTACGGCCTCCCACAACGCCCTCTCCCCCCATGTATGTCCCTACACCCCGTACCAAATGACGAATGGACAAAAACAACCACCCATAGTTTGTGGTCCCTATGGTGGATCGTCCACCGGATCCTCTACTGGTTAAGAGTCATCAAAACCACGTTTTATTGACCCTGATTTTATATATATAAGTATAGATATATAATGTGTATATATATATATATTTTATATGTGTATATATGTTTATTTTATATATATGTATGTATATATATGTATGTGTATTTTATATATATATATGTATGTATGTTGTATGTGTGTATATTTTATGTATGTATGTATTTTATGTATATATATATATATTTTATATATAAAACTTTTATATATATGTATGTATATATATATATTATGTATGTATATATATATATATATTTTATATATATATATATATATATATATATATACTTGTGCGTACATACATACATATATATATATATAAACTCCGGTATGGATTTGTGTGTGTAGATGTGTGAGTGTCTGCGGGGGTAGGTGTCAGTGTATGTACAAGTCAACCAGCATAAACCTTTTATTTCTAAATGTTCTAAACTATCTAAGTATTGGACTCTAACCATTATTTTAAGTATTACCAGCCCACATGTTGAATGTGTGGATGTGTGTGTGTGTCTGAGGAGGTGGGTGTGACTCTACGTGCAAGCCAACCTACATAAGTCTTTTTATATGTAAATGTTCTACTCTAACCATAAATTTCAGTAGCACTACTACACATAAATTCCTCAATTTAAGAATGACCAGTAGTATCTATTTCATACTATTAACCTTAATTTAGTATATATCTGACAAGGAATGCTTTTTGTGAAAATCAGTCATATGGAACTATTGTCATCTTGCCAGACGGTTTGAATTTACAACACCACCTGCCTCTTTGAGGTCAAATACCAACCCTAACATCTACAAACTGACCAATGAGAATCAAGACTATTCCTGCTGACAACATTAAATTATTCCTAACAAGCTCATATGTCCCAAGGCTCTGATACCATCAACACTATAAACACAGAGCTGGCATATCTAAGAACTGACTAACTGCCTGATGAGGTTATTGCCATTCAATCACTATCATCGAAATATATATAGCAGTAAATAAAGGATTATGAGTTCATGCAATTGACTTATGTTTCGTCACTATACATATATATATATATATATATATATATATATATATATATACATTTTAAACTTATAGCCACGTTTAAATGATTTTTATGTGTTGTTTATTCATACTGATTGGGAAAGGAAATACTGTATATATTTTATCTAATAATTCTTTGGACTTACATGTTTATATATTGCTCTGATTAATAATTATTTAATTAATTCTTCATTGAGCCACATTTTTTCTCCAAACTTCGATTATATACCTAATTCCCTGTAGTTAACTATTTGTCTAGTCAATTTCTACAGGCTAGGAGAAATAATTAGGTAAGTGTCATATGGCTGTACATCGCGGAAAAGAATCTGTATCATTTGTCTATTTATTTCTTCATGAGTACATTTTAATCTTATAGCCTCGTTTAAATGATTTTTTGTGTGGTTAATTTATACTGATTGGGAGA
>OZ024742.1:116077938-116090438 GCA_964016885.1 Eledone cirrhosa
ATCAATAACTGCCTCTACACGGAGTCGAAATCGTTTACAAGCACAGATTAAGTGGTCCTTGTTCATATTGGACATAACTCGAATTATGGCGGCTTTCAAAGAATCTTTGGTGCTATTGGCAATTTTCTCCACAGTGCTCCATAGATAGTAGTCCAGTGGATTAAGATCTGAGGAATTAGGAGACCAAATGTTGGGGGTGGTGTGATCATGCGAATTGTCAGCCATCCCTTCTTGTCATTTGAGCCTTGTGTGATGGTGCAGAATCTTGTTGAAAGACATAAGGCCTTCTATTGCATACACTGTTGATCCAAGGCTTAACAACTTTATCCAGAACCTCAATATATGCAGCAGCATTCACCCTAAGGCCTTGTGGAAAAAAGTGAGGAGGCATCACATGTCCTTCATTGCTAACAACACCCAAAACCATGACACTTGCAGGAAATGCTGTGTGCATTACTCTTGGAAGCTCAGAAGGGTCTGCACATAGCCACCTGTCATTTCTTCTGTTAGTTTTCAGGTCCTGGTCAAAGTTTTTCTAATCTGAGAAATAGCAAATCACACCATCTTCTGATGGATTTTTAAATTTGTTTAAAAGTGTTTTGGATCTGATTAAACGCTTTTCTTTTGTTTTTTCTGACATGAATTGACATATTCTCACCACGTAAGATTTGTATCTGATGTCTTCATACACAACATTTCTGATTGTTCTTTTTGACACACCAAATCTTTTGCAATTGAGCTCATTGCATGTTCTGGATTGTCATCAATGTCTTGCTTAACTTCCTGAATAAATTCAGGTGTACTGATAGAATCAGGGCGTTTTGGAATGTTTTTACGTTTTGATACAGATAATACGCTTCCATCTTCTTTCTCTAACTCACACCGAATCTTGTGGGCAAAATATCTTGCAACTTTCAGAAAACGAGAAATATCTAAATCCCCATGCTTAGCCTTCAAAGCCAAAATCACAGCATATAACGTAAAAACTGCCAGCAGTACGGATATATTTGGTATACCCACACGCATCTGTTTAGTTATTATTTAATGAAATGTATGCACTCTGTATTAAAGTTTGTATTTACAACATGTGGCTCTCATAAATTCATTGATTGAACAAATACTGGCCGCAGCTATAAGGATTGTGTCCAATTACCTTCACTAAACTATATTTATTCATCTCCCAGGGGATGGATTTACTCTTAATTGTAAGTTGAAGACTATTTTTTATCTTAGTTCGATTTGTACATTTTTCGCATCTCTCTGTTCGTTCTCACATAACTAAAATGGTTGAGAGCTTGGGCTTATATTCAGTACTTTCAATGTCCGACTAAAGTGAGATCCGAACAACGGCTGATCTTAACATAGCTCTTCTCTATAAGATCATGTGCTTCTGCTCACAGAATCTGATATCGTGTTGATGCCTGTTGAACAGTAGCAGTCACTTGGATGAATTTTTTTTCGAGTTGGGGCTGAATCCAGCTTGTAAACCATTACATAACCCACGTTGTGTAATATATGGCAACATTACATGACTTTTGCAAGGAACACATGCTCAGGGAAGTGTTTCTCAGATATTGTAGCACAGAAATTGCCGGCAATCCTAGTTTATTTGGTATACCCACAAGAAGTTGTGTATTTACTGATTAACACAGTATGTGCACGAATGAAATGTAAGAAGGTATTTACAATAAAATCATTGAGTGAGTAAATAACGACCGGAACTATTAGGATTCTTTCCGATTAGCTTCATTAATATATGCATAAACATTTCTGTATCTATTGTAGTTATGTTATCTTATATGTATAGCATGTATGTTATGTGTTATACTCACTATTATTCATCTCCTACATATAAAGAAACATACACACACACACAGATATATATATATGTGTGTGTGTGTGTGTGTGTGTGTGTGTGTGCGTGTATGAAAAGAGTCAGGGCCCCGACAGCTGAGCTCCGGCCGTTTTTACAGATTATAGATACTTGTATAGGATGAAACCTCTCTTAATGCTGTGCGTGTACGCCTGACTGGCTTGGCATCCTGAGGTAACTCTGCCTTCTTACCCCTTACCTCTTGTATTTCGGCCTGTTTAGCCCCTTACGGCAATGAAGGTATTTATCTATGTACAAGACATCCCAGATCACTGACCTCTCCCCGTGACAGACAAGCAAAACAACAAACTTTTAGGATTTTTTGCTTAGATCTTTCTTTGCTTATGCATGATGCATGCCTATATATGGACTGAACCCTTGACAAACACAGCTAGATTCCCACCGTTCTAATACTGGTGGCTTAGTTTGGATCTAGCTGTCGAAACGGACGGAGTTCAGCCGTCGGGGTCCTGACTCTTTTCATATTACCCACTTTTCTACCCTAAGCAGTGAGTAATCTGGTGCGTTATGGACGCTCTTTGTGTATATATATATATATATATATATATAATATGGAAAACGAAGAATCAGTGATGCATCGAAACACAATTCATTATAACTGTTTCTCCGGCGAACAGCTCGAGGTACGATCTTTTTGTGGATCGAACCTGACTCTGATTTCGCAAGTTCCTCAGATACGTCTAGTCACTTCGAAGCAAAGCTGTTCGCCGGAGAAACAATTGTAATACGTTAATAAGTTTTTGTTTCGATGCATCACTGATTCTTCGTTTTTCATATTATTATACTCTTCTCTGAAGGAGCATAGAGTGCTCAACCGGCATACCGCCTATGGACGCATTCAAGCAACCTTACTACAAATATATATATATATATATATATATATAACGAAGGAAATGTGGTAAGGAACCAGGTGGACCATAACGCACCAAAGTACTCAATACTTAGGGTAGTAGAGTGGGTAATAGGAACAAGTAAGACCCCGACGGCTGAACTCAAGCCGTTTCGACGGCTAATTCTGGACTGACTAGTCCAGAATTAGCCGTCGAAACGGCTTGAGCTCAGCCGTCGGGGTCTTACTTGTTCCTATATATATATATATATATATATATATATATATATATAGATAGATAAATCTACCAAAATTTTACGGTAGTGTCCAATCCGTATGAAGAACTCAATGTAATCCGGATATCATGAAAAGAGAATATGCATTCAAAAACTACTTTCGGTGAAAAATAAACGGAAAACAGAGTCAAGATAAATTATTAAAAAAATAATGAATAAACAAAGAAACAGTTCCTTATATTAAACAAAAAAATAATGAACTTGTTTTGTTTAATATAAGGAACTGTTTCTTTGTTTATTCATTATTTTTTTAATAATTTATATATATATATATATATATATAAAAACAAATAACGAAACGAAATTAAATTTCGTTTCGCTTCTAACTCACTTTTGTATGACTGACGCTTAAACAATTAAGTTAAAGTGTACATCTACATATGTATACGGAAGTATTAGTATGCATATAAATACACACATGTATACATATGTACATGTACTGAATTTTTCACTAGACACTTTACAGTGAGTGTCAGCTAGTCTGTATGTAACCACACTGACGGACCGGGTTTTAGAGTCATACGAGTTTTCAAGGAAACACATTTCCTCTATTCTCCAGAGGGCCAGACAGGAATATTGGACTAGTTTCGATGTTATTACATCTCATCAGCAATATTTACCCATCTTCCGGCTTCTCTGGAGAATTGTAAAAGCACATATCGTTATATGCTTTTTCTATGAAAATTAGTAGTGGGTAGACTAATTTGCATAGAACGTGAGTCATTGTACGCACCGGTTCAGCAGAAACGATAAAAACAAATAACGAAACGAAATTAAATTTCGTTTCGCTTCTAACTCATTTTTGTATAACTGACGCTTAAACAATTAAGTTAAAGTGTACATCTACATATGTATACGGAAGTATTAGTATGCATATAAATACACACATGTATACATATGTACATGTACTGAGTTTTTCACTAGACACTTTACAGTGAGTGTCAGCTAGTCTGTATGTAACCACACAGAGGGACCGGGTTTTAGAGTCATACGAGTTTTCAAGGAAACACATTTCCTCTATTCTCCAGAGGGCCAGACAGGAATATTGGACTAGTTTCGATGTTATTACATCTCATCAGCAATATTTACCCATCTTCCGGCTTCTCTGGAGAATTGTAAAAGCACATATCGTTATATGCTTTTTCTATGAAAATTAGTAGTGGGTAGACTAATTTGCATAGAACGTGAGTCATTGTACGCACCGGTTCAGCGGAAACGATAAAAACAAATAACGAAACGAAATTAAATTTCGTTTCGCTTCTAACTCACTTTTGTATGACTGACGCTTAAACAATTAAGTTAAAGTGTACATCTACATATGTATACGGAAGTATTAGTATGCATATAAATACACACATGTATACATATGTACATGTACTGAGTTTTTCACTAGACACTTTACAGTGAGTGTCAGCTAGTCTGTATGTAACCACACAGAGGGACCGGGTTTTAGAATCATACGAGTTTTCAAGGAAACACATTTCCTCTATTCTCCAGAGGGCCAGACAGGAATATTGGACTAGTTTCGATGTTATTACATCTCATCAGCAATATTTACCCATCTTCCGGCTTCTCTGGAGAATTGTAAAAGCACATATCGTTATATGCTTTTTCTATGAAAATTAGTAGTGGGTAGACTAATTTACATAGAACGTGAGTCATTGTATGCACCGGTTCAGCGGAAACGATAAAAACAAATAACGAAACGAAATTAAATTTCGTTTCGCTTCTAACTCACTTTTGTATGACTGACGCTTAAACAATTAAGTTAAAGTGTACATCTACATATGTATACGGAAGTATTAGTATGCATATAAATACACACATGTATACATATGTACATGTACTGAGTTTTTCACTAGACACTTTACAGTGAGTGTCAGCTAGTCTGTATGTAACCACACAGACGGACCGGGTTTTAGAGTCATACGAGTTTTCAAGGAAACACATTTCCTCTATTCTCCAGAGGGCCAGACAGGAATATTGGACTAGTTTCGATGTTATTACATCTCATCAGCAATATTTACCCATCTTCCGGCTTCTCTGGAGAATTGTAAAAGCACATATCGTTATATGCTTTTTCTATGAAAATTAGTAGTGGTTAGACTAATTTGCATAGAACGTGAGTCATTGTACGCACCGGTTCAGCGGAAACGATAAAAACAAATAACGAAACGAAATTAAATTTCGTTTCGCTTCTAACTCACTTTTGTATGACTGACGCTTAAACAATTAAGTTAAAGTGTACATCTACATATGTATACGGAAGTATTAGTATGCATATAAATACACACATGTATACATATGTACATGTACTGAGTTTTTCACTAGACACTTTACAGTGAGTGTCAGCTAGTCTGTATGTAACCACACAGACGGACCTGGTTTTAGAGTCATACGAGTTTTCAAGGAAACACATTTCCTCTATTCTCCAGAGGGCCAGACAGGAATATTGGACTAGTTTCGATGTTATTACATCTCATCAGCAATATTTACCCATCTTCCGGCTTCTCTGGAGAATTGTAAAAGCACATATCGTTATATGCTTTTTCTATGAAAATTAGTAGTGGGTAGACTAATTTGCATAGAACGTGAGTCATTGTACGCACCGGTTCAGCGGAAACGATAAAAACAAATAACGAAACGAAATTAAATTTCGTTTCGCTTCTAAATCACTTTTGTATGACTGACGCTTAAACAATTAAGTTAAAGTGTACATCTACATATGTATACGGAAGTATTAGTATGCATATAAATACACACATGTATACATATGTACATGTACTGAGTTTTTCACTAGACACTTTACAGTGAGTGTCAGCTAGTCTGTATGTAACCAGACAGACGGACCTGGTTTTAGAGTCATACGAGTTTTCAAGGAAACACATTTCCTCTATTCTCCAGAGGGCCAGACAGGAATATTGGACTAGTTTCGATGTTATTACATCTCATCAGCAATATTTACCCATCTTCCGGCTTCTCTGGAGAATTGTAAAAGCACATATCGTTATATGCTTTTTCTATGAAAATTAGTAGTGGGTAGACTAATTTGCATAGAACGTGAGTCATTGTACGCACCGGTTCAGCGGAAACGATAAAAACAAATAACGAAACGAAATTAAATTTCGTTTCGCTTCTAAATCACTTTTGTATGACTGACGCTTAAACAATTAAGTTAAAGTGTACATCTACATATGTATACGGAAGTATTAGTATGCATATAAATACACACATGTATACATATGTACATGTACTGAGTTTTTCACTAGACACTTTACAGTGAGTGTCAGCTAGTCTGTATGTAACCACACAGACGGACCTGGTTTTAGAGTCATACGAGTTTTCAAGGAAACACATTTCCTCTATTCTCCAGAGGGCCAGACAGGAATATTGGACTAGTTTCGATGTTATTACATGTCATCAGCAATATTTACCCATCTTCCGGCTTCTCTGGAGAATTGTAAAAGCACATATCGTTATATGCTTTTTCTATGAAAATTAGTAGTGGGTAGACTAATTTGCATAGAACGTGAGTCATTGTACGCACCGGTTCAGCGGAAACGATAAAAACAAATAACGAAACGAAATTCTCCAGAGAAGCCGGAAGATGGGTAAGTATTGCTGATGAGATGTAATAACATCGAAACTAGTCCAATATTCCTGTCTGGCCCTCTGGAGAATAGAGGAAATGTGTTTCCTTGAAAACTCGTATGACTCTAAAACCCGGTCCCTCTGTGTGGTTACATACAGACTAGCTGACACTCACTGTAAAGTGTCTAGTGAAAAACTCAGTACATGTACATATGTATACATGTGTGTATTTATATGCATACTAATACTTCCGTATACATATGTAGATGTACACTTTAACTTAATTGTTTAAGCGTCAGTCATACAAAAGTGAGTTAGAAGCGAAACGAAATTTAATTTCGTTTCGTTATTTGTTTTTATCGTTTCCGCTGAACCGGTGCGTACAATGACTCACGTTCTATGCAAATTAGTCTACCCACTACTAATTTTCATAGAAAAAGCATATAACGATATGTGCTTTTACAATTCTCCAGAGAAGCCGGAAGATGGGTAAATATTGCTGATGAGATGTAATAACATCGAAACTAGTCCAATATTCCTGTCTGGCCCTCTGGAGAATAGAGGAAATGTGTTTCCTTGAAAACTCGTATGACTCTAAAACCCGGTCCCTCTGTGTGGTTACATACAGACTAGCTGACACTCACTGTAAAGTGTCTAGTGAAAAACTCAGTACATGTACATATGTATACATGTGTGTATTTATATGCATATTAATACTTCCGTATACATGTGTAGATGTACACTTTAACTTAATTGTTTAAGCGTCAGTCATACAAAAGTGAGTTAGAAGCGAAACGAAATTTAATTTCGTTTCGTTATTTGTTTTTATCGTTTCCGCTGAACCGGTGCGTACAATGACTCACGTTCTATGCAAATTAGTCTACCCACTACTAATTTTCATAGAAAAAGCATATAACGATATGTGCTTTTACAATTCTCCAGAGAAGCCGGAAGATGGGTAAATATTGCTGATGAGATGTAATAACATCGAAACTTGTCCAATATTCCTGTCTGGCCCTCTGGAGAATAGAGGAAATGTGTTTCCTTGAAAACTCGTATGACTCTAAAACCCGGTCCGTCTGTGTGGTTACATACAGACTAGCTGACACTCACTGTAAAGTGTCTAGTGAAAAACTCAGTACATGTACATATGTATACATGTGTGTATTTATATGCATACTAATACTTCCGTATACATATGTAAATGTACACTTTAACTTAATTATATATATATATATATAAGGAAAATGAATCGAACATGTAACTGGAGTCTTTTTAAGAATATTTATTTGTTTCCTTTACCAGTTTCACAGTTCTTATGCTTTTCAAAAGTAGAATTGAAATGGAGGGTTTGTGGTTTTTCTCACATCTGGTTGGTGTTCAAATGTTACTTCTGTTTTATGTGGAGAAAAGTGGCTCGAATGGTAGGTTTTTTAAAAAATAATTTGGTTGGTTGATGTCTGTTAGTGAATAAGTATAATAAATTTCGCGCCAGTTCGCGTTACAAAGTGTTTTTTGTATTTGCCTTATATAAATATATACATATGACCTGTGTGCATGAATTTTATTTATTCTTCTTATGTAGGGCAGATAACTATATTAGATATGCCTTTCATCTTATCATTTTTTTTTTTTATTTGGTACACACAATTAAACATGTTGACACAAATACACCTCTCTTATGCATCTCACACACATTAAAAGAAAGGCGGAAAAATATGTTTCTACTACGTAAGATAAATGAAGTAACCTAAAATAAAATTGAAACAACTGAACAATTTATTGTATTTGCCTTATATAAATATATACATATGACCTGTGCGCATGAATTTTATTTATTCTTCTTATGTAGGGCAGATAACTATATTAGATATGCCTTTCATCTTATCATTTTTTTTTTTTATTTGGTACACACAATTAAACATGTTGACACAAATACACCTCTCTTATGCATCTCACACACATTAAAAGAAAGGCGGAAAAATATGTTTCTACTACGTAAGATAAATGAAGTAACCTAAAATAAAATTGAAACAACTGAACAATTGCAGTACAATTGCTATATTCATAAAATATCTAATTCACAAATGATTGTTGGTGGGTGGACCCCAATGTCACGTGCTGCTTCACACACCACATTAGTGAACAAAGAATAGCAACAATAAAGTACAGGGACAATTACCTCAGGGTGCGGTCTTCCCTACACATTCAGTTGTATCCCACATATATGTTTAAGGTGTGGTAAAAAAATGAGATTAACCAGTCATTTATCAATATAATACTAAAACTCTATGATTATGCTTGTCTGTAATTTAATACAGCCAAAACGACGGATAGTAGGAAAATACTTTCAAAGGAAATTGCCCCTGAAATAGGAATACAAATGGAATAAAACATGTTGGCGTAAATCAGAGCATAGGTTCCCGATATACGGGGTATTTCGGGGTCCTTCATAAATAGCCAACGGCTCTGTTATAAACAATCAGATTATTGTCGTTACTGTTGTGTTTCATTACTAAATAAGAAGCGTTTCTAAGTGTGTTTATATATATATATATATATATATAGTACAACCTATCGCATGATCGGGCCGTCGGCGACTAAACCGGCGACCCCAACACATTTATTGGTGAGGATGGTATGGACACCCGGCAGGACAAAAAGCAAGACCTGACAAAGGGCGGAAGAATTCATAAGAGTCAACGGCCATCCAAAAGTGTGTAAATATTTATATACACATGAACATATATATGTATATGGGTGCATGTGTATGTATATGCGCGGGGAGATAGAAATAGTCGGGCTGGACACCCGACCGTCTGGTTAAACCAGTGGGAGTGAAAGACTCCTAGGATTTGTCAGGGTATTCTTCTAGGAGAAGGCAACTCAAGAAACTGGGATAATTCCGATATAATACCTGCAGCTCAGTAGTTAGCGATGATGTTGATCTTTTCCTCTTTTAGGGTTATAGCTACTGTCGCTCAGAGAGTGGGATTTGCTCAGTGCACAGTCTTTCCTCACTTTAAAAAATATCTTCACGCACACGCATTGCACGATAGAATTAATTAATGTTTATTAATAATGGTATATCGTGCAATAGCCATACTCGATAACGAGAGGGCATCCATCATATATATATATATATCATAAGTAAGTCAAACATGTTAAATTTGGCTTTGTTTACTATAAATTCTCAGCTATATATATTTCAGTGACAGCTATTATTGACTGTGACCTCTTCAGGCAGTACGAATGAATGTAGAAAGAACAGGTAAACATGGTGTTGAAATGAGTTCCTTCAAATATGATTCCAGTTCCTCGTAGGACACACCTAGAGCTGGACATATCGGTGAATTGACAGGGTGGAACACATTTCAAAACCATGTTTACCCGTTCTTTCTACATTAATTCGTACTGCCTGAAGAGGTTACAGCCAATAATAGCTGTCACTGAAGTATATATAGCAGAGAATTTATAATAAACGCAGCCAAATTTAACATGTTTGACTTATTTTACATTACTCCGCAGTAAACTAACCAACCTGCGTACTTCGTCGAGTGTTGCAGCCTGCATACTAAGGTGTCGGTAAACAACCAACATATACTCAATATATATATGTATATATATGTTGCATACACAATTAATATAGATATTAATTTCGATGAGATAAAATGAAAAGAAACACTAAGACAGGTAACAACTAGTTATTTAGAAAATTATTAAAATCTTGAATTAAATAGCAAATCAGACAATTTGAATACCAACCATTCGAAGTGTTTGGGAAATGAAAATGATATAGAGAAGAAGAGATTTCTTTAAATGCAACAGATGAGAACTACGGACATGCTTCTTCCAGACACAGTATATGAGAATATACATATTATTTGAATGCATATCAACGTGTGTGCGCGCGCACGTGGTTGTGTCAGAGTGTATGTATTATGTGCGCGTGTTGGTGATGTGTGCATGTATACATTTGTACGCTCAATCCACAGACGTCGGATACCTGATTGTAAACACTATACTCAGCAAAGAAAAATATGAGGTCATAGAATTAAAATAAGCAGATAATTGGAGCCAATGGTAGTGGAATTCATATTTTGTTATATCTCTTCTAGTGTACTCTGTTTACTATGCTGGGCGAGATTGATGAGGTCTTGCTACAAATGCCAGTTTAACCCCGTTAGAATTTCACCTTCGGTTATTTAGTTACTTAGAAACATTATACAAAATAATCCAACTTACTAACGTATCTGTGAATAGTTTTATCATGGCAGACTTACAGAACAATAAACAACAACAGGTGCATGGACAGTTGGAATAGAGGTGTGTTGTATGAAAAAAGCATTATTATATTGAGAAAAACGTGTTCACAATAACTCTACATTTTATGATTCTCGGTGTTGAATGATCCGATTGTGATGCAATATTGCTATTCAAATACCAAGTATAAACATGTATATATATATATATATATATATATATATATATACACACGTATCAAAAAGGTAGTCGTGGTTTACGGCACATTTGAGAAAAAATGAGTCACCATGGAAATTTGAAATAGCTGCTGACGAAAGTCTTAAAATCTATGCCAACAATTAGAAAATGTTAACTTTGCCTTTCATCTTAACGGGGTCGATAAAATAAAGTACTAGTAATGCACTGGTTAATTGCTGTCCGTGTGCCAAACGCAGAAACAATTATATTACTATTAATTGTTTCTACTTTAGGCACAAGGCCAGCAATTACCCAGTGCATTACTGGTACTTTATTTTATCTACCCCGTAAGGATGAAAGGCAAAGTCAACCTTATATTACTATTAATGTCACAAGGACAGGAATTTGTGTGGAGCGAACAGATTGTTACGTTGAACGGCCGTATATGATGGATACATTATTTTATCGACAGAGGATGGGATTTGAACTCAGAATGTAAAGAGTCGATACTAATATTACAAGTATTTGACTGATAGTAATAATTGTTTCTACTTTTGGCCCAAGGCCAGCAATTATGCCAGTGTACTTTATTTTATCGATCCCGTAAATATGAAAGGCAAAGTTAATCTTAGCGGGATTTGAATTCTGACCATAAAGAGCCGTAACTCTTTGCTGCAAAGCATGGCGTCCGACCTTCTGCCGATACTACCAATCCACCGCACGTTGTTACTGATCATATTTATCATTTAGTCTTTTTGCTTTTTACTCATCACATGAAAAATCCAGCCACAAAAGAATCTAGCTTCTAATCCGAATGTACATTAAATATGTTAACCCTAGCTTAAATACAGATCAACGTTGTTAGAACCAAACACCCATCACATACATCATTCAGACCTCCCTCTCGCTCTACATTCACTGGTTCAATATCTCACATATATTTAAACATATATGCTCACTTGCACACGCGCTCATGCCCACAGATACGATATGCCATTCAGATCACGCACCCACATACACACTCATGCACATTATACAACATATCAACACATGCCAGTAAGATCATTTACACATACATTACATAATCTATATTAATCCTCTCTTTGAATATCTCATGTTATATCACCTTATGATGAACTTATATTATGATTACCTCGTTTACATCTTCATTTAGTTCTCCGGGACTATTTACGTACTGATACACTCCTATAGGGGATAATAATTGGAAATATACGATTTTTTTTGTTTGTTTCTCGTTGCTTTGCTCTTGTTATTTAACTCTAAGTCAGTCTTGATCAACTGTGTCTAATTGTTATTTCACGAAGTGTTGTTGGGGTGAGGAGACAAATCATCGTTGAAAATAACTAAGAGTAATAATCCAAATGTTTTTTTTTTTAGTTCAAATCACAACGTGGTTGGTCTAAAGTGTTGCTTTTATGGGGTTTACTTT
>OZ024742.1:116097938-116100438 GCA_964016885.1 Eledone cirrhosa
TCTCTCTTCTGACCTCTTCCTCGCACTTCCACTCACTCACTCACTGTTTCTCACCTTCTCACTTCCCCCCGTTCGCGACGAAAACGATTCTCCTTCTTTCTTACATCGGATTCATCATGAAAGGTCTATTTCTTACTCGCTCATATATTCACCCAGCTTATACTGATAGAATAACTATGTAGCTTGTGTTTCTTCCTATCTTCGGTTAGTTCCCCCCTGTGTTGTGTTCTTGTCTCACTCGCTTTACGCGTTTTAATTGTCCTAATAACTTATTTTAGTTATTATTGCACCAACGTGAGGTATTTTTAATGCAATGAAATACCTATGACCGTTGGCAAATCACTGATGAGGGACTCATTTTATAACATGTTATCCATGTGCAACCATGTAGTATTCTTCTCCCCATATTTTTCACACATATATATATATATATATATATATATATATATATATATATATATATATAAATGTATGTGTGGGTGTATGTGGGTGCGCGCGAGTGTGTGAGTGAGTGTGTTTGTGAATGTGTCTGTTGACTTTTGGATTATAGATTAAGAGAAATTTGAAGGTAATGATATGATATGCACTCAATATTTTGAACTGGTCTATAGAATTCTCTAGGCCTTTGTCACTAAGTAGAACCTTAAAGAATTAGCTTTTAAAGAATTTCCCTTTTCTTTAAATCAATCAACCACGACTGACCCACAATGATCTTATAGACACCTGAAATCTAGGCATTGTTAGCTTAAGAGAAACTTAAAAATAAGGAGTGGCACCCAATTCTGAATTTGTTTATAGAATTCTTTCTGCCTTTGTCACTCTAAATATAAACTATAGCTTTGAAAAATTAGCTTTTAATGAATTCCCTTTTCTATCAACCAATGACCTACATCCATCCCACTCCCTACCCTCTCCTACCACCTGAAGAGACGTATAAATACCATATGTATTGTTTGATACCCAGATTCCTGATGATTTCTAAAGAATGAAACAGTTCTAGTCCTGTAGAATCTCATCTATATTAAAACTGTCATACTCTGCAATGTATTGAGTACCTTACTTACTGTGGTTACCTCCAATTTAACCCGGAATAACGTATATATATATATATGTATATATACGTGTGTATATATATTTATATATGCATATTATTTGTTCGGCGGTGTGTGAACATATACCTGCACGTACATGTTTCTATATTCTCTATCCTCATTTACATGTGTATCCACACCGATCAGCGCATACTTACGTACGAGCCTAAATCCAATAACATTGTAATTAATGTTCTCATTATTATTACTTTTACTATTACTAATACTAATACCATCTTTTTTGTTTATCACTTCACGGTTATCATCATCATTTTCGAAATATGTTAGCTGGAAATCATGTGTCTATTTTATAAAAAAAACATTAGTCTCTTGATTTGTTGATAGTAAAACTCTGCGTATGGAAGCTGTTAGAGCAGCAAAATACCGTCGACGCTTTGCTGTGTAAAATATTACCTCGAAGGACAGAGATCCGCGGCTCGATTTGAGTTGATTCAAAGGAAAGTAGAGAAGATAGGAAGGAAGAAAGGAGGAAATAGAATGGCTGAAAGAGAACAGATCACACATTTTATATATATATATATATATATATATATATATATATATATATATATATATATATATATGTATATATATATATATATATATGTATATATATATATATATATATATGTATATATATATATATATATATATATATATATATATATATATATATATATATGTATATATATATATATATATATATATATATATATATATATATGTATATATATATATGTATGTATATATATATATATATATATATATATATATATATATATATATATATATATATATATATATATATATATATATATATATATCTGAGTGACCCGAATCTTCCTGATCGTAATTTTTCGGTCGTATGGTTGATTTTAGACATAATCTATGTGTGTTGGTATTTTAACGATAGTTATAGCTCTGATTTATCTGAATTATTGAGCCCTCTGCCACTCATGTCGAATTTTGTTTAGCGTGAACTCGTGCGCCGATTTTTCGATGCTCGATTATTCTACTATATTTAGCTCTAGACTTAGCTATTGACCAGTTAATTTTATTGTTCATTTTTTGTCGATTCTATTAAATGATGAATAGCTCCTGTTTATTTTAACATGTCTATTGAGCACTCTTATTCGATATGTGATTTTCCACATTCCCGAATATTTTTCGCGGATATAGAGGTTATCTCCCTTGCTGGATTCCATGTGCGTTTTCAGCTAGGGTTGGCTTTTTTATTCGTCTGGACAAAGCTCGTTGATAAAGTATTTCCTGTCCGCCGCTCTCTAGAAGTCTTATATATTTTTATGTGGGCTGATAGTGGGCGGTTTAAGGATTTACAGAAACCCAAGAAGCTAGATTTACCATCTTTCTAGTGGGTCCGGATAAGCTTTTTACATTCACATGATTTA
>OZ024742.1:116102938-116127938 GCA_964016885.1 Eledone cirrhosa
GTTTTACGCTGTTGGCGATCATCAGAGACACACACTCCCCGCTTTTGCCGAAAATTATAGAAGCTGGATTCTTATAGAATTCCAGTAATAATCAGGAGCTCATTATACAGAGCAATTGCCGGTCAGAATATACATATATACACATACATACATACATATATATATATATATATATATATATATATATATATATATATATATATATATATATATATATATATATATATATATATGAGACGTAAAATAAGAAAATTATAAAATTAACTTACTTACTAAAATATCACTTCCAACTAATTAATTTCTGGAATGGAATAAATATATTTTCCGAAGAAGATACAAAGAAGCATTCCGTCGTCAGGTAGGTCTATTCTCATCTAAGTATCCAGGCAAAGCGTGGACACTGGAAACTTATTAAAAAATAATTCAGTGGATAGGAAATAGCAAAGCGTGGACTGAATTCCTAGCCATTGAGAAAATCACTGCCTCTGCGTATATATATATATATAATTGTGATTTCTTTTCGTACCTTTAACGTTGTATATTCGTTTGCCACACATACTTGAGGATATTTATATACACTTATGTTGATACATTTACATACATTTCTGCGCATATTTATGTGATCTTGCGTCAATTCGGCGTATTTATGACTGGGTTCATTTCTGCAGCATCTGTGTTACAATTATACTTGTCATGCTGCATGCATAGGAAAGTCAATGTATGTATATTCACATATATCTGGATGTGATTATAAATATTGTTGTTCCACTCCATACTTACATATTATCCTACCACATGTCACTATTTTGATATATGTACTTGTATTTGATCAGACACGTATATGTGTGCATTGTACATGTGCTTATTTCGAGATGAAATGATATATGTTGTAACATGTACAGAAATGTATACGTTTATACTACCTACCAATTATCTACTTTTAAATATTCTTTTCAGCTTCGCTTGACATTCATTTCTGAACTTAAGTCTGGTATTCTTTTTTCTTTGCATTAAATTAAATAATTATTTGAATTTACATATTCGTAGGTTTCGATTTGTTTTCCTTTTAGTCTGCTATCGTTCATTCTGATTTGTTTTATATTTACAACCAAACAAAAATATTTCTCGCAAATTTACTATTGTTCTTCTGACATCATTTTTGTTCACCTCTAATCTGGTCTGAATTTTATTTACACAATAAACAAATCATGCCAAGTAATTTTGTTAATATTTCTCTGGCATCAAAGCTCTTTTCATACTCGCTAATGTAAGAACATATTATTCCATAATAAAATTTATTCTTCTGGCCTTTCAAAGTTTGTTCATATATATATCCATTTCAACAATGTCAGTATTCCGTGTGTCATAATTCTCGATTATCATTGGTTCATAGGTTTCAAACGACTCCGCCCACCTCAACGACGCCAAACTTAAATTAATATGCATAATGACAATGAGGGAGTGAGAGGGGAGAGAGAGGCAAAATGAACGATGTGTTTGGATACACTATGTAAATGTGTCAGTGTAGTGACATGTGAGTGTGTGATGTGTGTGTGGAAATAAGAGGTGAAGGAAAGCAATAAATATTAACATGTGTGCGTGTGTATGTACGTGCGCGTATGTTCATGTGTGTGTGTGTGCGTGCAGCGTTCCACATGAAGTAAAAACTATCAACATGTGTGAGTGTGTGCGTGGGTGTAAGTGCACGGGTGCGTGTCTAAGTTTGTGTGCGTGTGCGCGTTTCCATGTGTGTATGTGTGTGTACTTGCGGCATCCCACAATTGCAACGCAGTTTATCTGTCTGTGTGCCTGTATGTCAGTCTGACATACACAGAGTTGTGAAGGGAGTAAATAGGGACCTTTTTTTACATTGACGGACATCTTTTATATTAATTATCTATATCTACATATAATATAAAAGATTGGAACTTCCATCATCCTTTTGAGAAACGTGGAACAACCACGTCTATGCAATGATACACGTTTTACAGTCAGGCAGAAGATGAACCATCTCCTAGAGGTCACTATTCTAGAATTGTTCATATACTATGATACAAACGGTACAACGAAGAATCTGGTATATCTGGAAGATTTTTTTTACTGTTCTTTGTATCACACAGACGCCAGGGACTCACCACATACCGTAAGCAGACAAACATCCAATACAGTCATTTTCTCTTTTACCTGTCTTCTCTTATCATCTGTTTACCCGGGCGAAGCTGGGTACGTCAGCTAGTTAATATTTAATTTTTGAAACATAAACCTTAATCAAAATTATAATTTACATCCGTTGTATTATTTATATCTATATACCACATTCTCTGTGTTCACTTATGTATGATACCACAAATATCTCCAAAGAATTAACCTAAAACACTTTCAAATTACTTTCCTACCGCTACATCGTGAAGTTACGTACACACACATCCATATATATGGCCGTTTCGACAGCTACAACACTAAGTATCGAGTACTCTGGTGTGTTATGGTCAACCTGGTTCCTTACCACATTTCCTTCGTTATATATATTATGTCTGTGTGTGTGTGCATATACTCGCAGAGTACCTGCCAAAAATGACAGAGTGTGTGAGAAAATAATATTTTATTTAATGTATTCTTGATTAGGTGCCTACTGTATAGACATGCCACGCATGATAGAGAGATAGAGAGATAAAGAACGCGTGTGCACGCATGCATATATAGATATATGCATATGCACAATCTCATCCACTCACGCATATATAGACAAACAGATATAGGTAAGACAAATATAAATTCGCATAACATTTATAAAGTTACATTTTTTTCGTCCATTTTGACGAATAGAATAAACATATAAAAATATAGTGTATATTAAAAAGAATCATCCGATTTACATATATATACACATCGGATGATTCATTAAGATATACTCAGTATATATTTCTTTGTGGTAAACGTAGGCTGCTAAATTTAAATGTATTATAACGTACAAAACTTTAGTTAACCGTCTTCTTCACTGATTAAAGTATAAGTATACACTGTAATCAGTTATATTCGAATTTTAATAATACGGACTTAATCAAATTATTGAGTGAGTGAAGAAATGACCGAAGCTGTATACATTCTATTGATAATCTTCGCTCCTTAAATATATATATATATATATATATATGTGTGTGTGTGTGTGTGTGTGTGTGTGTGTGTCTGTGCGTGTGTGTGTGTGTGTGTGAGAGAGAGAGAGGGGGGGTATATATATATATATATATATATATATATATATATATATATATATATATATATATATATATATCTAATGGTATCTAAAATGCTTCCATAGGAGGTATGCCGGTTGAGCACTCTATGTTCCTACGAAAGAGAGTATTATAGAATGGAAAACGAAAAAGCAGTGATGCATCAGAACTCAATTTATTGTGTGTTACAATTGTTTCTCCCGGCGAACATCTTGTGTGGATCTACCTGACTCTAGACACGCAGGTTCCTCGGACACGTGTATTGCTTTCTGCGCATATCCTCTTTCTGGGGTTTTCTGGCCCTACAAGCCTATATCGTCCACCTACATCCGCTTTGCGCGTCCTTGGGTTGGTCTCTGGTTAGTGGCTTCGTCATTATTCTTAGCACTTGAAGCAGCACGCTGACCGTCAGGGCGTGAGCTGTAACTCGCCCACTGCCGCGTCGGCATATATATGAGAGAGAGAGAGAGTTGCAGAAGAATGTTGCTTATAAGTGGTTGTTACGTCTTGAGATAAGTGTATCCGAGGGAACCGAAACCACTTAACATCTTTATTTTATACCAGGTAAGAGTTAGTGATGAGGAGTGACGGAGTATTCATTTATCAAATAGGAGTAGTTAAGACTGGGATTATTTCACCATAATTGTTTATTGCATGATATTAATCTGTTTCATGGTTATGCACGTGTCTTCATCAAATGCTTATGTAATCATATAGGTGCAGTTATGCAATCATTGGGATATGCTGCTAGCCATGTATAACCATCCTGTTGTGATAGCCAGCAGAGGTATATTTGATCTTGGGAATTTTAACCGCCCTATATAATATATAGGGCGGGTAAAATATATATATTTATATTTATGCAAAAGGTCTATTTAAAATTGTTGGGATACAACAAGTAAATGTTTTATAACTGATATAAAGCATTCGACAAGTTTTTGGAGTAGATATACAATATTAATAAATAGAAACTATATTTATAAAACCATATTTATTTCATTATACATATTTCAGGGATACCAAATTAAAATATGGTATATGGTATAGAGCTATTGATAAGAATCTCCATAACACACATAGCTCTACACGAAATCAAGGAATACGTAACCGGGGGACTAAAATACAAGCGCACACACACAGTACCGCCAGACATACTAATAATAGAAAATCACCACCAAATAAATCACGTTGTAGAAAGTATATCTGGTATAATCCTATTTTTAATGCCTCGATTAGTACAAAACTATCTCTTTCTTTCTTTAAGTTAATCAACAAGTATTTCCCTAGTTCCCATAAATACAGTAACATTCTGAACTCTAAAACTATTAGACTATCATACTCCACGGCACCAAACCTTGAAGCATACATAAAACAAATTTAACTTAAAGCAATTAAACAACACTACAAAACAAAATATTTTGGTAACAGATGGGCAGAACGTAATATCTGCCTCCCAACCACTAAATGGGAGACGGGTATTACACAACCCACCAGTACTGCTATCACAACCTATCCATGTTATACCCGCTACCCACAACAAAATATGTAACTGCCATCTACCTGAAAGATGTCCATTGAAGAACGAATGCCTAAAGTCCAACATTGTTTACCAATGCACGGTTGAATCGAACGACCAGAAATGGTATTACATCGGATCTACTACCACCTCGTTTAAATCTCCCTGGCACCGTCATCGATTCTCAATCAAACATCCTGATCACCGTTTTGTGACCACGCTCGCCAACAAGACCTGGCAACTCCGTGAACCCAACCAACAATTCACTTCAAAATGGGATATACTTTCCAGCGCAAGTGCATATCGGAGTGGATTGAAATACTGTAGGTTATGTAACCTTGAACTCTTCTACATATTAAAATTCAAAAATAAACTACTTAACGATAGAATCGAACGATCATTATACTGCAACCACAAACTAAAAGCTAAATTATCTCACTATAAAATAACTTAATATTCGAACCCGTAACTACAACGTCGCTTTCTAGCTAACCACCTTCTCTTCCCCCACACTACAAGACAATACCCTGCTTATCACTATAAATGGTAACTCAGTGCAATTCGCGGATTACTACTACGAACCCAAAGTTCAGCCACCCCATAGACCTCGTCTGTCCCCTCTCTATCTCTCCCTCTATATGCATTCCACTCTCTCTCTCTCGCCTTTGACCTACCTCCCTCCCTCTCCACATCTATGAACCTGCCCTCTGGGGCAATAAATAATTCCTACCCTGACTATCAACGCATCTCTCTAAAAGTAACCAGTATAATGAAACCCCTACCACAACATTTTGATTAAGATATCTACAAACCACTCTCTCCTATTTCTCCAACCCCTGCATATCTTTCTCTCTCTCTCCCTCTCCCCTACTTTGCTCTCTTCCTTTTATACTCTATCTGCTCCAATAACCTCACTTATTTTAACCATTCTGCTCTGATGATACAGTGGTCACAGCATTTGATATTTGAGTTCTGCAAATAGTTGATAATTTGCACATAGCATAACTAGGTTGTACTACCACCGTGGAAACATTTGTAAGCACACGGAATAAATTACTTTTTTTATGATGTCTACCTGTTATTATTCATTCTTTATATATATATATATATATATATATATATATATATATATATATATATATATGTGTGTATATATATATATATATATATATATATATATATATATATGTGTGTGTGTGTGTGTGTGTGTGTATGTGTGTATGCGTGTGTGTGTGTGTGTGTGTATAAATATATGTAAATATATATATATGTCTATCCCGGGTTCAATCGGGAGTAATCACAGTAAGTAAGGTACTAAATACATAGCAGAGTATAAATATTCAATACAGAAATGGCTTCTACAGAGGACTAGAAGAATAAAATATTTTTAGTCCTGTAAAAGCAATTTCTATATGTAAATATATGTATATTTATATATATATATATATATATATATATATATATATATATATATATATATATATATATATATATATATATAATTAGAAAATGAACAACACAAAATATGACTATTCCATTACCAAAGGTTTCTGGATCACAGACGATAGTAATATATACGTCTGGATCGGTCGTCAGATAGAGATGTTATGGATCCATAACATCTCTATCTGACGACCGATCCAGACGTATATATATATATATATATATATATATATATATATATATATATATATATATTGGCAAGAAAGTAATTTCGTTTTTTGCAAATAGATAGTTACGCTTTCCTTTAATGGCTCTTGCCAAAGTTATGATTGTTTCCTTTTGACAGTTGATAGCCATTCGCTTTAGCTTACAGTGTCTATTTTAACATGGAGTTCAAAAACAAACATTTTTGCCATATTTTGCTTTTTTATTTCTGTAAAGGCAAGGAAGCTGCTGAGTCTCTCAAAGAGATATGTGAAGTTTATGATGATGATTGTTCTGGGGATTTTTCATTCAAAGATGATCAACGTTCTAGTCGACCTACTGAAGTTGATGATAACCGAATTAAAGCCATAATTGAATCTGATTGTCATATATCTGTGAGACAGATTGCAGACAGGTTAAATGTATCACACACATTAATTGAAAATCACTTAAAATGTCTTGGACTCGTTAAGAAGCTCGATATTTGGGTTTCACATAAATTGAAAGAGATTCACTTAACACAACGAATCAATATTTGCAATATGCTTCTCAAACGCCATGAAATCGACATATTTTCGAAATGAATCCTCACTGGTGATGAAAAATGGATTGTCTACAATAACATCAATCGAAAACGATGATGGTACAATCCTAATGAAGCAGCACAAATCACTTGAAAAGTTGAATTGCATAAAAAAAGGTCATGTTGTCAATTTGGTGGGATTACAATGTTATTGTATGTTTTGAGCTGCTTGAAAGGAACCAAACGATCCATTCAGATGTTTACTGTCAACAACTAATGAAACTGGAGGAAGCTATGAAAGAAAAACGGCCAGAATTGGCAAATCGTAAACGAATCGGGTTCCACCATGACCACACACAATATTGCTATCTCGTGAAAAATTATTGGAGCTCGGTTGGGAAGTGATGTCCCATTCACCATATAGCCCTGATCTTACACCATCAGATTACCATTAATTTAGAAGTGTGCAAAATTCTTTCAATGGTAAAACTTTCAATAATTATGATGACCTGTAATCGCACTTGCTTCAGTTTTTTTTAGATAAGGACTTGAAGTTCTATGAGCGCGGAATCATAAAGTTGCAAGAAAGATGGAAAAGGGACATCGAACAAACTGAAAATATATATAATTGATTAAAGTTAATTCTTTGTATGAAAAAAAATTACTTTTATTTTGCACTAAAAAACCGAAATTACTTTCTTGCCAATCGAATATATATATATATATATATATACATATATATATATATATATACAAATGTAAATATGTATATATCTGTGTATGTGTATGCCTGCGTGTGGGTCTGTGTGCATGTGCTTGTGTGCATGTGCGTTTGTTTAAGATCTTATCAAACGACCAAATGCAGTATAAGATCGACCTTTACCCATAAACAAGTGAAGCAGGCAGTGTTGCTCAACGCCATACTAATGTCAACTCGGGGACAACAATATTTCTGTGGACATTTTAAACACTGAGCCCAAAACCACCTATCAGCCTGTACTCTTTACGCTTCTTAATTTCTCTCATATCTTTCGGGTATGATTTCCTTTTTCACTGAGACACCTACGCTCAACACACGTTCAGTAAATCAAATAAGCAAAGCCATTCCTGTTTTGTACCGAAGAATTTATAAGGATTATAGAATTGTTTTTATCAAACAGCTAAATAGAATTTATTACAATACAAAATATCCAGTAATAAAATGACATGTACAATATACATGGGAATAAGAAAACATTAATTAGAGGAAAATATTTTTTCTACTTTTGTTACAAGGCTAGCAAATACTCAGTCCATTACTGATACTTTATTTTATCGACCCCGTAAGGATAAAAGGCAAATTAACCTCGGTGGGATTTGAACTCAGAACGTAAAGGGCCATAACTATATGCTGCAAAGCATGGTGTCTGATGCTCTACCGATACTGCAAAATAATTGTTTCTACCTTTGCCAGAAGGCCAGCAATTATCCCAATGTATTAGTGGTGCTTTATTTTATCGACCCCGTAAGGATGAAAGGCAAAGTTAACCTCGGCGGCATTTGAACTCAGACCATAAAGGGCCGTAACTCTTTGCTGCATTACATAGCGTCAGACCCTCTAACGATAATGTCAATCCACCACCGTTGCTGCCAAATGATAGTAATTAAACATAAAGGTAAATTAGCAACGAAAGGAATATGGGGGGGGGGGGCAGTCTCTTCACCCACGTCTAAACGGTGTTTCGGCTGTGGTTAAAATGGCAAAGGTATCGCCGTGGAGAATGACTGGCAAGACCCATTGCAACAGCCAATCCACTTCACGAGGTTTCTTCTTCGGGAGAGCTGCTATCGTTCCGATCTTACAAAGGGAATCACTAATGAGGGGATCATTGTCACCTAATGTCTCGACAATGACTTGTACGAAATGGAAGCAGTATTCAAGCCCAAGTATTTAATTATATTCCTCTCCCCTGCATATGAATATATATATGTAGCGTCTTGTAAATCCTGATGGGTCATATGAACGGGTCGTGAACTTGCAGACTCGTTATAGCGTTCGACAAAATGCGTTGCGGTACTTTTTCAGGCTCTTTGCCTTCTTTCCTCCTTTTCTCCATTTTCTTTTCATTAACATACTTGTCTTATTGATTATATGTTTCTCCGTCATTCTTCTCCCATGCCTCATAGTTCATTTTTCTTTCGTTTTAGTTTCTTTCTTTCTTTTTAGTTTCTTTCTTTCAATAATTTTTTTCAAATTTGTTTCATTATTTTCATTATGTTTTCTAATATGTTGTTTTTCTTATTAGCAAAATCATTAGATATTCAGAGGAACGTGTAGTATTATTTAGTTACGGTCCTTTACCTTCTCATTTCCAATCCCCATTACTCATTTTTAACCTTATCATTCATTATCCCAAGTTTAATGAAATAAAGCATTAGTCTTAATTGATGTCGATTTATATTGCTATAATGCATTCTAATCATGAAGGAATTTCGTTAGATAAGGCAAGAACCTTTCTCCCCAGTTATCTACATAATGTTATTCTTCTTGTAATGATCTATGTGTGCTCCATCGTTACGCCTTAAACAACCTAAACTATGGAACGTAAACAAAAATAGAACTGAAACCTTAGATGTAACGCAGGCTCAATTGAAACCATTAATATAACGAAGTTATAACCAAACTCTTTAATATAATGGTTTATGATGTAGTCACAAGGCCAATAATTATATGGAGAGGCGAAAGTCGATCAAATCGACCCCGGTGCGTTACTGGTACTTTATTTTATCGACCATGAAATGCAAAGCAAACCTCGGTGAGATTTGAATTCAGATCGAGAAGGATCGTAACTCTACGCCATAAAGCATGCTGTCCGACGCTCCAGTGATACAGCCAATCGACCGCCCTCTAATCCCTTTAATATAATAGTTTATTATGGTTTATGATTTAGACACAAGGCCACCAATTTGTTTTTTGTGTGTTGGGGGGGGGGTATTCAATCGACCCCGGTGCATAACTGGTACTTTATTTCATCGACCCCGTAAGGATGAAAGGCAAAGCTAACCTCGGCGGGATTTGAACGTAATGGGACTTAACTGTATGCCACGAATCATGGTGTCCGACGCTTACCGATACTGCCTATATCCCGCCCTAAACCCTTTCCTATAATAAACTTATTTTCAATTATTCAATTGAAACATCCTGAAATTATACAGTAGTGAATTATTGGGAGTTGATTTAATCGACTTTGTCTTTTTTATATTTAAATCTGCTAATGTCAACATAGTTTTCATCTGATAGTGTCAACGAGTAAAGATCCAATTAATTTCTGAGATCTATGTCATCGATTGTAGATATTATCAATTAAGTTGAGGATTCGCTGCAATTTTATGACGATTAATCAAATGTCATATGGTATAACGTTACCAAATATGGCTGATATCACATCCCACTCTAGTTAACTGTACATTTCATAGTGACGATTTCGACTACATTAATGAGAGTGAAATACTACTTCATTGTAATCAATGTGAGGGATTCGAACAATACCTTCAGTATTTACTTATGTCCTTTTGGGTGCTGATTTCAAATTCCGTGAAGAAGAAACATTCTACAATAAAATATCACAAGACAAGTATTTATTTTCATCTAATAATTCAATAGACTATCGTAGTTACAAATAGAATTATGGTAACCGAAAATGACTATATGTGTTTGTTGAAAATTCTTATTATTACTTCAGCTATTGAAGGCGGTGGATTGGCAGTATCAGTAGAGGGTCGGGCGCCATGTTTGCAGCATAGAGTTACGGCCTTTTATGATCTGAGTTCAAATCACGCCAAGGGTAACTTTACCTTTCATGCTTACGGGGTCGATAAAATAAAGTGCCAGTCACTCACTGGGGTGGATTTAATCGACGTTCCCCTCCCCCCAAATGGCTGGCCTTGTGCCAATATAAGAAACCATTACTTCATCTATTTTTACTACTAGGTGCTAACGACAAAACTAAAAGTAGTCCCTCGATCTACTAGATATAATAACCACACATCCCTTAAATTTCCCATTTAACCCCAGTTTACAGGTCAAACAAATTGGATAATCTACTTCAGGATATATGATGTCTGAATATGAGCGGCAGAGGTCACGGCTAGAATGCCTTCAATCATAACTCTTATCATGCGAGCCAGATTTCAAATTAAGAAAACACTAGCAGTAGTGTTATTAGAAATGCTGCTGGTTCGATAACAGATCACAAGCTAGGGAGCTGCAATTGTTGGCAGAGGCCTACTAATTTGAGGGAGATTTTCTCTTCAAGTTTATTTCTCTTTAATTATATATTGTTATTCTAAGCATGTGTATATATATATATATATATATATAGAGAGAGAGAGAGAGAGGGGGGAGAGGGGGAGGAAGGGGGGGGGGGAGGAGAAATTAATAAATCCCATTTTGTAATTGAAGGATTAATATTTGTTATGTAACTGACACGTGTTTCATTAATATGCAAGTGAGCACATCTAGAACTGCTAATCCGATGTATGATTTCGGGGATTCTGAATTCCAATATTCTGCTTCAACTGTTTACATATCAGCTTGTCGAGTTCTAACAATGTTTTTATTCACACAGGGAAATATATATAGAGAGAAAAAGAGAAGGTGCGTCGCTAAGGAGAAACGTAGGTTATATAAAGTCATAACGTTTCGAAATATCAACAGCTATACTGGGAGACGGTGTCAAATAGGATTATAGAGGAGGACTGAAGGATTTATAACTTTATCATTAGCATTGATAATATCATCATTATTATTGTTGTTTTAATTTAGAAAATAATAATAACAATAAAATTAGGATTTTTCGGCTCAACTCCGAATCAAATATAGTCTCTGTACTGTTAGTGATTCCTTTTATAGATTAACTGATTATGCAATCTGAATGTGATGAAGTTGCTAGGGTCCTACGTAACCAGGCCATTGAAATATATTTTTTTGTAACTATAAAATGTTAAGTCAATAGTCCGATCTCCTGTTTTCTTAATTATATATGATGATTTCTCCCGAATAAAACAGTTCTAGTCCTGTAGAAGCCTTTTCTATATTAAATATATATATATATATATATATATATATATATATATATATATATGTGTGTGTGTGTGTGTGTGTGTCTGTGTGTGTGTGTGTGTGTGTGTGTGTGTGTGTGTGTGTGTATGCGCATTCACAAATATTCATATGTATTTAACGTTGATTTCTGAAATAATTAATGTCAATGTGCAGTTAAAATTGGGGCTTATACTTCGATACTAATATTACTATTGCCACCTTACGGGGTCGATAAAATAAAGTACCAGTAATGAACTGGGTTATTGCTGGCCTTGTGCCTGAAGTAGAAACAAATATTACTATTGCCACCATCACCACCGCTACTACTACTAGTACTACTACTACTACTATTACTACTACTACTACTACTACTACTACTACTACTACTACTACTACAACTACTACTACTACTACCATCACTGCTGCTGCTGCTGCTGCTGCTATGGCTGCTGTTACTAGTAAACTACTGATGCTGGTGTGTTTGTTGTTGTTACTACTGATTTCATTGTTCGGAGTCTGTCGCTTGCTGTTGCTGGTATTATGTTATACAGATACAATTTCGTCAGTAAGTTAATCATAGGACTTCTGAGAATCTAAGATATCACATTCTTGCAAAAAATTACCCACCACTACTCAGCGTTCACCATCAACATCAACAACACACACTCCCATCCACCACTACCACCCCATGCTCACTACTTTACGCTCATCACCACACGGTCACCACCGCATCTATCACATTCCCCACCTCCACCATGACAACGACACAAGTACCTTCAACGATATTATATATCAAAACACACAGAATAACTAAGCAATAACTTCACATGGTAATGAGGGTAGAGTGCCTCTAAATAGATGCTCGAAATAGTAGACACGTCTCTCTCATGTTGATATATTTTAAGACCTACCCTTCTAACATATAAAGGACACGTAGCAGAATATAGTCCAATGATGATGAAGTTAGTGATAATAAGTGTTTCTCCTTTGCTTTTTTTGGCCCAAGGCCAGCAATTATCCCAGTGCATTACTTGTGCTTTATGTTATCGACTCCGTAAGGATGAAATGCAAGTTTAACCTCGACGGTATTTTAACTCAGACCGCAAAGGGCCGTAACTCTATGCTGCAAAACATGGCGTCCGAGCCTGTACCGATTCTGTCAAATATAATAGTTGGTGATAATAATGTTAATAATAATGATGGTGACGTCGACGATAGTGAAAATTATTTAATATTGTGTTGGCATATTAATTGCCATTTATATTATCGATGTTGATGATAAAAGGGAGTATGGTGTCGTTTGAAGATGATGACAGCGATGATGATGATGGTGATGATGACGGTGATGATGATGGCGATGATGATGACGATGATGATGTTGATGATGATGATGATGATGACGATAATGATGTCGATAAATATATCGATGACAAAAAATAGTTACCGATGATGAGGATGAAGAGTGAGATAGTATTTATGTTGATAGGGATTGTGTCTGTCGATGATGATGATGATGATGATGATGATGATGATGACGATGGTGTTGATGATGACAACGAAGAGAAAGAGGATATGAATGCGGATGCCGATGGCGATGATGATAATGATGATTAAGGTGATGATAATTATGGTGATGATAATGGTGATAATGTCGATAACGATAATGACAACGATGATGATGATGATGCTGTCACAGCAACGACGCTAATTATGATGATAGTGATATAGGGATGCTGAAGACTAGTTACCGACTAGTTAATGAAGATGATGATGATGATGATGATGATGATGATGTCGAGGATAGTTATGTTGATGATGGTAGCGATAGTCAAAAGTGTTTATGAAGATGGAAAATAATAGTTAAATGATGGAGATTTATCTAAATAGATATTATTGAGAATTATGAATGAAATGCGAAGCTATGACCTGCATGTATGTACGCATGCGCTGATGACATATCCAATGGCAATTATATTATGGAGGAGATTAAAGAGAATTAAAATGAGAATAGCAGCAATCATTCGTCATAATAGCAGTAACATCAACAACAATCGGGAAAATATCGATTTGTATTGATCACCCACTGAGGGGTATTTTAAATGATCAGTATAGATGATTGTATTGAATGTTATATATATATATATATATATATATATATATATATATATATATATATATATATATATATATATATATATATATATACATACATATATATATATATATTTATATATATATATATATATATATATATATATATATATATATATATATATATACACATATACATATACAAATACATATATATATACATATATATATATATATATATATATATATATATATATATATATATATATATATATTTTATTCAAATAACAGATTAAAGTTTAAGCAAAGAATCGCTGCTTTCACCATTACCGGATCTTCTGAAATAAAAAAGTCAATCTGTGAACGCAGAAGTAATTATTTCAAAAAACGTTACAACCGAAGGAAGTGGTTAAGGATTTCGAAGTCGACGTCGTCCTCGATGCTCGTAAGTCGGTGATTAATTTCGACGACTCTATTTGGATTAAAAAATAAAAATCTAATAGTTCCCCATTCGACGTGAGTATGGGCGCCAGCGATTCTGCGGAGGTTACTGATCTTATCGGCCTTTTTCTTCTTTTCTCTATCTAGGAAGGATTCCCCAACGTGGGCGGTGGTTTGTACCGTGATGACGGTCTATTGACCATGATAATGTGCGGCCCACGTGATTGCGACAGGTTCAGAAAGGAACTCAACCTTCTTTAAAGGCTTCAACGTATCCATACACGTTGAGGCCAACCTCTCGGTCATTAATTACCTCGACGTTACCCTCAATTTGTCGAATGGCTTGCACTACCCGTGTAGAAAGCCGAATGATACGCTTAATTACATAAGTAAGCACTCTAACCATCCTGCCATCATAACCAAGAACCTGGTAAGAAACGTTTTTTTGAGGCTTTCCCGTCTATCTACAAACGAACATATTTTCAACGACTATTCCACATATTACAATGAAGCTCTTGCTCGGAGTGGATTTGTCGCTAAGGTAGCTTATACTGAGTACGAGAATAGACTTAGGAAAAATAGATCCCGACGCATTATATGGTATAACCCACCATATATTATGGAGGTGGCCACACCATTAGGTAAGATCTTTCTCTCCCTTATTATGAAGCATTTCCCCCCAGCACATAAACATAGTAAATTTTTTCATAGAAATACCATTAAAATTCCTTACTCTACGACTCCTAACCTTGCACATAGCATTACAGCTTCAAATTTAGCTAAATTACCTAGCCGTAGGAACACGTGCAACCCTGTAGCTAGTACTAACTGTAATTATAGGAATCGGGTTGACTGCTCCCTATCCGGGAAATGCCTCTACAAATGTATGGTTGAAACACCCACGTCCCGTAGGGCCTACATAGGGTTAACCACCAATAGCTTCAAGCAGCGTCTTTACATGCATACCCATTCTTTTCTTATCCCTTTAAGAAGGAATATAACGTCACTTTCAGCTTATATCTGGAGTCTAAAAGACAACCACACCCAATATAAGCTACACTGGGAGATCCTAGCTAGAGCTAGATCGTATAACGGAAATAAAAGACCATGTGTCCTCTGCGCCGCGGAGGCCCTGGAAATATTCTACGCCAAAGACGACATCTTAAACTAACAATCCCGAGGCAATTTCGGCTTGTAAACATAAATTGAATAAAACTGTCCTGTATTACAGCCCAACATTATACCCTAACGTATAGAACGAACTAAACGCGGAGATTTTACGTCTTGATGTGGTAGCTAAGTATATTTTATGTTTATATCATTACTTATTTGTATAAGTAAGTATATATTACCTGTATGGTTTGTGTGGTACGTATACCTTCTTGTACGTATATTTGCTTGTATATGTTATGGCGTATATATTATATATTCTGGTACATGTGCATTTGGTTATGTGTATACGTGAGTTTTGCGTCTGTATGAGTATGCGGATTCGTAAGTATGTAGGGTGTGTGCATATGTGTACTTTGTGTTTTGGTTGACGTACGTCCGCGAACATATGTGTATTTACATGTAGGTATGTGTGTATGCGCGTTATATACGTATTTATGTGTGTATATTTATATACGTTTATTTAATTATGTATACACGCACACACACACACATATATATATATATTTATATATATTTTTATGTGTATGTGTATACGACCGTATGTGTGCGGGTACAGGCGTTGCGTGGGTTCTGTATGAGCGTGCGGTGTTTTTTTTTTTTGTCTTTTTGTGTACGTGCTTTTTTGCATACCCATGGCGAGTGTTTTCGTGTATGCTTGTGTATGTACGTATTTGGATGAGTGTATGTATATATTTAATTTCTATTACCTCTGTATTTTATTTACTTTATTATTAACTCTGAAGCCGAGAATCATTCGGTTTCCTAAATAGAATTTTAGTCTACGACTTCAGTTATACCATTTACGCGGTTTTGTCTTTGCGTGTAATTGTTCTCTCTGATCCCCATAATGACGTATTATCTTCGTTTTTTCCGTTTATTGCCAGAGAATGTCTCCATGAACCACCTAATAGAATATTAGTCTAGACTTCATTAATACCATAAACGTAGTTTTGTCTTTGCGTGTAACTGTTTTCACCGCACCAAATAATGACGAATTATGTTCGTTTTTTTTCTGTTCTTTGCCAGGGATGTTTCCAAGAACCAAAGTATCGTCTTCCTGTCTTCCTCCGGTTGTAACGTTTTTTGAAATATTTCCTTTTGCATTCACAGATTGACTTTTTTAGTTTCAGAAGATCCCGTTAAGGGTGAAAGCAGCGATTACACTTTAATTCTTTTTATTTTAATAAATAGTGGCTCTACGGTTCTTATATATCTGATATATATTTATCCTTATCGAGCCCTCTTTGGATTTTAGTCTTCACATTTATTATTACTATATATATATATATATATATATATATGTATAATATATATATTTATGGGGGGGGGGGGGTATGTGTGTATGTCTGTGTGTCTGTGTATACCTATATATATATATATATATGTTTTTGCGCGTGGGCAGATGCGTGAGCATGTGTGCATGTATTCATATTCATATATATCTGTACACCGTGTATATGTATGAACTCATTATCATATAGTAGATAAGGGTAGTGGATTTGCAGAATCGGTAGAACCTCGACACCATGCTTTGCAGCATAGAGTTATGGTCCTTTACGTTGTGAGTTCAGATACCACCATGGTTAGCTTTGCCTTTCATCATTACGTGTTCGATAAATAAAGCACCAATAAAGCACTGGTGTCGATTTAATCGAGTTTCCGTTCCCCCAAAATGACTGGCCTTCTACCGAAATTAGAAACAGTTATAATATAAAAGATACAATTTCAGTTCTACTTTAAATTTTAATTTTAAATAGAATATTAAAGAGAAACACATTTTACTGAAAAACGATCTATTTAGCATGGTCTAGTCGGCATTTTTATCCACTATAATGTACAATATCTATAAAATAGACTGAATACTCATCACAATACATTGTTTTAATGTTTTCCTCTAACTCATAGGTATAAAACTTCGTTAAACAGTTTAAAGGGAGATTTGTTCGTTCCAGAAAATGCATGAAATTTCTCATGGACCTAATTTTACGAGCCACACATATGTGTTTTATACACAAAATCCGATGCTGTAGTTCCTCTTTGGGGTCTTGTTGTCATATTAGATATCGTGTCTGCCATGTCCTGAAACTTATGTTTGATTAATCCAAATTGCGTATACAGGGACAATGGTATGTTATATAAGGCTGTGATACATATTCCAATGACGACAGTGGCCACGTGATTTTACGTAACCAGTGCCATGCTCTCATCAGACAGCTTCATTGTATAATAAGACGATCCAAACTAAAGCGGCAACAGAACGAACAAAGATAATGGTTTCAAAGCCTAAAGCCATTTTCTTTGTCCGTTCTTTTGCCGCTTTAGATTGTATATATATATATATATATGTGTGCGTGTGTGTGTGTGTGTGTGTGTGTGTGCGTGTGTGTATGTGTGTGTGTGTGTGTGTGTGTGAGTGTGTGTGTGTGTGTGTGTGTGTGTGTATGTGGGTGTTTGGGTGTGTGGGTGTGTGGGTGTGTTTGTGTGTATGTGTATGTGTGTGTGTATGTGTGCGCGCGCACACACATAATTTTGAATATAAAAGTGGCTTCTACAAGACTAGAACTGTTTCCTTCAAAAGAAATCATCAGGATATCCGACTGTCATTTTAAAACTGTTGTATTTATGTTTTCTGGGTTAGAAGATGTGTTGATTTGGGGGATGGGTGGAGGTCATCAGCCAAGGGATTTTAAAAGCACGGATTCTTTGAAAAACTATTTTTAGACATATACACAAAAGACAAGGTTCATAATCACACATACCTATACGTACATACACATGAACGCCCACACATTGGTGGGTTTCTTTATTCATTATACATCTATACAAAAGGGTTTTTATGAGTCACTGATAATTGTCAGTCTCTGGCCAAATATTTTTTATATAAGTAAAATAAATGCGTTATTGTGTTATTGACACCTGACAAATCAATTAGTTGTGAGGGTGGTGGAATTTACAATATGTATGTATATGTGTATATATATGTGTATATATACATATATATATATATATATATATATATATATATATATATACATACATACGTACACACACACACACATATATATATATATGTGTGTGTGTGTGTGTGTTTGTGTGTGTACGTATACATGTATATATAAATATATATATATATACGTATATATACGTATATATATATACACATATACATATATATTGCAAATCCCCCCCCCTCACAACTAATTGATTTGTCAGGTGTCAATAACACAATAATGCATTTATTTTGCTTATATAAAAAGCTCGTCGAAACGGCTTGATCTCTGCCGTCGGGGTCATATTCTTTTATATAAGTCACTCTACCACCCTAAGTACTGAGAACTCTGGTTCGTTATGGTCCATCTGGTTCCTTACCACATTTCCTTATATATATATATATATATATATATATATATATATATTGAAGCGTCATTCAGATGGTTTTCTATTGGTGTGAAAGAACTTAGACACCTGGGGCATTTGTAACATCAACTTTCTCAATAAAAATACATACTTCATCTATTGAGTTTTTTACTTACATTATTATCATGGCAGTATCGGTAGAGGGTCTGACGCCTTGCTTTAGTTACGTCCCCTTACGATCTGAGTTCAAATCCGGCCGAGGTTAACTTTGCCTTTCATCCTTACGGGGTCGATAAAATAAAGTACCAGTAATGTACTGGCTCATTGCTGGCCTTGTGCCTAAAATAGAAACAATTATTATCATTTATATAAGGGTCAGACGCGATGCTTTGCAGCATAGAGTTACGGCCCTTTACGGTCTGAGTTCAGATCCTGCCGAGGTTAACTTTGCCTTCCATCCTTACGGGCTCAATAAAATAAAGCACTAACTGGAGTCGATTTAACCGACTTTCCCCTCTCCCTAAATTACTGGCCTTGTGCCTATACTAGAAATCATTATTTAAGGGCGGTGGATTGGCAGTATCGGTAGAGTGTCGGACGCCATGCTTTCCAGCATAGTTACGTCCCTTTACGATCTGAGTTCAAATCCCGCCGAGGTAAGCTTTGCCTTTCATCCTTACGGGGTCGATAAAATAAAGTACCAGTAATGTACTGGTTAATTGCTGGCCATGTGCCTAAAGTAGAAACAATTATTTAAGGGCGGTGGTAGACTGGCAGTATCGGTAAAGGGTCGGACGCCATGCTTTGACGCATAGAGTTACGGCCCTTGCCATTCTGAGTTCAAATGCCGCCGAGGTTAACTTTGCCTTTCATCCTTACGGGGTCGATAAAATAAAATACCAGTAATGTACTGGTTAATTGCTGGCCGTGTGCCAAAAATAGAAACAATTATTTAAGGGCGGTGGATTGGCAGTATCGGTAGAGTCGGACAACATACTTTGTAGCATAGAGTTACGGCCCTTTACGGTCTGAGTCCAAATCCCGCCGAGGTAAGCTTTGCCTTTCATCCTTACGGGGGTCGATAAAATAATGTACCAATAATGCACTGGCTCGATTTAATCTACTTCCCCTTCCACAAAATTGCTGGCCTTGTGCTTTAAGTAGAAACAGTTATAATATAAAAGAAACAATTATTATAATTATTGTTGTTGTTGTTGATGGTAGTGGTAGTGGGGGTGGTGGTGGTGGCGTTGCTGTTGTTTACTACAAGAAGACAGAGAGAACAGTGACAGACAGCCAAAGCAAAATATGTTTGTTTTATCGAAATTTCCCCCCTATCTTAACTACTCACACCGCCGCTGCTGCCATCACTTTAGAAGATGGCAAATATCATTGTATATATTATACCACACAGTATTTTGTAAAAAGTGATGTCAAGAACACCCGAATGCAGTAAATATAGCATAAAAAGAAGAGACGAACAAAGCTTGTCAGCAGTTCATCACCGCCACCACCTGTGCCATCAACACCTTCGTTATCACAATCACAGTCAGCGTCCTAAGCATTGCATGACTGTCAAAACGGTAAGGAAAAGAACAATGGTGCTAAAAGAAAAAAAAAGAGACCCAAAATCTCGCAAGCATGTAATATCTAGAAGATGCCTACAACACCACTGTCGGTACTTAACGATAGTGGAGCCCAGTTAACGCTATTCTCATTAGGCTATATTTGTTACAACTGAATGTAATTATGTAGTACTAAGAACTCACCATCTCCCTTCTCCTCTCTTTCCCTCACTCCCTCTCTCTCTCAATATCACTCTCTCTCTCTCTCTCTCTCTCCCTCTCTCTCTCTTTATATATGTGTGTGCGTGTGTTTGTGTGTGTATATATATATATATACACACATATATTTATATATTTATATATATATATATATATATATATATATATATATATATATATATATATATATATATATATATACAATATGTATGTATGTATATATATATATAAATCACTAATGTGCACTCATTCTACTTTTATCTCAATTTACCTCCTCTATTTATTATTTTCCCTGTTTGTAACAATCTCTCTATTCCACTCCCTTTCAATCTCTTTACATTTACCCTCTCCAACTCACACTCCCTCAACCAATCATCCGCCCTTATCCGACTCCTCTCTCATAGTTAGCGCTATACAGTAGCAACATGGCAGCTTATGTTTTTACCCCAACTTTTCAAACACCTAGAATGTCTGCCTCCGTTGTTACTGCAGCTGCCTTTGTTATTGTTGCTGGAGTTGTTGATGCTGTTGCTACTGCATTTTTGTTGTTTATGTTGCTGCTGTTGTTGCTACTGTTGCTGTTGTTGTTGCTGTGTTTTTGTTGCACTTATTGTTGCTGTTGAAGGTGATGATTCACTTCCTACAGCTGTTGTGGCTACTGCTACAGATGTTACTATTGGTGATGTCGGCCATACATTACTGTCTGTAAAACATCCCGATCCAACGACTAAACCTGCATGGGCTACAAATAGCTTCCAATTTTCTTTCAAAACACATCCACACCATCTTAACAAAAGGAAGGATACATCGCTAGATCTATTCTTATATATTCAAAAACACAAGGTGTTCAATGATCGATTGCTTAGCAACATATGGGTCTGTTTAACTGAAACTCACAAAGATCTGAATAGAAATATTGGTCCAATGAGTGTGCGTATTTATGGTCACCCAATGTGGTAGATATAGCAGCCACAACTCTCTCTTTCTCTCAAAAAGTGAAGGACACGTCCAGTGTGAGAATACCCTAAATCACCTCACAGTATCACATTCTAAAACCAAACACTCGCACTTTATCAAAGTAATTCGATATGAAGAAAAGAAGCACTATTATATCGACCCTAGTAATTAATTTAGTAATATTTATGCTATTGACTCCAAATGGTAGAACAGTAATTTTGACATCGGTGATATTTGAAGTCAGAAACTAAACGTATGATAATTTGTCTGGCGTTTGAATAATTCAATCAATCCACTCCCTTATAAAACACATACAGGTCTGATATGATCCGCGACAGTACATGTGAACCTACCCCAATATCTATATCTATAAAAATACTCGCTTGGCTACAAATATAATCATTACTTGCATGTCACACCTAGCAATAATAGTTTCTTAAATCGTTTAGGACGCCAAAAGTGTCTAGAGTTAAAACAACCGAAAAATATGTACTCTAGTCAATAAACTTACTAATCCAATTACGTTAGCAAATACACATATCATAACAGAAGAACTAATTTTGTTTATACAACACGTTTACTAACATATAGATCAAACCACCGATTCAGAAAGAATAGTGGCATAGCTTTATATCTCAGGGAAACACTATTTACTAGTGTGCGCATTGTTCATTCCTTCTGAGTATGATTCGTTGAATAAGACACATCATACTATGTGTCATCTATCGTCCTCGAAATACAGCTTCCTATATAAATTACTTTGAAATATTTCTGTTAACTACAAATTATTCTCAGAGAATCTAAAATTTGTAGTAAGTTCATGTTATATGTATTTGTGGTCTAAATAAATTCACATTACAGTTATATTTAACCCCGTCTCACTTCTAAACAAAACAGAAATATTGGGACTAATTATCATAAAGTAAACAACTTTACTTGCACCATACATAATACACTACACTCTAAATTTCCGAACAGCAGAGACTTGGTACACTAAAGGGAAATATGCACTTCTTGTTTCTCAAATCACACAAATTTTCATTCTTGGTTGCTGAACCCAACAAGGTTACCTGAAAACTGATGCGTGCTAACCTGCGAAGAGTAGATTGGCATTAAAATTCGAACTCCATAGGCTAGAAAGTAAGACGTATGTCTGTAGAAAGAAAGCAATGAAATTGCAGTCTTCTCAAATATCTGATTAATAACAAATATCATTTGAAAAATCATATTACTTCTAGACATAAGCCTATCTCCATGAAAAAACGCTCGGATAGTATTTAAGCTTTCACAGAGAGAGCTCTAAAAATACGTTTAAAATCTACATCATTGAACGTCTACTGGCATATTTTATGAAGAAGAAAAGAAGAAACATTAAATAAACAACAACTTCTTCTTCTTCTTCTTCTTCTTCTTCTTCTTCTTCTTCTTCTTCTTCTTCTTCTTCTTCTTCTTCTTCTTCTTCTTCTTCTTCTTCTTGTCAGAAGTAACCGCCTCAAAGTAATCATGCCGGAACCCCAAGTGAGACTAGCCAAGCTCATGGATTTATCCAACCATATTGCTCGGGGTCTACACCTGGGTCTATGTCGGTTGGTTTTGCTCGTAAAACTTGTCCAGCGATTCTTCGCTGAGATATTCTAGCCACATGCACATATCGGAGCTATGATTTCTCAATCCGGAGACGTAGCGGCTCTAACTGAGTGACTCTTTGATCTTCGAGCTATGCACTCTATCGAGTACGTTATGCCGAAAGACCATCAGGGGAATTCCATTTCGGCCGCTTGTATTTACGATCGTATTATTTCGGTCATTATCCAAGATTCATGACATAGTTACGGGTTGGCATGAATACCGAATTGAAGATAACGAGTTTTGCTTTTACACCTACCTCCCTTCTTCTGATTACTAAATACTGAAGATGGTGTATTACTACACAAGCTCCTGCATTCTTACACTTAATTCAGCCTCCTGATTTCCATCACTCGTGAACACGTCTTCGGGATACTTGAACATCTCTACCTGCTTCATTGGAACACGATTTACATGTAGAGTGCACTGCGCAGGCTTCCATTTTAGTACGAGTGTCTCAGGTTTTGCAGCACGGATTTTCATTCCAGCCATGCGGCACTCGGAATCAAACCTCTCATGTGTAAGTCGGAGATCACCTTCTATCGAGTTAAGTAACACCATGTCGTCTGCAAATTCCAGCCGGCTGATTTTATAATCATCAGTCATGATACCACTTCTAACCCGTTCGCGCATGTCACACCTGAAAACAATTATTGGTGTCTGAGCGGATGGGGCAAATCAAAATGCTTTCTTCCGCTAGTCACGCTAGTCTCTCGTCTTGAAATCAAGGACAGAATCGTTTTCATATCAAGATGTGTCGTAAAGGAAGGCACGTCATATACAGCTATATGTATTACCAGACACCAGCTTCTAACAATAATTTAACACAAAGGCATTTCAATAGAATTCAACATAATGAATACGATAGCATTCACCTGAAATACAATCAGATATGTAGACGATGTACCACAAGCGGAAATGTTGAAAGAAGGAATAATACAGAGTAATAAATGTGTCAGTAGGGCAGACAAAGAAATACAGACTTTTATGAATTAAATGAAACACTTCAACAGAAAGTTTTCACAACACCCAGCGTGGCGTCCTCTCCGAATGAACCTGTCTGACAGCGTCTACAACAAGCTAGATTTTATAGAGTTTGTTATCTGGATCAAGTCTTGATATTTGTCTTACGTTAACCAAAATCGTTGTCAACGTCAATCATCGAATCCATCTTCAAACTGTAAAACAGAAAATGTAGGCATTCTTATCTCTCGTTTCTTGAAAGACCAAAGTCAGATACTGACAATCAAATGAGTCCTAAGCTATGGTAATAATGAAATACTGCAAAGCGTCGTCTTACAAAGCTGACGAGCCACGTACAGTTGAGTGATTGACATTAGCATGCTGTTGTTCTCGGATGTATGAATCATTTACGAGGCTCGGCCTCGGGATCTTCAAGCCACACCAATGTCGCTGCAGATCCACCGTGAACTCTTTCGGCCTCCACACGTTTTCCTGTCGCCACAGTGCCGGCCGCCTTCCACGCCATGCTGCCCTCAACGATGTCATAAAGCAGGGCTTGGACGCTGCAGGATTCCCCTCCCAGCTCGAGCCTGTGGGGCTGGACCGAGG
>OZ024742.1:116132938-116142938 GCA_964016885.1 Eledone cirrhosa
TGTGTATATATTGGAGGAAGATACGGAAACTAAAACACTGTTGTCATATAGAGAGTGAAGAGCGACAGAGAGAGTAAAGCAGTTAAATTATAGAGAGGGGGAATTATCTATTATAGAGAGCGGGAAGAGCGACGGAGAGAGTAAAGCTAAGAAAATATAGGGAGGTGTGTAGGATACATACATAATACATATACACGACACACAACTTTATAATATTATAGATATATATATCGTATTTATCTGCCTGTGTGTGTGTCGTATACAATGTGCTTCTATGTGAGTATATATATATCTGCATCTTCATGTACATTGTGTTTTCGTGAAGGCGTGTCTCTTAGTGGTGTGTTTGTTCGATTTACAGTCGTGAGTTCGGTAATTCTATTCCTAGTAGTGCATTGTATCATGGAGCAAGACATGGTGCTGCAGCCTATATAGCTAGGAAAATGGAGAACATTCAATTCAAAATGCCAGCCTTCTTACTCATTTTGTCACTCGGAATCTCCCTGAAAAAAATGTTATGGTTGAAGCTAACTATAGCGTGTTCAAACACGTTTATCTCACGAGCACGCTGCTCCGTTATTCAAACAACTAGAACACTCTTGTAGAAATGGACGGTGGTTCAACGCATACATACCCGTGTGTGTGGGCGTGATATCTATAATCGTTGCATAATATATGTAGGGATGAATCTGTGTATATGTCTACAAGTTTGCAGCTATTTATGTATACGTGTATTTATGTTACAACCATAAACGTCAATAAACGTTAGAACAACCAGTTCGAATCAGTAATCACACAAACGATCCCAAATTTACACTGTGTTGTTAAATGGCATCGTAAAATATTTGGTTCGACGAGAATACAATGTCTATCGTACATATAAGTATATATATATACGGGGGTGTGTATGTGTGTGTATGTGTGTGTTTGCGTGTAACTAAGAATGGTTTACCGAAATGTATTTGGGAGAAACGACAGTTAAGTCACTCAATACCGGATGATTTCAAACGAATGTATCAGTTCTAGTAGTGTAGAAATCATTCTTATATGAAGTACACGTGTTTATAAGAGAGAAGGTGGGACAGAGAGCGTAGAAGAGTGCGAGAGGAAGTGGTGTGTATACCAGGTATAGATAGTGTAACTAAGTCTGATACGTAGCTGTTGTTCGTGACTTCTGGTGTAGGAAAACGGGTAAAAAAGAACAATTTGAATTTGACATTACAATGTTGAGGTTTTTACCGATTGTTTTTATTGAAATGTTTAGCAGAAATTAAAGGTTACATTGTAAGCAGTTGTTGAACAATTACCAGAAAATAAAAAAAAGGTAAGTTTGAACAATTACCAGAAAATAAAAAAAGGTAAGTTTAAATAAGGAGAAATTTCCTTATCTTCACATGTAGAAATAAAGTAAATTAGATAAGATTTCCATTGATTGATCTGGTTAATTAACCATAGGGGAAACGATAATGATAATAACATAGGCAAGTAACTGAAATGATTATAAATCAATGAGGTGATTAAAGAAATTGCGTGTGAGCATTTTTTAAGTACGGCGGGATCAGAAGAGATTTACATTGAGGGTGTATGAAAGATAGAGAGGAAGACAGTTAAACAGTAAGATTGTTTGATGATAGAGAAGAGGGGATTATAGAGCAAGAGAGAGAATGAGAGAAGTTTAAAAAGTGTTCTTCAAATGTTCGTATACATGACGTATAACCGAATGTAATAAAAAAATAATTAAAAGTATTGCAAATTGAGTGAAATAGTAAGAGAAGAAAGAATAAAAAGAGCAAGTGATGGAAGGATTTCATAGTGGTGGCAATTAAGGTTGAAAAAACTAAATTGTTTGGTATGAGCAGAATTTAAGGGAGGAAGAGGTTGATTTAAATAAAGTTCGTTATATTAAAGGGAGGGGTGAATAAATGAGATGTATTGACGTTAAAATGGTGAGTTAGAGAAGCATAATGTAAAGAGAAAATTTGAGAGATTAATAATTGTTTCTACTTTTGGCACAATTACCCCAGTGCATTACTGGTGCTTTATTTTATCGACTCCATAAGGATGAAAGACAAAGTAAAGTTAACCTCGGTGGGATTTGAACTCAGATCATAAAGAGCCGTAACTCTTTGCTGCAAACATGGCGTCAGACCCTCTACCGATAGTGCTAATCCACTTAATAATAATAGCACATTGAGCCAAAGAGGGACCGGAAGTATATGACAACTGCCCCGCATAAAAAAAACACCCTCTCAGACACTTTAAACTTTGTGTGGAATTCTCCATCGCAGAATCAAGAAGCATTCTAGTTTTGACTTGACAAATATCTCTGAGAAACTGTGAATATGTATGTTGAAATGAAGGGAAATCGAAGGACAAAGAAAAGTGAGGGAGGAACGAAGAAATAAGTGAATAAAAAGATAAATATTTAAAAGAAAATAAGACGTAGATAAATAATCTAAGGAAGAAAGAACATGCGCAATATATATATATATATATATATAAATATAAATTCAGCGAGAATCGCATTTCGGCGTGTAGAAAAAGCGAAACGTAACGCAAATTCATATATATATATACTAACTAGAAATTGATTAACATATAAATAAACATGAATAATCACAGGAGATAATTTTTACAAGTGTGTAAGCACACATAGCTCGGTAGGTAACTAAATAAAGTTAACTAGAACTTCAAAAATACCGGCTTCCATGGTTTACCATTCAATTAATGGGTGAAATATATTTCTTTAATGGAATATATACAGGGAAGATTAATCATATTATAAGGTATCTATTTTTGAAGTTCTGGCTAACTTTATTTAGTTTCCTACCTAGCTATGTGTGCTTACACACTTGTAAACATTATCTCCTGTGATTATTCATGTTTATTTATATGTTAATCAATTTCTAGTTATTATAAAATGCTCGGACCTATTCGTTAGAATCCTAGAGCTTATTTTGCGGGTGATATGGCGCATGTCTTTCTGGCATGACACCCATAATTTTGATTATCTTAATTTTGGATATATATATATATATATAAATGCGATGAAATACCAATGATGGTTGGAAAATCACTGACGAAGGACTATTTTTATCATATGTAACCCATGTCCAACTACGCAGTATTCTTCTTTCTTCTCTTGTTTTATATATATATAGTATAACTGAACAAAAGATAAAAAAGAACACAGACATATGCATGTATGCGTTCAAGTCGTAATGGACCAGAAACGCTAAGGTGAACAAAATACTAACTCAATACCTGCTTTTGATATATATATATATATATATCAAAAGCATGTATATATAGGAAAAGAGTCAAGACCCCGTCGGCTGAGCTCCGACCGTTTCGACTCAGTCGTCGGGTTCTTGACTCTTTTCCTATTACCCACTCTACTACCCGTAGTATCGAGTACTCTGGTGCGTTATAGTCCAACTGCTTCCTTTCCACACATCCTTCATTATATATATATATATATATATATATATATATATATATAAATATATATATATATATATATATATATATATACAGAGAGAGAGAGAGACAAAAAGAGAGAGGCAGTCATAGATAGTTAAATAGATAGAGAGATACGTGATTTGTGCCCTTGTACAATGAAAATAAAGCATAAGTTGAAGATACATTCTTAATTAGATCATTGTTTTACGATCGTTTCAAAGGGTTGACTGATCATGGTAAATCGATACATTGATAATTCAATAGTGCTTATGCCTCCACATGGTGTCGATATTCCAGATCCAACACAACATCATCCTCAAAAACAATGCACTATAATTTATATTAGTAAGATATATAAGGAGGCTGAAATGCATCAATTGTATATATGGAACGAGAGAAAGAATAATTGTTGCTACTTTTGACACAAGGCCAGCAATTACCTATGGTCATTACTGCTACTTTATTTTATCGACCCCGTCAGGATCAAAAGCAAAGTTAACCTCGATGGGATTTGAACTCAGACCGTAAAGGGACGTAACTATGCTGGAAAGGATGGCGTCCGACCCTCTACCGATACTGCCAATTCACCGAGAGAAAAAAACGATGGACACATAATAAAATAACAAACAATAATTATAAGGATGCAACAGAGAAAGGAGAAGAGACAAACAGAGAAGAGCAATTAAGGACACCCACACACACACACGCACACACACACACACACACACACACACATATATATATATATATATATAAATGATCACTTCCAATCGAACAAATCAACCACATGAGGTCAAATCCTATGTGGGTATGGCGGAGGGCCGATGAAAAGAACGCTTCCTGAACCATCAGTTGCACTTTAGGTACCCGGAAAAACGATCATCCACGAATCTCGCGAGCCACGTATGATCCCTCAAAGACTCAAGTATAGACTACTCCATTCAATGGAAAGCTATCACTAAGCCCAAGCCATACGCAAGGGGAAACCCGTCTTGTGGACTGTGTATTGTAGAAAGGATAAATATTCTAAAGAAATTACGCAATATGGATTGCCTAAATTCAAGTAATGAAATCTTCTCATGTTGTCCACATGTATGTAAACACCTCTTGCATAACTACAAAGCTCCGGATTGAATAACAACAACATTCTAATTTTCTAATCAACTCGAACATTATATTCCGGACTTTCGCAGTTATCTCCCTTACACCTTTCGCCCGTGGTTTTGAATCGCGTGGGTGAAATGACCGTTTCTGCAGCATGCACGATCATACGATTGTTCTTCCTGTTCCGTATAACCATGACCAGTCCGAGCTGAAGATTCGCATAAGATGAAGCAATTGTTCTCGGTATGGTGAACTAACTGTTGTGTTACTACTTCTACCAAACTCGTCCCATGGACTGAGTGCTCTACCACTATGTATATTACCTTCCAGTGTTCTACCTCTATATATGTATATATCTATATCTATATATATATATATATATATATATATATATATATATATATATATAGGTGCATGTGTGTGTGTGTGTGTGCGCGCGTGTCTTTCTTCTGCTTGAGAATGAACACGTGACAGGGATGCAATGTCTGCTACTATTAGTCACTTACTGCCACACTTCACACCGGTACTAGGCATAGACCAGAAACCTGTTCATAATATGAGTCCCAGTTTCGGTCTACAAATACCACAAACTTGCATATTGCGCAAGTAGAATTGTTGATTTCGGATTTCATAGAAACCTAACGAGGATATTGTATAATACCCTCGCAACGGTCCAGGTTCGTTATTTAACCTTATTTTATTTTCGTTGTTGTGGTGGCTTCTGTGGCTTTTGCCCATTAACTACAGTTTTTAATCTGTTACACTATTTAACGTATGTTTATTACTCTAAGGTATAATATATAGATTTATCGATACATTCTTATTGAATGCTTCGCACAACTCCCAATTGTTTTTTGGCGGATGTTGGCCGACTGCCACAACTTCGATTTTACTAACCTTCCACTCGTTTATATTTATATATATATATAAGATAAAGTAAAATAACAGGACGCCGGGCAGGTTGAATTGTCTTACTTATTCATTTCTGCAAACACTATGCACATTTCAGTGGCCAGGTTACCTAAGAACACAGTGGCATCATCAGGCGTATATTGCATAAGAGGTGTATGCCAGAGGAATGATGGTAAATAGATTCCAAGAGGGTTTAATGAAAAAAGCAAAGAAAAAATTGAGCAGAAAAAATGTGCTTTTGTTTTTGCCTCAGAGACGATCTTGGTAACGTGTTGACATTTCGCCTCTTTGTCACGGTTAACATTGCAGAATCACCATTTCTGCCTAGTAGTGTACCATCAAATTTAAATGTGTACATATATATATATATATATATATGTGTGTGCGTGTGTGTGTGTGTGTGTGTGTGTGTGTGTGTGTGTGTGTGTGTGTGTGTGTGTGTGTGTGTGTGTGTGCGTGTGTGTGTGTGTGTGTGTGTGTGTGTGTGTGTGTATGTGTATGTGTGTGTGTGTGTGTGTATGTGTGTGTGTGTGTGTTTGTGTGTGTGTGGTTGTGTGTGTATACATGCACATATATGTACATACATAATCATAAATATCCTTATCGATCCCCGTAAATATATAGGTATAATATAAACATATATATGTACACACATATATACATTTTCATTAATTAATTAGTTGTTTAATTGTTTCCTTAAATATCTACATAGAATCGTATCGATTCAAAAATATACAGACAAATCGTTGTAGTTAAAAAAAACACAATATATATAAAATGGATGCTAAAAGGTTAAAATGTATAAAACTAATTGATTTACAATTGTCTTTGTTTAGGTAGTGTGATTAATGTAATTTAATCTCAACAGCAGCTTACGTAAGCACAAGTCGTAAGGAATTATATGAATCTGGATATTCTGGAGAATATTATTTAATGGAGTAAAGTGTGACGTTGTTAAACTTTAACAAGGTTTGTAGAATCTAAATGTTTTTAAGAATGTGTGACTGCATGATATTAATAGCCCTTGTTTCTTATTAAGAACGGATTCCTTGGAGATTATAATTTCGAAAATCTTCTGCGAGCACAACGGACGTTTCCTACGTTATTTTTGATATAGCTTTGTTGTTTCTTATTTATTTATTTTTTTAAAACGCTCTATTGTAAATTATTCTTGATATCCAGAAGCTTAGATTTATTAATAGCTTCCACTAGCGAAGTTGTATTAGCAAAGTTGGTATGATAAAATTGCTATGATAAAACATTAGGGATGATAATAAAATCCTCTTTTGAAGACTGTGAATTGTTTATCGTAATGAGTTATACATTGATAAACTTTACTGTTAATTAAACAATTACCCTTAAATTGGAGATTTACTTTAAGTCTGAAGTCACAGTTTATGTTATGTATGTATGCATACAAAACACCCAGTGCTTCAATCAAATACTTTCACTTTACGTATATATATATATATCAAAATGAAAATCCGATGGCAAGGTAAAATTTCAATCATTTAATCTCGACACATGTTTCCATAAGAGATAGATCGATTGTGAAGCCATGATCGATTATTACTGATTTCATCAGGTGAAAATGAATTGTCTTCAAATTCTTGATATGAGGGAGAAAAAATAACGATGTTCTCTCACAGAATTCATTCCCTCATATCGTGATTAAATGATTGGAATTTTACCTTGCCTTCGGATTTTCATTTTGATACTTATACTCCGTTTTACATCATCTAGCTGTTCCCTTGAATGGAATTGGAGATATACAAAAGCGTGGAGAACTTAATATTGCTAACATAAATTCATTGGACCATTTTACACAACCAGTAATGCACCTTACTATATAACAACTTAATGGAGCTGTTAATAATAATAATATAACAGACACCAACCCTAGGTATACGCTAGGTATATCATTTTTTTTTTATCTGAGAGTTCCTTATACACCGACGAAGGCAATTTTAAGTCCCGAAATATTAGGACGACGTAAACAACAGCAAAAAAAAAAAAAATAAATAACAAAAACAAATGTTAACAGGTAACTAACCTTTTCGTTACCTCCACCTTACCGTCCATTTTGCATTGTTTAGCCTTATATCACTTTTCCAATTACACACACACACACGCGTATATATATATGATGATCCAGGTAACAGTCAAACTTTTCTCTGAGTCGCTTCTTTCGTTGTTCTGGTCCCAGCGGCTCGCTTTTCGGTCCCTGGCTTCAATTTGCATAGCTGTCTAAACGTAATGAATTCGTTAGCTTGCCCGCAACCAGAGCTTCGATTATGCTCCATTAGGGTATTGTTTGTAACTACAGAAGAGCTATTAGATTTACTAAACACCGCTGTATCTATGATAGTTATGTTAATATTAGAGTAGACGCTGTTATTGCGATCTACCAAGTTTTGTGTATTAATATGAATTAATATAGGCTCTGTGTTTAGCATTATTTCTAATTATTGCGAAGAATGTTGAGGTTATGTGACCCTTGCTCTGATGAATTATACAATTAGATTGTTATCTATATGTTGGAATGAATTTACTGCATTTTGTAGTTGGGTTATGAGGCATTACTCTATATCTATATCTCTTTCTAAAGACATATGAATGGATGTGTGTCTCTATGTATAGATGCATATGTGTGTATGTGTATATCATTGAATGTCTATGTATGAGTCTATATATATATATATATATATATATATATATATATATATATATATATATATATATATATATATATATATATATAAATACATGCATATATATATACATACATAAACACACACTGATATATATATATATATATATATATATACATACACACATAAGCACACACTGATATATATATATATATAAATATATATATATATATATATACATACATTCATACGTAGACATATATACTGACCATTTAACTTACTTACTAACCATTAACTTACTTACTGACCATTTAACTTGCATACACAAATATATGTGTTCACACATATACACTTACACAAACACAAACATATTCACACACGTGAATGTGTGTCTCTATGTGTACATGCATATGTGTCTGTTTATGAGTGCATATATATATATATATACATACGCAGACACAGAGTGCATATATATAAATACATATATATATATACATATATATATATATATGTACTCATAAATAGACACATATGCATGTACACATAGAGACACACATCCACGTGTGTGAATATGTGTGTGTTTGTGTAAGTGTATATGTGTGAACACATATATTTGTGTATGCAAGTTAAATGGTCAGTAAGAAGTTGGATGAGGATGCCTCTACATTTCATTGGCAGTATCGGTAGAAGGTTGGACGCCATGCTTTGCAGCATAGAGTTACGGCCCTTTATTATCTGAGTTCAAATCCCGCCGAGGTTAACTTTGCCTTTCATCCTTACGGGGTCGATAAAATAAACGAATCGAATATTATTATTAATATTAGAAAAACTCAGATTACGTTTATTATATATATATATATATATATATATATATATATATATATATATATATATAATAGAAAAAACGAGGAAGTTTCGTTTACATATGAAAAATATTCTATTTACCAAATTAACCCATAGGAGAAACAATGGACATTGAAAACAGCGAAAAGTCAAAACATGTTGATTTTCCTCTTCGACAGCTGTCTAATGTAGTTTCGGATTCAAAGAGAACACTTCTCTTTCCAACACACCAGTAACTCCCCAACACAAACAAAAAAGAGACTTATTTTTGAATAAAACTACAACGGAGAGAAAACAAAGGAGAAACGGGTCTTTTTCGAGTCAATGAACAGGATAACAAGATGAAAAATATAGATACCAATACAGCACAAGAAAGAACGTAAAACAAAATACAGTGAAAACACAGCTGACACACAAACAGACACACGTAGGCGCATACACACACACACACACACACATATATATATATATATATATATACTGTATATATATATATATATATATATATATATAAATGGCTCCTTATCTGTAGAGCTAAATCGGTTGAAAGGACTTGGCTGCTATTTATTGCTGTCGACCACCCTATTCACGCCAATGGAAGGATGCTAGCATGCTTTAGAATTGCAGCACGTGCGACGGGTCTCTTGCAGATTTGTATTTGATGCGTAAACACGGACAGTTATTTCTTCCTCCCTGCTGATGATCTAAGATTTAACTGGTGTGATTTTAGGGATTTTTAGTGAAATATATTGCTTTATTGAAATATATACAAGGGGGATTAATCATTTCTTAAAAGGTAATATTTGAAGATCTAGTTAAACTTTAATTAGTTACCTACCTAGGTATGTGTGTTTACACACTTTACAAATTCCCTGTGATTGTTTCATGTGTTTATTTTACATATATATATATATGTCAATCAATTTCTAGATGATATAAAATGCTCGGATATAGTCATTGGAATCTTTGAACTTATTCTACAGTAGATATGGCGCATGTCTCGGACATGACTCCTTTTATTTTATTTA
>OZ024742.1:116150438-116160438 GCA_964016885.1 Eledone cirrhosa
TTAATTTTTTTTTTTTATTATTTATTTTATTATTTATTTATTCATTGTTTACTATACCATCATATATTTCGCTATATGGCCCACTAATCCTAAAGTAGTCCCCTTTTTACAATAACTTGATACACCTCGCCACTACAACACACTGAAAAATCACTTAACACACACTCACACAAACACTCACACACACACAGATATACATAGGTACATGCTTACAAAAAATATGCTCAGTCATACAACAACTACAAATGTATATACAAACACACATTTATAAACAAGAACGCACACACAGACACATACATGTATACACACAGAGAAAAGTACAAATACATGTGCAAACACTCACACATATACACACACATGCACGAAAAGCACAAAACAAGCTAACTACATATAGACATACATACTTATATACATACATGCTCACATACATATATACTTCTATACTGTGTTGCCGTACCATGGCCGCATACCGGTTATCGTCTGAGAATTACGTTACGTATGCATAAATGCCTCAATATATATAAATTTGTAAACATAAACATACATTTATATACGAAATATATAAATAAATGATCACACATCTACATACATACATATTCCACCCTTCTCTCTCTCACTCTCTCTCTCTATATATATATATATATATACACATCGACAGCTACCCATTCTGTATTCATGCATATATATATGTATATATACACACACATTCCCCACATAACAATAAAGACATATAATTACACAATGCAAGCACATTCGCAAACACACATACACACACACGCACACAAACACACACAAACACACCCATACGTTATACAAATAGCAGCAACGTATGATCAGACGACATTTTTAACCCTCTCTATTATTGTATCTACCCCGTTGTATGGTATATAATATCTACATCGGCTACTTACACGCTAGGGTCTTGCTATTCATTGCATTATATATATATATATATATATATATATATGCATATATATATATATGCATATATATATATATATATGATATATATATATATATATGCATATATATATATGCATATATATATTTATATATAAATATATATATATTTATATATATATATGTATGTATATATATATATATATACACATACATATATATATATATATATATATGTGTGTGTGTATGTATGTGTGTGTGTATGTATATTTATATGTATATATATATATATATATATATATATATATATATATATATATGTATGTAAGTACATATGTATATATATATATATATATACACAATTATATATAGCGTCATCCTGGACAATATCTCTGTAATTTGACTATTAATATTTGTAGATCTATTTTACAATGTTTCTGTTGTATTCAAACTTATCGTTCATACGTAAATTGTGTGTGCATACACAGACCAACACGCCCTCACACTCTCACACACACACACACACGCACACACACACATATATATATATATATATATATATATATATATATACACACACACACACACACACACATATATATATATATATATATATATATATATATATATATATATATATATATATATATATACACATATATATATACACACACATACATATGTGTGTGTGTGTCTATCAAATTCCACTCACGATATATTGATCAACCGGTGGCTATTGTAGATGACACTTGCCCAAGTTACCATGCTAAGGGTTGAACTCAAAACGCAATGCAATCTCCATAAACACACCGACTCTCTCTCTCTCTCTCTCTCACAGACACCCACACAGGTACTCATATTTGAGGTTTACATGTATCTACTAGCATGTGTATTTATGAATGTACGTATATATGTATGTACGCATGTAAGTATTTGCGAACGTAATTTATATGTATTAAGACGTGAATATATGTATGTGCTATTTCAACTATACCTATCTGGATCGATCTGATGAAAACTATTTCGAAAGTTTAGGCATTTATGCCCGTATGTACTGAAATATATACGTTGGTGTGTTCATTGTGTATATATGCATTAATGTATGGAAGTATGTATGTATGTTATCTCTTTCTCTTAATTTCGAGTATAATTTTGACCGGCCACCTTCCTGGTGGCAAGGTTGTAAAAGAAAAAAAATTGTCATCCCTTGAATCGCAAGAATGTTTTGCAAATTTTTAAGGTGCCAGCTATCGCAGCCATTTGTAGACCATGAATTAGGGGGCTGCGCTCTTTGTCCGCAAATCCAAGTGTTGTCATACTTTGGTCTAAGTGGGTTGGTATATAACCCGTAGCTCCAATAATGATGGGTATGAAGCTATGTATGTATGTATGTATGTATATATGTATATATGTGTATATATATGTATGAATTAATATATTTATGTATAAATGCATGTATTCATGCATGTCAAAATACAGGTTAATTTTATGTGAGTATGTATGGATATATGTATGTATGTATCTATCTATCCATTTTCAATCTATCTATCGGTCTAGCTCTCTGATCAGCAGCTCGTTGTCTAACAGTCTCTCTCTATTTAACACCCCCTCTCCCTCCCCTCTACCAATATATTTGGATGTACCCTTCCTTGTTAAATGGTCATTTATAACTATATTTTATTACATGTCACATATCTAGGGGTCTATCTATTTCACTCTCTCACTCTCTCTCTCGCTATCTCTCTCTCTCTCTCTCTCTCTATATATATATATATATATATATATATATATATATATTTGAATGTGTGTATATATATATATATATATATATATATATGTATAGATACACCCTTACATTCATTCCTCTATCCTACATAAAGCACGTCACATACGCACGCAGAAGCGCGCATATATATTTGTGAGTGAGTGAGGTTTGGGATTCGTTTTGAGGTAAAATCTGCTGCATGGATGACTTTTACTTGTTCTCTATGTACCGATGATGGTGATTTTATTCGGGGCAGGGCATTCATGTTTTCGAATGTTCCTGGGCGCTGCCGGAATCCGCTCAGGCGACGGCTGCAATCCAACGTTACCGAACGCGAGTGTGTGTTGATCTGTGGGTCTGTATCCTTTTGTGTTTGTGATTCTGTCTGTGTTACGCGCTCATTCAACTATATCTATTTTTATATACTCCATCCCACACACACACATATATATATATATATATATATATATATATATATATATATATATATATATATGTGCGCGTGTGTGTGTGTGTGTGTGTGTGTGTGTGTGTGCGTGTATTAGTGTGTTAGTGTGTGGCGTTGCATGGCTTAGAGAGGATCGTAAATTAGTGAGTTCGATTCTTTGCGCTTCAATGTGTCCTTCAGGAAGAATCTTATTTTACGTTCCTCCAATTCACATAGCTGGCGAAAATAAGTTGTCTTTGTGTATCAAAGGGCCATCTCTGTCACATTATGTGTATACGACTAACAATTATGTTAAGGCTACACGTGTTTGTGGAATATTCAGCTACTTAAGCGTACATAACTTTGGAACATTTAGATGTAAATGTCAGAAGTCCAAAACGTATATACACATCCCATATATATATATGAAAAAGGAAGTAAGGTTCTATACAAAACAGTGGTTATAGAGAAAAGGTGAAATTGGAAATAGCACGGAAAATATTTTTAAGGATCTGTTTTGTTTTGTTTTGTTTTACCTTTCTTTGATTCGTCAAAGTGACATTATTGAAAAAATGAGAGGGACAATTTTTTTAAAAAAGAGTTTTATAATGTATATAAAGTATGATATATGTATAGTAAAAAAAATCGGTGGATGTGAAAAAAAGAGGAAGGAAAACAGTGCTTGAATGAGAGATGATATATTATATTATTCATTTATTTTCATAAACGGTACTAAAATGGTACATGGGGTTTCAAGGACCAATTATGACCATCTGCCCATATATGTATATATACACACAAACAAAGAAACATAATCACACACACACACTTATATATATATATATATATATATATATATGCATTTAATATAGAAGGGCTTCAACAGGACTAGAACTGTTTCATTCGGGATAAATCATCAGGAAGCCATATATATATATATATGTATATATATATATATATATATATATATATATATATATATATATATATATATATAAATATATATATATATATATATATATATATATATATATATAAATATATATATATATATATATATATATATATATAAATATATATATATATATATATATATATATATATATATATATACAAAATTGGAATTCATTAGAGACGCTGTCATTTTTACTTTTTGTTATTTTGTTGTCACAAAATTTTCGTCACATCCTTTACAACTTGGTCCCTGTTACACAGTCTATATGTGTGTATGTGTGTGTGTGTGTCTCAGTGATAGGATGGGTGTGTGGGTATGTATTGTTACCATTCAGAATTTCCCCATCGATGAGATTGCACCAGAAGAAATGCAATCATTATCTAGCAATTATTGGGGACTCTTATGGTTGTTTCTTTAATAAAAAAAAAAGAATATTTATGCTCCATAACGTGGCCCTTTATTTGCTGGACTTAAGCGGAGACCTATTTGATGCATGCAATCCGGCCTAGGTTTCCGGTTTCAAAATATCTTCCTTCTAACTCGTTTCGAACTGAATCAGTTCACTACATATTATTAAATCAATATAAATAAATAGATACATACATAGATATGTATATATTGATATATATATATATATATATATATATATATATATATATATATATATATATATATATATATATATATATATATATATATATATATATATATATGTATATATTGATATATATATATATATATTTGTAGCATACACACACACACATATATATATATACATATATACCCAAATACATACATAAATGCGTGTGTATCTAGTGCTACTCACACTCATTCATAATAGCTGGATAGATGGATAAATAGATAGAGGGATAGTTAGATAGATGGATATATAAATAGATAGATAAAGATAGATAGATAGATATATAGATAGATAGATAGGTAGATAGATAGATATACAGACAGACAGTCGTACGTTGTCAAGGTACGGTGCCACAGGGAATAACATAGCATCTAATCATTTATCCATCTCCTAGACACAGCATCTTAACTATCTAGTTAGTTGGCTTTTATATGTCATCTCTCACACTTTCCCGTCCAGCTCTTAGCAAACACTTATTTTACGTCATACTGTGAGTTTAATCCTTTCATCTACGACGTTATTCTTGATGTCGTGGTTGTATAACTGGTAGAGCATCTAACTAAAACCATTGCATATATCTATGTCCTTTTCCCCCTCTATCTATCTCACCCCTCTATTTCTCTTTCTATGTCTCCCTCTATTTCTCCTCTTCTAACTCACACCTCTTTCAGTTCAAATCCAGTCTGTCGTCTTTATTTTATTAGAGAGAAGAAGAGCGATAAAATAACTAGCAATCAAGTACAGAGGATCGATTTAATCGATTTTCTTTCCTCCCCATTACCGGTACCGCTACTACGACAAAAATTCTTGATCCTGTGCCTCTGTTAGCAATCATTATCGTTGTTCTTGAGTTAGACAGACAGACACACATACACACACATATATTTACGCAGACACTCAAACACAAACACACACGCACCCACACAGACATACATATTCATGCGCACGCATATATATATATATATATTTATATATATATATATCTATATATATATGTGTGTATATATATATATATATATATATATATATGTATATGGGAGCGGGGACATGGGTGTATGCTTGTATGTATATCTGCGCAAATATGTAAATATTCCCCGCATACAGGAACACATAAATAGACACACATATAACGTGCTTTTATTTGGACATTCGATCTGATAGAAATAGCAGTCAATTGCCCCTCCTTTCTACCTTAAAATCACATTGTTTAGGTTCTCTAAAAGAAAATACAATACAATAAATCATAACGTTATTTCCCCAACTTAAAATCCTTTATGATTTCCCAGTCGGTCTGGAATTACTCAACACCCACAGAGCCATCTAAGGATTATAACTCCCATCTCCAACCCACACTACCCAGAAGTAAACATCAATAAAACTTACAAAGTGAGATTATTTAGTGAACTAATCATCTTCTATTTTTTTATTTCACTATAATTGCTTTTGTTTTGTGCTCTTTGTTGTTATTGTTTACGTTTGGATTTCAAATACCACCGTGAAAAACTTTGCTGCCTTTTTTCCATCCGTCACTGGTAAACTATTATACCAGTTAAGTACTGAGATCGCTATATTGATTCACCCCATTCGTCAAATTACTGGCCTTGCTCTAATACTTGAAAAAATTATCACTATTGTTTATAAGAGTCTTTAAGCCATGGGGAACTAAGATCAAATCCCAGTAAGCTCAATTTTACTTTTCATCTTTCAGTGCTCGATAAATTAAGAATCAGCTATGTACTTGCATAGTTATAATCGACTTTCTCTTCCCCTCAATATGATCGGTTTGTATATAGAGTAGAAGCCATTCTTATTAGTGTTTGGCAGAATTGCCAGGTCGTTGGACAAAGTATCTCCCGGAATTTAGTTACGACTTTTTACGTTCTAATTTCAAACCACGTTGCAGGCGGCTTCTCTTTTCATCCTTAAAGAGAATGGAATGATATAAGTAACATACCAGTCAAGTAAGGTCGATTTCATCGATTAAAACATGTAAGAAATTAATATTATTGTAAAAAATGTCGTTCAAACGACCGAGGTTCACTTTGCTGTTCATCCCTTCGTTGGTGGTGGTGTTGGTAGTGGGAGAGAATGCAGAATTGATTCCTCCTCTATCTATCCTTCTCGCTCTGGAAAAAATCGATTGATGGATGGTTTCTCCTTGTTTTAAATGTGTACGACACGCCTCGCAATCATAAGGTTCCATGTTCGGTCTCACTTAACGAACTCTATCTGAAATTCAATGGGTTAACATTTTCACACACTGTGTCACGTTGAATCTCCTTGACAATTAATTACCTTAAGGGTACTCGATGTATGGAAGTGTCAACAACTGGCGCGACAATATCACAAGGAGGTTGTTTCGATTGTCGTACAACTGGAAAATTCATTTCATTTAAATATTGTTACTGTTAAATCATTCCAACCATCAATTCAATAGTTGTTATTGTTGTTAATGCTGTTGTAGTCATCATTGTTGTTATCGTTGTCGTGGTCTCTGAGAATGTTGCTGTCAATGGCATACCTTTTTTCCTCTTGAAACCTCAAACAAAACATACAAACGCACACAAACATGCAACACACACTATCATATAGATACATTTAATGATTTTTGGTTTAGGCGCAAAGCCAGACATTTTCGGGAAGGGGAAAGTCAATTTAATCGACAACAGTGTATTACTGGTACTTTATTTTCTCGATCCACGTAAGGATAAAAGGCAAAGGTAACCTCAGTGGGATTTGAAATCGGAAACATAAAGTGCCGTAACTCTATGCTGCGAAACATGGTATTCGACTCTTTACCGATACTGCCAACCCACCGCCCATATAATTACACACAATTAAACGTAGATATACTTACGCATACTAGGTATATAAACAGACACATACTACATAAACAATCACTCACATATGGTATATATAGCCACACATACACAGGAGCAACCTAACTCCCACTCATTCGTCTACAACCGTTTTTCTTCAAAATGAATGTTTATGAAGTATTAAAATGTGTGAGTGTTCCTCTGTGTGTGTGTGTGCGTGAGTGTGTGTGAGGAGAGAGAATATACATACCCACTGTCTTTCTATCAGTCGGTCTGTATAACTTTTAATATATCGATCTATGTCTGTTTATATGTATATCGGATTATCGACCTAGCTAGGCATGTACGCATGTATGTATGTCTATATACAATTTAAATCATTTGTATTGTGTGTATATTTCTATTTCTATGTATGTGTGTGTATATATATATATATATATTATATATATGTATATATATGCATATATATGAATATATATATATATTATATATATATGTATATATATGAATATATATATATGTATATATGTGAATATATATATATATATATATATATATATATATATATATATATATATATATATATATATATATATGCATATATATATTTATATATGTATGTGTGTGTGTATCTGTGTATAAGTATGTGTGTGTGTACAAATACTTACACATACATGCGCACGCGCAATAGGTTGGTTGAAGGGACGGCTGACTAAAATCGGAATTCGTATGAAGGAGGGATGTGAGGATGGAATTGCCTGGAAGAGACAGGAGATAGGGGAATGGGAGACCTACATGAGGTGTAGAAAGAGGAGTATAAAATTATTCAATTTTATTTTAAATATATACAGATTTATAAATATTTCCATAATCAGTGTTACATATAGAAAATAACATTGTCTCCCCACCCTACGCAGAGACACCATCACCATCACCATCAACATCACCTAAATAAATAAATTATAATAATCCACTGATAACGATAATATATATTAAATAACCGTCAATATATAGACTTATCAATTTTTTCGTAGAATTTTTATTGTTCGTTAATGTATTTATTTTGTTCTTTTTCTGTCTGTTAAAATGCATTGCGCCATTTGTTCCATCTCTTTACATTCTGAGTTCAAATCCCGCTAAGGTCAACTTTACCTTTCATCATTCAGGGTTGAGAAATTGTTCGATTTTTGACTAAATTAGAAACTGTTATTGAATAACAGGTAAAGAAAAGGTGAGAGGAGAAGAAATAACATTGAGATGAGATGAATGAATGTTGAGGAAGAAAATATTGATGGGCCCTCCCTCATCAACGTCATCATCATGATCATTGTTATCATCACTATCCTCAGCATCATCGTTCTCTCCACCAATATATACATATTTACTTCAAGCTGAAGACCTCACGAAGTTAGAGGCAATTGTTCCTATTTCTTACCACCTACAGACATGTATTTTCCACATATTTATTGGCCTCCTTCCTTCATAACATCCATTGCTTTTCTTAACTCAGGGAACTTGTCACTCTCGATCTCCATTCTGTACAATTCTTTAAAAATCATCTGTTCCTACCACATGACTTATCTATACGCACTTCCTTATCTCACTATGTTTTATTATATATTGTACTTTTATTTGCTCTCTTATCTATTGAAAAGTTTTCTGTCGTTTTTAAGTGATACGTAACATACATCTTTCCACATTTCTTTTCGTTCTTATAAGCTTCTGCTTTATGGTTTTAATCACCAACTATGTTTCTGCTTCATCAGTCATTGCTGGTATGATACATTAGTCAAACACTGCGCTTCGGGCATAGTGGCACGTTACTGTTCATGATGTCATTTAATATCGAAGCCAAACATGTATGCATACATACAAACATACATACACACACACATACACACACAAAAACTCACACGCACACACACATACATACACACACATATAACTATATTTATATATATATATATATATAAATAGAGAGAGAGAGAGAGAGAGAGAGAGAGAGAGAGAGAGAGAGAGAGAGAGAGAGAGAGAGAGAGAGATGTAACTTAATGTTAAATATATACATCGTTGCTTCTCAAAGAGGGTTACTAGCAACCATGGGGTTTAGGGAAATAAGGTGATGAGATACGTTTCAATAAAATTTCAGAAATAATATACATATATATATATATACAATTTTTATCGAGCCCACTTCCGAATTTGGTCTCCGTAATTATTATTACTATATATATATATATATTTCTCTTGGAAGCAAATTTTGTGTTGGCTCTCCAAGTCCTAGAACAATGTACCAACTAAACCCCACTTCTGATAATAACTATGTATGTGTTTCCTATTTTTAGATTAATTGTTCAAGAATTCCTTCAGAAACGTGTTTTAACAACGTGATTTAACAATACTATATTAACTAATGCCAAATTTAATGTATACATACATGATAATGGCTGCCCGCTCGCTATCGAGTACGGCCATTGTACGATATAACATTATT
>OZ024742.1:116165438-116177938 GCA_964016885.1 Eledone cirrhosa
TTCGTTTATCCATACAACTGAAACACAAATCGTCGAAAGAGACGGATGGCCATTTATTTTATTTTAAATATATTCTTATTGCTATTTTAAAGTGTTCAATGCAGTGCATTTAAAGGGCCAATGCTGGAGTAGCTTGTAGGCATTTCGTTACGTCTCTTTACGTTCGATATTCAAATGATGCTATTATCAGTTTTGATTTTTATCATTTATTTTATAGAATAAAGGGGAGAGGTTTTAGAATAAGGTACCAGCGGAAGGACTGTTGTCGATTTAATCGCCTATAATCCACTTCTCTAATATGTATAAGAAGACACGTAACTTAGTGTTCAAGATAATGAGGTGGGTTCGATTCCTGTACAAGGATGCTACGATGTTCTTGAGCATGATGCTTCATTCCCCGTTGATTGTTATGCTAAAATTGGGGTATTTATGAACAAAACCTCTCTATGCGATGCAACTTCGTAGTAGGAGAACTAAAACTACATATGTGTGAGCTGTGAAAACAACAACTAATATCTGTGATTTTCTACGTCAAGACTATTCTGAACATTACGCTTCAAAAAACTACACATAAATATAGTTATTAGAAACAGAGGAGTGGCAAAATATTTAGAGCGTCAGACTGAATTACTTGCAATATGTATTCCGTCACTTTACGTTATGGGTATAAATAGCCGCGGGTCAAATTTTCTTATCATTTTTCCCTCGTCCTCAATATAAAGAACTAGGCAACTGCAATAGACAGTTCCCTTTTTCTAGAAATTAACGTATATCATCAGTATTTTGTGGGAAAACGGGGAGTAGATGTTGCACGAAATGTCCCAGTAAATATCATTTAGGAATTGAGATCTACGTAATGATCAGTGTACCTCTTCTAAGAAAACAATCTCTTTTGACTTTACAACAGTAAGATCGTTGAAGCGTCTGACAAATTGGCTTGTGATACTTACATATAACTCTCTTATTTTCTGAACCAACTTAAGTCTACTGTAGCTGTCTTCTTTCCAAACGTTTATACAGTAAACTAGCATTCTAGTAATGCGGTAGAGTGTTATAAACTCAACTGCTCACTATTAGAAAATATTTCTGTCCTTGAAAATATGAATGTATTCAATGGTATTACTCACTTTTATGAATTTTACTAGACAGAAAATATGTTGTTAAACCCAGATATGTTATTCAGAGACCAGGTGTGGTTTTTCATTCTTAAAATATACTAATAAATAAATGTTGACGTTTACTAGCACCGGATCGTATAAATAATTGACGAAATCACTTTACAGAACTCTGACCGACTATCATTACATATATGACACGGAAATAGACATTCATCCTTATGTACACGTATACTTCAACACGTAGATATTTCCCTTTGTGGGTGTGTGTGTATATATATATATATATATATATATATATATATATATATATATATATATATATATATTATTAATAAATAGGAAACTATCTTTATAAAACCATATTTATTTTATTATATATATTTCAAGGGCATCAACCCTTTGGCAGGCTCTCATGAGATAAAATACAAAAGTTGTTTTACAGATAGTGACATATCCAAAAACAAGAACGTATGGATCAGCTCGAGGAACCATCTATTAATGATTGAACCTGACTCTGGAATCGGAAACTCCTCACAGGTGTCGACTCCCGTCTGAAAATCTCAGCCACGAGACTTCATGTTGAAACGTATCTGAGGAGCTTCCGATTCCAGAGTCAGGTTCGATCATTAATAGAACGTTCCTCGAGCTGATCAACAGTGAAACATAAGTAATGTGTAATTAAATATATACCAGATGCAACACTAATTCTATGTTCCTTATATTATATATATATAAACATATATACACACACATATATAAATATATATATGGAGGAGGTTATAGTTCACTTGAAGAATTGTGTAATGAGGTATAAACGTGTGTATATGTATAATAAAACCAAAACAATGCAGGTATGGACATAGAATAAAGAATGCAAATGCAAAAGATATTGTTGACAATTAGTCTTTTACCTTAGATTTATTTAAATGTCCTTAATTTTCGAGATAATATCTTTTCTTCAGAGGGATGTAAAGCTGTCAAACCAGTGTTCTAAATAGCTTGCCAAGCATGACTTGGAAAGCTATTTAGAACACTTCTATACACAATCATACACACCAGTGTATATTTATATATATATATATATATATATATATATATATATATATATATATATATATATATATATATATAGATATATATATATATATATATATATATAGATATATATATATATATATATATATATATATATATATATATATACACTGGTGTGTATGATTGTGTATAGAAGATTATATTAATAAAAAGAATTCCAACTTTGTCTGATTTACTCGTTTTATTTACAATCTTTTAAAATTATAATGATATTATAATGAAATAGTATGGTAGAATATTAAATGTTAAGTATTAATTGAACAAGTATTTTCATGCTTTCGCAATCTTCAGGTTCACATTCTGTGGTGACATTCAAGTTTTCAATTTTCATATATACATATATATATAGTGCAAATTTGGACGGGAACAATGTATATATATATATATATATATATACATATGCTAACCGACCACTTTAAGTAATAATATATTTATATATTTTAGACTTTACTAATTGGGTTTTTTCCAAAGTGAGCAGTAGAAGGTAGCATTTTGATAACTACTATTGATTTAGAAAACGTAGACGTAATTATGAATTGCCCACTTGGGCTTGTGACCAGAGTCTTGTGAGTTAGGTAGACTAAATCTGTTTAAAGGCAGCTTTGCTGAGGTGTATCTGTAATTCAAAGTCCCAATCTTATTCCCAAATTCTGGAGAATTACGTTGAGGGTAAATATAAAACATTGATTGCTCCGTAAGTTTACCGTATGTACTGATAGGTAAGACATTTCGTTTATCCATACAACTGAAACACAAATCGTCGAAAGAGACGGATGGCCATTTATTTTATTTTAAATATATTCTTATTGCTATTTTAAAGTGTTCAATGCAGTGCATTTAAAGGGCCAATGCTGGAGTAGCTTGTAGGCATTTCGTTACGTCTCTTTACGTTCGATATTCAAATGATGATATTATCAGTTTTGATTTTTATCATTTATTTTATAGAATAAAGGGGAGTGGTTTTAAAATAAGGTACCAGCGGAAGGACTGTAGTCGATTTAATCGCCTATAATCCACTTCTCTAATACATTTAAGAAGACACGTAACTTAGTGTTCAAGATAATGAGGTGGGTTCGATTCCTTTACAAGGAGGCTACGATGTTCTTGAGAATGATGCTTCATTCCCCGTTGATTGTTATGCTAACATTGGGGTATTTATGAACAAAACCTCTCTATGCGATGCAACTTCGTAGTAGGAGAACTAAAACTACATATGTGTGAGCTGTGAAAACAACAACTAATATCTGTGATTTTCTACGTCAAAACTATTCTGTACATTACGCTTCAAAAAACTACACTTAAATATAGTTATTAGAAACAGAGGAGTGGCAAAATATTTAGAGCGTCAGACTGAATTACTTGCAATATGTATTGCGTCACTTTACGTTATGGGTATAAATAGCCCGCGGGTCAAATTTTATTATAATTTTTCCTCCGTCGTCAATATAAAGAACTAGGCAACTGCAATAGACAGTCCCCTTTCTCTAGAAATTAACGTATATCATCAGTATTTTGTGGGAAAACGGGGAGTAGTGGTTGCACGAAATTTCCCAGTAAATATCATTCAGGAATTGAGATCTACGTAATGATCAGTGTACCTCTTCTTAGAAAACAATCTCTTTTGACTTTACAACAGTAAGATCGTTGAAGCGTCTGACAAATTGGCTTGTGATACTTACATATAACTCCCTTATTTTCTGAACCAACTTAAGTCTACTGTAGTTGTCTTCTTTCCAAAAGTCTATACAGTAAACTAGCATTCTAGTAATGCGGTAGAGTGTTATAGAGTCCACTGCTCACTATTAGAAAAATTTCTGTCCTTGAAAATATGAATGAAATCAATGGTATTACTCACTTTTATGAATTTTACTAAACAGAAAATATGTTGTTAAACCGAGAGACCAGGTGTGGTTTTTCATTCTTAAAATATACTAATAAATAAATGTTGACGTTTACTAACACCGGATCGTATAAATAATTGATGAAATCATTTTACATAACTTTGACCGACTATCATTACATATATGACACGGAAATAAACATTCATCCATATGTACACGTATACTTCAACACGTAGATATTTCCCTGTTTGGGTGTATATATATATATATATATATATATATATATATATATATATATATATATATATATATATATATATATATATATATATATATATTTCTAAAGAATATATATGTTCTCGACTGTTTTCTAGTCCAGCAATAGCAAGCGGTGGGAGCGACCGTCCTGACGAAGGCCGGTCAAGCCTGAAATGCATAGACGGTTGTCCCACTTGCTTCTGCTGGACACCACGAGAGGGCGTTATCCCCGATGTTTGCAGAGCTACGGATCCCTTAAACCGTTTCTTTAGATATACGAAATGTATATACATGTTGTATAAAGCTTTGATTGAAGCGAAATCTTATATATATATATATATATATATATATATATATATATATATATATATATATATATATATATATATATATATATATATATATATATATATATATATATATATATAAGATTTCGCTTCAATCAAAGCTTTATACAACATGTATATACATTTCGTATATCTAAAGAAACGGTTTAAGGAATCCGTAGCTCTGCAAACATCGGGGATAACGCCCTCTCGTGGTGTCCAGCAGAAGCAAGTGGGACAACCGTCTATGCATTTCAGGCTTGACCAGCCTTCGTCAGGACGGTCGCTCCCACCGCTTGCTATTGCTGGACTAGAAAACAGTCGAGAACATATATATTCTTTAGAAATACGGAATTTCTATACATATTGTATAAAGCTATGCTTGAAGCGAAATCTAATTTCTTTTCTATTATAAGTTGAGCCAACTTAATTTCATAGATTTTGGTCAGTATTGGCCCGGGCCATGTCTAACTTAATAGCAACACCTGACGAAGTCTTTCAAATCAGGATTTGGTCACCAAAGCCCATTCAAGAAGAGAGTTATTTTCTCCGGTGTCATATCCGGGTGTACGAGGTTCATCCTGGATTTCTTGAAGGAATTTTACATAAGACTTCTCGAACTTTATGGGGTCTGTTTCTGTTTTAAATGTATTTTGGTTTTGTGTTAAAGAGAGCAGGGCCAATTCAGGTGAAATAATTTTGCCGTATTCTTTTTATTAGATGCGAGTTTGATTTTTGTAACTTAAAGGTGATGCCAACATCATTTGGGCAATGCTGATGGAGTATTTGCTTCATGCAGATAGTATAGCCCTCACGTAGGTATTTCACCTGAGAATTTCACCTGAAGGAAGGGAGTGTGTGAGTTTCAGGGTATCCTCTTTTCCAAAGTGGATTAACTCAGATTTACCCTCGCTCAGCAGCATATTGTTCTTTTCCACCCATTGGATGACAGCCTGCAAATCTGATTGGAGGCATATCCGGTCACCTACGCCATTGATGACCTTCTGGAGCTTGGAGTCATCTGAAAAGATTCTTACGCTGCTGTGTTTCATGATGACAGTAATGTCATTAATATAGATAATGAAAAGGAGTGGGCCTAACATAGTTCCTTGTGGGACACAACTATTGACTTTGGCTGGGCTGGATTTTACTCCTTCGACTACAACATGTTTGACTAGAGACACTTGATCAACTGCACCACCTTTCCAGTGACCCCAATGTTGGACAGTTTTCACGGTAGAATGTTGTGAGGAACCCTGTCAAATGCCTTGGTGAAATCAAGGTAGATGACATCAGTGTTGGAGCCCTCTCCCAAAGCTCTCAAAATGTCATCAAAGTGTTCCATTAGCTGCGACAAAAGATTAATTTATAGCAACTAAGCTACATCAAGTACACACACAATTTTATATGTCACTAAGGAAAGAGTGTGGTTTCCCTTATAGCACGAGAGTCATGAATAAGAAACAAAAAAAGCAAAGAAAAGAAAGGAAGTTAAGAAGCAAGAAGAGAAACTAAGATATCGTGTTTAAAAATGTAAAAAAAAAAAAAGTGTATGCCATTGCAATAAAGGGTGAAGAGATAACATGGTCATTGCATTAATATTGATAAACCTAATAACATTAACAAAGAGAGGGCATGACAACAAACGAAGGTAATTTTTAACGGGAAACCTCAACCAATTATTATGATATAACATATCTGGGTCATCGGCAGTTCGGGTCTACTTTGGCATTTTCGACATCTACAGACGGTATTGTTAGTACGCCCGGGGTCACAGCATCTGACATACATACACACATGCACACACACACACACACATATATATATATATAGTAATAATAATTGTTTCTACTTTTGGCACAAGGCCAGCAATTATCCCAGCGTAGTACTGGTACTTTATTTTATAGACCCCGTAAGGATGAAAGGCAAAGTTAACCTCGGCGGGATTTGAACTCAGATCATAAAGGGCCGTAACTCTTTGCTGCAAAGCATGCCGTCCGACCCTCTACCGATACTGCCAATCACCGCCCGTATATATAGTAATAATAATAAATATGAAGACTAAAATCCGAAGAGGGCTCGATAAGGATAATATATTTATAAAATATATAATATATATATATATCTTTTTATATTTATATAAATATATATATAATGTATATATATATATATATATATATATATATATATATATATATATATATATATATATATATATATATATATATATATATATATATATATATATATATATATATATATTAAAAAGAATAGAGGTGTAACACACAAGTTATGATATATTGGTAAACGGAAAAGAAAATGCTGACAAATTGTTCACAGTGAAAAATAGTTTAATTAGGAGTAAGTGAGAATTAGTAATAGTATTGTTTAGTATTCAGTTTTGGTTTTAAGTTTTACCGGTTGCGCATTTCTAATGCTTTTCAAAAATAATTTTGAGATAGAGCGTCCGTGATGTTTGCTCTAATTGAACTATTTTTCACTATGAACAATTTGTCACCATTTTCTTTTCCGTTTACCAATATATATATATATATATATATATATATATATATATATATATAGATATATATATATATATATATATATATATATATATATATAGATATATAGATAGATAGATAGATAGATAGATAGATAGATAGATAGATAGATAGATAGATAGATACAGCGGTGTAATCGAGATCGTGACGATATATAAGAGAAGGGTCTTAATCATGCATTATCTTTACAAAGGTCTCGATGCAAGATATAGAGTCAAGTAATTAGTGGAAGATTGACAGTTTTCTACAGGTTTCGCCAAAGGCTTGTTTAAATTAAAATCAGTTTGATAAGATAGCCTTTGGCAAACGCTAGTATAAATCGTTAAACCTTTAACTATACATATGTATGTCTGTGTGTTTAAATATTATTGTGAGTGGGTTTGCTATTACTGTTGCCCCAGGATCAATCAAATCGAAACCATGAACATACCCGTTCACACACAAATGCATACACAGATGTAACAATATAAGCATGACGGCATATAGAGATTTAATTTTTAATTTTCAACGAAATTAGCAACACCGTAAATGTACTTGTGTTAGTGTTTACAATTTTCTGTTTATATATCTATGTGTGTGTGTGTATATCAATAAGTGTGTGTGTATATGTGTATATATATGTGTGTGTGGGGGTGTTGGTATATGTGTATTTATGAATTTATACATAAATAGTTTACTGTATATATCTGTGCACATGCACACTCACATATACATAAAGAAAGAGCGTGAGCAATGCCAACGTAAACGAACGATTAAAATATTTACAAAATCAATTACCCTCTCTCTCTCTATATATATAATACACATATTTTAATTGAATAAGGAAAAAACATATAGTATCGTCCTATATATTCCTTCCAAGGAGGATGGAACTATGATCATATATATGTTTCATGTTGGCCTACAGACAGTAATGGCCTTCAATCACTTACAATTACTTGACAACAGCACAATATATCTCAAACACTCATCTCACCTCTCTCTCTCTCTCTCTCTCTCTCTCTCTCTCTATATATATATATATATATATATATATATATATATATATATATATATATATATATATATATATATATATATATATATATATATATATATATATATATATATACCTAATTTCGAAGTTAATATAATGTAAGTCACTCATCATTCCACAGACCAGTGCATTAAAAATTACTCTCAGACAACTCCTGGCAAACGTTGTATTACCAGACTCTATTTTTTAATTTTAAAATTGACGTATAGTTTATGAGTCCGGAGTAATTGCGTCTATCCAATTGAATTCATAAACTTGTATCAATCCAACACTATGGCAGAAAACATTTGGCCAATGTTCCACTCAAGGAACAAAAGGATCGAGTCATGAACCTCGTGATTTCAAAAGATGTCGTATATGCCACCACGCATATGTCATTCTCGAACTGTTTCGCGTGTATTGGGTCCATGTGGCCAATATAAGTAATAATTACACTGCGTGACACTATTTCTTTAGCAAACTTTAGGTGATATTAGTTAATTTTAGGAGGCTCTTTATGAATACGAAATCCATTTTGCTCCATCACGTCTACATTTTGAGCTACAAGATATGCCACATTTACTACATTCACAGAAAATGTCTTTCATCTTGTCAGCATTGCGTGTAATTTATTTATGTACTAAATGTCAATTAATCACTGTTAAAATAACATTATACACTTAGAAACAAATTATATCAAAACAAGTAGAACATTGATTTAATTGTCAACATCATTAGCATGGTATTCAAGAAAAAATGGCGCCAGCAAAAGTCTGCCATCATGCAGAGATTGGCCCACCCTTGATACCGTGTTTAAACAGTTGTAATCAATTGATGAAATCTTTCGCCATGCACGTCATTGATCTTGTCCAAATCCAATTGAAAGAAATCCTCGTGACTTTTTAAAATGTGAAACTTCAAAAACATGTTGACACCCAGTGCATCGGATGAATCCAGGTCAGTTAGCATTGCTCTGTAATACGGGATTCAATTCTTTCGTAGAATGTTTTCAGCTGACATTAACGCAGCATCATAAGCTCGTCGTTCGCTTCGTTCAATGAATCTCAGAACATCTGATTCAAGATTCACATATTCTTTAATCTTTGTGTCACTTAATTAAGGAAATATATTTTTCAGCAACTTGATTGGTTGCCCCTCAGTGTCTAGTGACTTTGCAAATATTTGAAACGTCCAGGTTTAATATGGAGAGCTGGTAACACAATTGGCTCAGGTGAAACTCGTTGTAGTACGTATTGAATGTTTTTATTATTTGGTCTCCATTTCGGCTTTCCAAAACTGCCGTTCCACATGCATATGAAGTAGCAAAACCGCGTGCAGCACATTCGCTTTCCTGTTATAAAACCCATGGTCTTCAATTGACCTCAACCTTAAATCATCGTACATGATCAACGAAAGTAACATCTTGATAGTGTCGTATGGCACTTCTACCTTCCCAACATGAAAATGGACTGCCTTTAAGCTAGATATACCGCCATCAATAAACAATCACCAATCTGCCATGACACCAGAAGAAATTTCCAGAGTCATTATCATACTTGCAAAGTTCTTACCATAAATCGAATCCAGTTCATGTATGTCAATAAATCTAATGAATTTCTTCTCTCGGGGCTTGAACGCTATTTCTTTGATTCATTTGGCTAAGGCACCACGTCCTCTGAGCATGGTGCAAGCCAAGTAAGTATCATTATAGGAAGTCCCAACCTCTGGACAAATGGTCCCGTTGTTCTTGATTCATTTTAGGGCATACATGAGAAATTTCAAAATCCCTGTCATGGTCTTCACAGCCAGTTTTGTCCTTGGAATCATCAACTGAGTCATTCATTGGTTGATTGTTTGGTACAGAAAGAATTTCATCATGACAAGACTGTAGTTTTATGGCAGATGGAAGAGTAAGATAATTAATATACTTTGTAGTTTTCTTATTGAACCCCCTCAATAGTAGTAATACAAAGTATCAATCAGTAGAATTGTATTATTTTTGTCATACCATAAGAATAGCAAAATATATTTGCTTCTGCTTGCCAATGGGTCACAAGAAAAGCAAATCACTGCAACCTTTGCATGCAATGTGTGGAAGAAAACATTTATCTTCATTTGAAGACAAATGTTTATTTTCTTTCATTTTGAAGCAAACCTTTCGTCTTTATTGTATGGTGATATTTCACTTGCAGTCTTTGAATGCATCTTCCCCACAGATTTAGCGATAGTAATCTGAATAGTTGTGGCATACACGTCTTAAACCCATAGAAATTGAAGGAAATTCAAGTGAACATGGCGTCGAAATCAAATTCACAATTTATATATGTATACATATTTATATATATACATTTATTAATTTATAGTTTCTAAATTTAACCGAGAAAATTAGGTGGGCAGGTTAATATAAGCGGTCTAGCACACATATCTGGACAACATGAGTTGTGAATTTGATTTCCCCGCCGTGTTCATTTGAAATTCCTTAAATTTCCATGGGTTTAAGACGTGTATGCCACAACTACTCAGATTACTATCGCTATATCTGTGGGGAATATGTATTCAAAGACTGCAAGTGAAATAACACCATACAATCAAGACGAAAGGTTTGCTTCAAAATGAAAAAAAAGGAACATTTATCTTATATATATATATATATATATATATAATGTAGGGGGTGAGTTTTATTGCAGTACAATAAAGCAATTGCAATTGCCCTATTAAAATAAATGTCCTCTCAACAACCATTGTCTTGATAAAAACTTAATTTACGAATGTAAAGTTATAACTGACACCAATTCCTTCACCTATTTTGGCTCCACTTCCACCTTAATAAAAGACCTAGATACAAAAACATAATCTGGTATAATGCTCCTTTCTCCATCTCTATTAATAACAATATTCCTAAATTATTCTTTAGTGCCTTAAATAAATGCTTCCCTCCCTCACATATCTATAGTAAAATATTTAACAAACACACCATAAAATTTTCTTATTCTACATCCTCCAACATTTCCAACATTATCTCTAAACACAACAATAAAATACTAAATACTAAATCTCTTCCTTCCAACACTGAATTTAATAATAATAGTACTCCCGACGGCATTGTAAACCCTAGGCTAATTTCTACAAACCCAAATACAACGTCAAACACAACTTCGCTAAATGTTCATAATCCCATTCTAAATCAAGCAACTATTCCTATCGCAAACAACTTCTCCAATCCAATTCCTTCTATAGATAACACTAGGTCACTCATTAATAATCTCTCTAATTGCAATTGCAATTGCCCTATTAAAAATAAATGTCCTCTCAACAACCATTGTCTTGATAAAAACTTAATTTACGAATGTAAAGTTATAACTGACACCAATTCCTTCACCTATTTTGGCTCCACTTCCACCTCTTTTAAAGCTCGTCTTTATAACCATCATTCGTCTTTTAAATACAAACTTAAAAGAACCAACACGGCTCTCTCAGAACTCATATGGTCCTTGAAAGACAAAACATCAAATATAGCATCTTTTGGAAGAAGGTTTCTTCTGCGTCTTGAACAGTTCTCTATCTAAAATCTGTAATCTCTGTCTAAATGAAAAATGTACCATTATCTCTAATCTAGATTCTATAATAAATAGACGCACTGACTTGTTTTCTATCTGCTTGCATAAATTCCATAAAACATTTCACAAAGTATACAGCTAATATTCAATTCTTTATCAATTTAGAATCTTTTTCTCAAAGGCACATATATAGACACTTCTCTTAAAACTATACCCATCTTTCTACCTTATTTCAAAGGTTATTATACATTCTATAATACTTGTTTACTCATTACTCTTACTCTATATCACCTTGTAAAAATCCTTCGTAGACATATACTTTTTTTTTTGACGCTGGATTATTCATCCTCAATTCATTATCTTTTCTCCCTATCATCTAACTCATTATTCTCAATACATATTAACATTTTCTTTTTCTTCGCACATATTATCAAATCCTTCAATATACAAACCTTAACTTTACATTATTTTTCTCAAATCCTTCAATATACAAACCTTAACTTTACATTATTTTTCTCTTCGTTAATTTTCAAATTCTATAATACTTGTTTACTCTTTCTACATCACCCATATTTATCACTTCCTTTTCTTTTCTTCTAATATCTAACCCCTAATCTGTACCTTTTCTCACTCTTGCCTAACATAGAATCAATTATTACATAATACAACACATTCTTACTCTATATCACCTTGTAAAAATCCTTCGTAAACATACATTTTTTGACGTTA
>OZ024742.1:116182938-116205438 GCA_964016885.1 Eledone cirrhosa
TTGAATGGACACTCTGCTACTATATATATTTGGCGCTATAGTCACTTATATATTATGGAATACTGTTGGTTCTTGCTGCAATAATTTCTATACTTTTCATTCATATATAAATATATATATATATATATAAAATATTAAACAAATTATTTGTTTAATATTTTATCTTGACTCTGTATACCGTTTATCTTTCACCGAAAGTGGTTTTTCATTACATCTCTTCTTTCCATGATATCCGGAATACATTGAGTTCTTCATACGGATTGGACACTACCGTAAACTCTTGGTAGATTTATCTACATATATATATATATATATATATATATATATATATATATATATATATATATATATATATATATATATATATATATATATATATATATATATATATATAATTATGTAATAAACAACATAAGGCAATTATTTCATTTACCAGCGGTTTCTTAAAAGCAAAACAAATTTGCTTTCACTCATCAGAATGAAAAGATCCTGGCGTATTTATTGACTTTGGATTTTAAAAACAAAAATGCAATCCTTTGCATTTTTGTTTTTAAAATCCAAAGTCAATAAATACGCCAGGATCTTTTCATCCTGATGATTGAAAGCAAATTTTTTTTGCTTTTAAGAAACCACTGGTAAATGAAATAATTGCCTTATGTTGTTTATTACATAACTATTAAGCTCTGTTACCTACATAGAGCACTCTTTTTTCCTGGACTTTTCCGACGGAATTACTTCATTTACACACATATATATATGTATACATATATATGTCTGTGTGTGTGTGTGTATTACACCCTGTAGATAGTATCAAGAATTGGAAAAAAAAAAAAAAAAAAAACAATGGAAATATTCTTTCCGTTGTCTGTTCTGACGATTTCCACCTGACTCAGTAAGTGAATGATAAGAAGAAAAAGGAAGATTGAAGTTTAAGAATCGTCAAGAACTTTCCCGTCAACGCTTCTTTACATTGAGCCAGTGTAATCAAGAAATTGAATGGACACTGCTACTATATATATATAAATAGTAGCAGAGTGACGGGAAAGTTCTTGACGATTCTTAAACTTCAAGCTTCCTTTTTCTTCTTATCATTCACTTACTGAGTCAGGTGGAAATCGTCAGATCAGACAACGGAAAGAATATTTCCATTGTTTTTTTAGGGGTATCCTTTTCCAATTGCTGATACTATCTACAGGGTGTAATACACACACACACAAACACATATATATGTATATATATATATATATATATATATATATATATATATATATATATATATATATATATATATATATATATATAAGGTAAGTTATTCCGGGTTGAATCGGAGGTAACCACAGTAAGTAAGGTACTCAATACATAGCAGAGTATAACAGTTTTAATATAGATGAGATTCTACAGGACTAGAACTGTTTCATTCTTTAGATTTTTTCATTCTTTAGATTCCTGATGATTTCTAAACAATAAAATAGTTCTAGTCCTGTAGAATCTCAGATATATATATATATATATATATATATATACATATATATATATATATATATATATATATATTATAGTGTGGGGTTAACCGAACAGGGATGTGCGGACCACATTATGGTCTGTCGGTTGTGATGCAACGACCTGTAAAAATCGTGGAAGCCGGACCATTATATATTATCAAAATATCGGAGGCCATATTCAGTTGAAACATATTTCACTAAGGACTATCTATTATGGTAGCCTGAGCTCTTCAAAAGGTAAAACCTATAAAAACACTGAAATTTCCTAAAAGTAAACCTGTATCAAGAAAAGAAAATCTATTTCGAAGAACTTATTGAATTTGTTCAAACGTTAAAGGTTTCCTCTTGGGAACTTTCACTGTTATTTTAGGTTTTTCTGATTGAAGATCTCAGGCTATCATAAGTGAGAGTTCTCAGCGAAATATGTATAACGGTGTTTTACATAAACCTGAATCGATAGAATATGGCCTTAGAATGTTTAATTATATATATATATATATATATATATATATATATATATATATATATATATATATATATACATATATATATATATATATATATATATATATATATATATATATATATATATATATATATATATATATATATAGTTGTTATATAGTAAGGTGCATTATTGGTTGTGTAAAATGGTCCAAAAACTTTGTTAGCAATATTAAGTTCTCCACGCTTTTGTATATCTCCAATTCCATTCAATTCCATATGAGGGAATGAATTCTGTGAGAGAACATCGTTATTTTTTTCCCTCATATCAAGAATTTGAAGACAATTCAATTTCACCTGATGAGATCAGTGATAATCGATCATGGCTTCACAATCGATCTATCTCTCATGGAAACATGTGTCGTGATTAAATGATTGGAATTTCACCTTGCCTTCGGATTTTCATTTTGATATATATATATATATATATATAGTCGTCACCCCCTCCTCCCACACTCTCAGGCCTGAACCTAATACTAACACTATGTACTGCACCTTTCGATGTTTTTTGTTGTTTTGTTTTCTGTTTTAACTATAATATATATATATATATATATATATATATATAAAATCTAGATCTAGCGAATAGAGAAAAAGTTTTATAATAAATTTTAAAAAATTCGCTGGACTTACTATATGTGCCTTTACCGCGGTTTCATGCTCCAGAATAAACGGAAAATCCAAGCGGATTTCTAATGCGAATGGAGAAATCTACAGAAGGCACTTCTCCCTCGGAGAATATAAAATTCCCGAGTTCAATCACAAACTGACGCCATACAAAACCATTCCCTGCTGCTATTTCTAGTGGCAGGACATTGACCTGTCCACACTGCCTTTTGTCTTTACACACATCACCAGACAGAATTATTTCTTTCATCATGCGCTCACAGTTGGGAAGATTGTTCCCTTCTCAATGGAAAACCGCTTTGATTTTCCGTTTATTCTGGGGCATGAAACCGCGGTAAAGGCCATATAGTAAGTACAGCGAATTTTTTAAAATTTATTTTAAACTTTTTCTCTATTTGCTAGACATCGATTTTATATATTCTGACTTGTTAATTTATTAACCCACCACAGAACCACATTGGCATACGGTTGGATAATACTTGTTTCCCTATATGTATTTTTTACACGTAGGAATTCATACTTTATTATATATATATATATAGAGAGAGAGAGAGAGAGAGAGAGACAGGAGTAGAACTGTTTCATTCGGGAAAAATCATCAGTTCTAGTCCTGTAGAAGGTATTTCTATATTAAATATTTATACTCTGCTATGTATTGAGTACCTTACTTACTGTGGTTACCCCCGATTGATCCCGGGATAAACATATCTCTTTCTCTCTCTATGTATATATATATATATATATATATATATATATATATATATATATATATATATATATATATATACAGAGTGTACTCAATGCATGGGGAGACTCAATGTGGGTAGAGACATATGTAAAATCCCGACAACGCAGTTCGGCTTCCATGTTCAGAAATGTTTTTAATGGTGTAGTAACCCTTGAAAATGTTTCTTGAAGACACAAGCCGAAAGCGGTTGGCGCTGCGGTCGGGATTTACACGTCTCTCTCTCTCTATATATATATATATATATATATGTGTGTGTGTGTGTGTGTGTGTGTGTGTGTGTGTGTGTGTGTGTGTGTGTGCGGGTGTGTTAGTGTGTGTATGAGTGCATGTATATCTACAATAATATACGTGTGTGTATCTGTCTATGTTTGTATGTCTGTATGCATGTATCTGTATATAAATACACCCTCTAGATTTCCTCACCTCACTTTTCGTGCCACAATGTTTATTGTCTTGTTTCGATTAAAATTTCCTCCTGAAAGACATATTACAATATCTTTTCTTTCTCTTGTAATCATTATCATTCGTTATCATCATTTTCCTAACCCTCATCATAAACTTCATCACCACCATTATACACATTATTCTCAGTAGGAGTAGCAGTAATAGTATTATTATTATTATTATTATTATTATTATTATTAAATTAGTCTTGACATTGTGCACTGTTACTCGACCTTATTGTAAACCCCCACTGTCCCTGTCTTTGTATTGTCCCCTACATGTCGGCCCTTGTGGCTAATAAATGAAATCATTATTATTATTATTAGTAGTAGTAGTAGTAGTAGTAGTAGTAGTTGCAGTAGTAGTAGTAGTAGTAGTAGTAGTAGTAGTAGTAGTAGTAGTAGTAGTAGCAGTAGTAGTATCAACAGTCTTCACTGCACTAGCAGTCAGCAAAATTACAAGACAACCTATTTCTCTCTATCTCTTTGAATTCTTAAACTCTTAATCCCCGACAACTCCCACTTCTTTGTTAGTTTAAAGTAAACGAAAAATATTTCCAGTTGTGTTAATCTTTCTAAGTCTCTCCCCCTCTTACTCTCTCCGTGCATCTTACTGATTCATTTTCCCTCTCTGTCTTACTGTGTCTGTATCACCCTCTATGTCTTACACTTTCATCTCTCACACCCCACTATCTCTCTCGTAACTGAATCCATTATATTTTATTCTTTAATTTGAATTTTAAGAATCTCTGTCGTATTCTCTCTCTATTGTAATCTTTGATATTAGGTTTCATCTTCTTCTTTCCCCCTCTCTCCTTTGCTCTCTATGTTTCTATCTCACTATCTCTAATCATATATATATGGTGGGTGAAAACAATGGAAAACAGACGAAACACAGGAAAGTCCTTTCTCATCTGATGACTAATTGATATATACATACATATTTTTTTTTCTGGTAAATTGTACGATTTCAAACTCCCATTTTAGGTTGTTATTCTTATATCTTCTCTCTCTCACTCACACGTCCTTCTCTCTCTCTTTCTCTCTTTTTCTCTCTCTCTCTGTTTTGTCTCCTACATCTCATTCTCTAGTATTTATTTCCACCTCCACTTCTTCTTAATCTCCTTCTTCAACTCCGACTGCTGTACAACATTAGTATTTTCTCCAGCTACCAATATCTCCCTCATATGTCGTTTTTTTCTCTCTCACACGCGCCTAAATCCCACCCCTTCCTTTACCCTGGTTCCATAAACTTTCCAAAAACTATATTTATCCTATTAACTCTTTTAACTTTACTTCTCTTTGATCGCGTAATCCGTATTTCGATCCGTACCCTACTTCTGTTGATAAAGCTGCAACAATATTTTGGTGTCTGTCTGTTTGGTGAGGAGGTAGATGGAAGCGAGCAGTTTAAAGAATATGGGTGACTTGATGTGAAAGAAGAATAATGATTTCAAAGAATGTTGGGGAGGGAATGGAATCAGTCAAAGAAAAAAATTATTTAAAATTTGAAGAGAGAAATATTGATTTTTTATTTACGCACGAGATCAGCAAATTTGTAGCAAGGGCAAATGAACCCAGTAACTTCACTGGTATTTTATTTCATCGACCCCGGAAGGATGACCTCGGCGAGATTTGAACTCAGAAACTAAAGAACCAGAACAAATACCACAATGGCATGTTTCTCGATACTCCACCAATTTTGCCCAATTCACAACCTTTGAAGAAAGAAATATTGACATAGTAATGTCAGAATGAAACATACAAAACAATAGAATGAAACGGAGGAGTTTTGTTGAATCGTGTGAGATAAGGAAACAATAAATGAAAACAACGAAACAAAAAGAAACAGCAACAACAAGAACAATAATGCTTTCTAATTGAGGCACAAGGTCATTAAGTTTGAAGGGAGGAGAAAGTTGATTATATTGACAACAATACTCGAGCAATACTATATATATCAACCCCGGAATGATGAGGTGTAATGGTTATCCAAGACAGGATTTGCTCACAATCTACTTTAATTAAAAATACTCACTAATTTAGACATGTGGAAAATATAGGGTTCAATTCCTGATAGCGGCTGATGGCAACTCCTTTTTTCCGTCTTTTAAGGGTGTTCGCCCTATTTTATAAGCTAGGTTACAGCATTTCTGCGCTTGAACACTAACTTTATACTTATATATACATATATTCTTAGTTCTTCAAAAAGCCGAAAAATGTGCTTCGTATATTATATATATATATATATATAAAGTAATACAATCTTAATTTAAAACAAATCAAGAAGAAAACCTTTAACCTGATATATATATGTGGGATTTGAGCTCAGATCATAAAGAGCCGTAACTCTATGTTGCAAAGCATGTCGTCCGACCCTCTACCGATACTGCCAATCCACCTTGGATTGGCAGTATCGGAAGAGCGTCAGACGCAATGCTTGGTAGCATAGAGTTATGACCCTTTACGTTCTGAGTTCAAATCCCACCGAGGCTAACTTTGTCTTTCATCCTTACAGGTTCGATAAAACAAAGTACCAGTAATGCACTGGGATAATTGCTGGCCTTGCGCCAAAAGTAGAAACAATTATTATTAATAATAATAATTGTTTCTACTTTTGGCACAAGGCCAGCAATTACTCAGTGCATTACTGGTACTTTATTTTTTCGACCCCGTAAGGTTGAAAGGCAAAGTTGACCTCGGTGGGATTTAAACTCAGAATGGAAAGGGCCGTAACTCTATGCGTCAAAGCATGACGTCCGACCCTCTACCGATTCTGCCAATCCACCGCCCTTATTATTAATAATAATAATAATAATAATTGTTTCTTTCTTAAGCATATTTCTTTAAATATAGAAAAAACAAAACATTACGGACAACCCAGAAGAAAACTTTGTGTGTGTGTGCATGTGTGTGTGTGTTTCTTGGCAGCAGTGTTTATTAAGAAACACAGTTGATCGGCATATTTATATGAAGTTTTATCAACAGTATATTTCTGGCTTGGCACGAAGTAGGTAGTGATAAAATATAAAAGTATGAAGTCTTTTATTTTACGTTTTCTCTACTTCTGTCCCTTGTAAAATATTAAACTGTAAAACATTTACTGCATATAAACTGATAGCATATGGATGAATACAATATATATATATGGAATTTGACTGACATCTTGGGTTAGCAAGAATAATATACTAATATAAAAACATTGTGTATTTGTCCGTCACACACCAAATATAACTGAGTAAGGAAGGGGTGATTACATTGACTGAGGAAGCAAGTGGTGATAACTTCGGCTGAGGAAGGAAGGGATGATTACGTCGACTGAGGAAAGTGGGTGCCAGCGTTTAATATACGCCACACACGTGTGCCTAGATGTATGGCAAATTGGCTACAAATATTGGCTGTTCTGATTGTGTGAGTGAGTGTGTGTGTATGTGTGCTTGTGTAAATTATATTTATATATAGTATTTGTGTGAGTGTATATGTGTTTGTATGCGTTTATTGAAAAATATCCATAGACAATATCATTACAAACACACATGCAATTACACATACATATATATATAAATAGACACACTTAGAAAAGATAAGTATTACATACACACACATCTATGTGATGACTGAGAAAGGAGGGAGAGGTGAGAAACTATAGATGTCCAGCGTTCTAAGATTCGTCACAGCTGTGTGTTTGTATGTTTGTATCACTTGTGTGAATGAACGCGAAGGAACCAACCAACAAAGAAACAAGCGTCGCGTTTTTATATTATGCATAGATTTTACAATTAGTCATCATTTTTGATATCATGAGGCAAGCTAGAAATAATAATAATAATAATAATAATAATTGTTTCTACTTTTGGCACAAGGCCAGAAATTATCCTAGTACATTACTGGTGCTTTATTTTATCAACCCCATCAGGATTGAAGGCAAAGTTAACATCGGCGGGATTTGAACTCAAACCGTAAAGGGCCGTAATTCTAATCTTCAAAGAATGGCGTCCGAACCTCTACCGATTCTGCCAATCAACGGCTGTTTAATAATAATAATAATAATAATAATAATAATAATAATAATAATAATAATAATACTAATAATAATGATAATAATTGTTTCTACTTTAGGCACAAGGCCAGCAATTACCCAGTGCATTAATGGTACTTTATTTTATCGACCCCGTAATGATAATAATAATAATGGTTTAAGACTAGGAAGCTATTGAATATCTACAACATGTTCCACAAGAGGAGTGGTGTCGATAGATTCTACCTGAGGAGATCTGAGGGTGGAAGAGGTCTTATCAGCAAAGAGGACTGTGTTCAGTTGGAGAAAATCAACCTACACAAATACGTGACTGATAGTAGGGAGCCAATGCTCAGAATGGTACTGAAGGAGAGGACAATAGACCAGGGGATGTCCAAGGAGGAAATAACAACAAGGAGAAAGAGCAACCTTCATGAAAAATCCCTTCATAGTACCTTCTTTGAGAAAACTGAATTCAGAGATCCACAGGCATGGAACTGGTTGAAAAGAGGAGACCTTAAAAAGGCTACAGAAGGAATGCTAATGGCTGCGCAAGAGCAGGCCCTCAAAACGAAGTGGCTGAAACACCATATTTACAAGGAGGAGGCTAAACCACTGTGCAGGATCTGTGGAGAGAGAGAGGAGACTGGCTCACATTGTATCCGAGTGTAAACACCTAACCCAGACTCACTATAAAGGCTGGGGACATGATGTGATGGGCAGGGTGATCCACTGGCTCCTATGTGAAGTAAAGAATTTACCACATTCTGAGAAGTGGTATGAGCATAAGCCAGAGTTGGTGATAGAAAACGATCAGGTGAAGGTGCTGTGGGATTTTAGGATACAGACGGTCAAAAGGATTTGGAACTGCCATGAAGTCAAAGTGATCCCGATTGTCATAGGCGCATTAGGGACTATCTCAAAGAGTTTCCAGGGATGGTTAAAGAAAATTGGCCCCGCCCCGCTTTTTGGAACACTTCAAAAGGCATGCTTGCTGGGAACAGCAAAACCCCCCGTTACGTCCTGAATATCTGAGGGTGCAGGTAGTGGCTTGATATTCATTTCAACAAACTTTCCAGTTAACCACCACAATGACTGAGACTCAAAGGAAAATAATAATAATAATTGTTTCTACTTTAGGCACAAGGCCAGCAATTACCCAGTGCATTACTGGTACTCTATTTTATCGACCCCGTAAGGATGAAAGGTAAAGTCAACCTCGGCGGGATTTGAACTCATATCGTAAAGGGACATAACTATGCTGGAAAGCATGGCGTCCGACCCTCTACCGATACTGCCAATCCACCAACAATAATAATAATAATAATGGTTTCTTTGTTGGCCACAAGGGCTGAGACAAAGAAAAACATTAGAGACGACACAGAACAGTACAGGGCGATAAAAAGTGGGTTTTGGTCGTGTAAATAGGTTATAACAAGATAGAAATCAGGATACAAATAAAAAAAATAGAAACAACAAACATTCCACAAAAAGGGGGAAACCTCCGAGGGTCACTCGTGGTGAAAACCACAGAAAAGCCCACGGATACCCTGGCCACCAGGGCAAGCGCCCTCTCACTTTTCCCACTCCTCAGTCTACAAGCGTATACTCAGAGCGGCCCCATTCACTCGAACCAGACTCGCCACTTTCACCCACCTGTCAACACACTTACGAGAAGATAGCACTTGCCTCTCCTCCTTGCCTCTTCAAGTGAAACTTCAAAAAGTTAATCAGGGATTGGCCGGAGAGGAAAGTGTCCGTCTTCAACCCTTTCAACCTTGTCCACCACACAATCTATTTCGCCATGGCCACCAGGCAGATGAAAACTGCCTGTCCTTCCCCTTCTTTAAAGGAAGAGGGCGGGGCTAACTGCACATTGGACTCAGTCGATAAGCTGATCCGTCCTACACGTGAGAGCAGCTGTTCGACATAGCTCCACACGTCAGCAATCCTCGGGGACTGAACGAATGCGTACAGGACGGTTTCGTCGCCCTGCGCGCATCTCGGACAGGCTCGGCTGACAGCACCTCCGTGCCTGTAGAGCTTATCCCGAACCGGCAACGCTCCCCGGTAGCACTGCCAGGCCAGGGATTTCTGGATGTTGTCCATAGGCCCGGGTGTGTAAGTTCTCTTAAAGAGAGCGAACAGCTGATCATCTTCGACGCCCAGGGTCTCCCCGAGAACGTGGTTGCTCTTTCCATCCACTAGCCGTCTAGAGAGTTCCACCGATACTAGTGCGCAGCTGGTAGAGGGTGGTGAGCGCTTGGAGACATCCAGCTTCCAATCGCTATCCCTCGGTCTTTTCCTGATCCAGGACTGTAGTTCCGTCATAAAGACGAGTTGTGGAAAAGCATCTGGCAAACGGCGACCACACCTGTTCACCGTCAAGGAAGCACCAGAGATGTCGCAGCCTTAGCGCATGTGTGCGCATCATCAGCTACGGCATTCCTAGTCCTCCACGCAACGGGTATTGACAGCAAATGGATCGTCTAAACATGGGAGCATTTCCCTTCCACACAAAGCGGAAGAGAAGGCGCTCCATTTTGGTCAGAGTTGGGCGGGGGCAAGGTACGACGGTCAGGAGGTAGCAAATGACGGACGCTATGTACGCATTCCCCACCTCCACCCGACTTTCAGAGACAGCCTCCTCTCGGCACATTTCTGGGTGAGAGAGGCCACCTTGCTCGTCACCTCGCTCCAGTTTTTCTCCATCTGGAGGTCCGGACCGAATCAGACCCCGAACAATTTAATCTGTCCTTTCGTCCAGCGCCCCACGATGCTGTCGGACGGCATGGGCTTGCCTCACCAGGTGCCGAGGTGCAAGCCCACTGACTTTTCCTGGTTTATCTTTGCTCCTGTCACCGCTTCGTATTCGACTACTTTAAATAGTGGACAACCTACACTAGCCTTATCTGTTTCCCTACAGAATACCCTATCTAAATACGATCTGGATGACCCGATGCGGTTTGTCCATGTCCACATTGGCACATTCGGATAATCTAGTCTATACCTGTCAGACGTGTGAGCAGGTTGTTGAGGCTTTTACACTCTCCTGCCCTGTCTAGTAGTCCCACATAATCCCAGCGTGCATGTAAGATACCGTTCCTGTCGCCCACTAACACTAAAGTGCGAGACGTTCCAAGAAAGGTCTCTAGAGGTCTAAAGAAATCTGGACGTCCTGCCCCTGTTGGGTCGTAGACGGCTACTAGCCTAAAAGCATTGCCTTCGCTGCCGGTCACGACCAGCACCACCGACTTGCCTTCTGGGGCCAGGAAGATGGCCCGTATGGCGAGATCCAAGCTTCTCCGAAAAAGCACGGCGGTGTGGTTGTTGGTGTTGGTGATGCTTGTGGTGGTGCTGCTGATGGTATTGGTGTTGCTGCAAGTCTTCTTGCAGCCTTTACCCCTCTTTATCTGCCTTCGCTTTTGGAGGGTGAAGTAAAGGAATTTTTTGTTTTTCGTTTTTTTTTTGTGGCAAACCGTTTTCCACTTCCCTCCCGCCTCACACTCCATGTCAGACTACGTGTGGTGGTGGTGGAGCTCCCTCCGGCGATTTTTACCGCCGGTGTAGCTACTGCGACTGTTGGTGTTGCCACGACTGCTGCCGCTGCTTTAGTTGTCCGTGGCCTTGTTATAGGTGCCACGGACGTTGCCATCCTACTCACCTTGGAAGGGTCTTCTGCCTCTATTGCCTGCCCTGCTCTTGAGACGTGGGAAGGAGTGAGGCCCTCATCTTGGATGTCTTCTGCGGGCAGAAGGCCCTGAGATGACCCTTCTGCCCACAGAGATAGCACTTTGGGCGCCTTCCTTCCACGCTTAAAGGGAGTTGCAGCCCTTCTTCGAGGTCTATGAGGTCTGGGATGGCCTCGATGAAATCCTGGTGAGTCTGTATTAGCATTTGCATGCCTATTCCTGACCAGTTCTCGCTTCCCATTCTCTGTATTTGCAGTATGCTGGTCTTCTCCTCGATTCCAGCAAGTACAGACGCGGTCAGCCAGGGTATGGGCACGTCGTGGGGGGGGGGGGGGGGGGGCTGGATCACTTTGATCCTCAGGCCTCAGTAGGAGGGCACCAAGACTATCTCCTCAATCTTTAGGGTTTCCAAAGAGTGAGACTTCGCCTCTTGGGGCGTGGCGAAAAGTACGTCTACTGTGGCGTACTTTTTGCCTCGGGTGATGTGGGCTTTGCGCGCCCAGACGCACCCCAATGCCTTTTGGGTTTCAACCTCCGTGGCTCTCTCCACCCAATGTGACATTTTGCTTACGGTGCGATAAGTCACCTTGCGCAGTTGCAGGTATTTGAAGAAATCGGGTGGAGGTTTCAAGGAAACTCTGTTGTCGTTTCTCGACACCATGGTTCTCGCGACTGCCATCTCCTCCTCCGTGACTAGCACTGTTTCTATATTTCGGACCACACCTGCGAAAGTAGTGGTCCCTTTTTCAGCGGCACCATCATTGCTGCCGCTACTGTTGCTACTGGTATTGTTATTGGTGCTGTTGCTGTTTCTACTACTACAAACGGCGTTGTTGGTGTTGTTGCTGTTATCACTGTTGTAGTTGTTTGTGTTTTTGGTGCCACCGTTGCTGTTGTTTTTGGTGTAATTTATATTGTTGCTGTTGCTGTTTTCGTTGTTTATTTTCTTGGTGGTAGTGGTAATATCGTTGTTGCATTTGTTATCATTTTTTTCTGTTGTCTGTGTTTTGGTTGACGCTGTTATTGTTGTAGTTGGTGTGGTAATTTTTTTCAAAATTAGTGGTCTCAGTGTTGTCTTTGTTCACGTTGTTTGTAGTGGTGTCTGTTGGAACAATTTTTGTAACTCTCCTCTCAACTTTTACGCCGTTGTCAGACGATAGCAGACATATTGCTGGCGTGCGTGGCTCAGAGATTTTTTTTTTTATAAAAAATTATTTTTTTTAAAAGTAAAATGTTCAAATGTTCAAAGTAAAATATTTGCCCTTCACAGGGCAAATCTAAGGGCTTATATCCCTTACACAACAAGAAATATTTAACAACAAATAATTTTAACAGGAAAATAAAGCGACTTACTGGGAGCGAGCAAAAACCTTCCGAACAGACCGATAATAATAATAATAATGAGAAACAAACCTACAAATATCAATGGATGCTAAGCTATTCACCATTCTAACATCAAAAAAGTACTTGAGAGTACGTGCTGTCTTAAAAACTGAGCATAGCTCGAAGAATAAACTATGTGACAAAAATGTGCTTGTAATCCCAGTTGTCACCTAAAGTTTCAATATCATAAATCGGAACTGTATTTAAATAAAAAAAATGAACACGAAAATCAGGAAAAGTCTGACCTGTAATAAAGTAAATACATCACACCAAAGGAGATGTGGATCGCCGCTATCTCCCTAGATAACACGGGAGTACAGGAACGATCCAGCTTGAACTGTCAAGTAAAATATCAATCATTGGACTTGTAAGTACCTTAAAACCAGAGATAACTAGATGACGAAAATGGTTGCAGTCCACGAATGGAAGATGTTATATTCAGCAGCAAAGGGAAGTAGTAAGTTTCTGGAAGAACTGGGAACACATTTTGAAAATGAAAGCTAGCCGCCAAGATGTTCATAATATTGCAAAAACATGAAGGTCAACGGAGACTGTGCAATAGCAGTATGTTTTCCACAGGAAAGAACCTAATGTAGATCAAACACTCACCTATCAATGGCTGTGGGGTTCTAATTTTATATTTCACGGGAAATAATTATATATTTCACTGATTTATACAATTTTTTAAATTAAAATTTGATCGTTTCACGTTCAGTAACGTGCCACTCATTTTTACGATCGGCGTTAGACGGATAGATAGCGTCGGTGCTGTTTATATTTCAACATTTCTACAACTGTGTAGATTATATCTCATATATCCTTCCATATTTACGGTTCATAAACATCAATTTTCAGAACCAGTTTCCACTAGTTTTTTTAGATTTTTTATTTGGTAATTTACGCTAAAAACCAGTAAGGTATATTTCGACATTTCACCAGAGCCGTGTAGAAAGTACGTAAGGCACGAAGGATTGTTCAAGTAAATTACCGAATCAACATACTAGATAAACAGTATGTCAACCTGTTTGCCTGATTGCATTGCAGAACTTGCCTAGAAAACAAGTAAGCAAGCAGTCAGTGTACTTAATCTCTCTTACTGCTTAACTGTCAGTATTATTGCTTCTCTCTTTCTTTCGATTCGACATCCCCCCCCCCCCCACACACACACCTCATATCACAGATTACGTGTCACTTAGACATTAGATGGTATAAAAACTTCTTCACGCGTACAGAAATGTTTGCAGTGTTTCCTTCGATTGCGTGTCTGGAAAAGTAAAAGTGTATATATATATACACACACAAACGCGTACACACATACACATACACACATACACACACACACACATACACACACACACACACACACACACATATATATATATATAAACCCATAGTTGTATGTGTGTGTTCAGATTCAACGTTTTATTTGTTTAACACATATATCAGTTAATTTTATCCAATCAGAGCAAAATCTGAATGATTGCGCACGTAATTCACATTTGTGAGTTAGATGCCACTAATAGACTCAACATTTTTAATGCATTAGAAAATGTCTTTGATTTGAGGCAACTATATCAACTCTCTTCCACTACTCTTGGTCTCCCTGAAAAACAAAATTCTTTGGCCATTGTCCTAATTTCATCATCATTATATTCATCATTCTTCTGTTACTCGTACACCTCTAGATTTCCCTGTTCCTTCACGCATATTAAGGTGGTAGTGTTGTGTGCCACTTCAACGAGAATTTTCTTTATTAGAGTTTTGTTCGCTCTTCTTCCATTGTGTCTTAGATAATGGTTTTGAATGAGTGTGTAGAGTTAAACAAATCTGTACTAGGCGAGTTTTCCTTTTTTTCTTTCTTTCATTGAGTCCTTGCCTACCATAGCATAGCTATTGACCTTGTACTCTGTGTACGAGATGCATAGTAGCCTTCTGAAACAGCCATTTTAAGCTAGTTTTTACAAAATGAAATGTTATTCATATATGATGTTATTCATATATATATATATATATATATATATATATATATGTGTGTGTCTGATGGTAGCTATATATATATATATATGTATGTAGAATAACAGGAGGCTGGACTGGTGTAATTCCTTGAAAGGTTTATTATACTATGATTATTTCAATGACCGGGTTCAGTATGAATCCGGTGACATCATCAGGTATTCAGAATAAAACAAAAGAATATAATAGACAAAATCCATGGGGCTGAAAATCAGAGACATGAGAGCGACCGAACATTTAGAAGCTTCGACCCCAAGACTTAGGGGCGGCCGACCGAGGTAGAAACTGCTAAATGTTCGGTCGCTCTCATGTCTCTGATTTTCAGCCCCATGGATTTTGTCTATTATATTCTTTTGTTATATTCTGAATACCTGATGATGTCACCGGACTCATGCTGAACCCGGTCATTGAAATGGTCATAGTATAATAAACCTTTCAAGGAATTACGCCAGTCCAGCCTCCTGTTATTCTATAATAATTAACTCCGTACTCGCACCACCAACTACACAAACGAAGACGGGTGAGTTGCATTACGTTGAGTGCTCTCCATAATATTACATCGGGGTTGACCATACGGAATGACCAGTTCTATCCAGTGATGAACCAACAAACCTAAATGAATATATATATATATATATATATATATATATATATATATATATATATATATATATATATATATATATATATATATATATAGCATCCTTCTTTTACAACAGCATGTACTATTACATTACAATACTAACAGCTAAAAAGCTAGCCAGAAAAATGGTCTACTCTCATGTGTGTAATAGAAAAATTGTATACACGCACAAGCCCCCCTCCCCCACACTCACACAAAGTGTATCCTTCACCCCTCTTTCTACCCCTCTCCCCTCTCTCTCTCTCTCTCTCTCGATGAATGTACAGCAGGAAAGAAAAATGTAGTTAAGGAATGTTGTGATTATTGGAATAATTATGGTGTCCTGTAAAAAGACTATTTTCAAACGTCAAAGAGAGATATTTATGTAAAACACGACAAAACCAGATTGATGTTTAATGGCGATATGGAACAGATTGGAATACATGATACACTCTGAAAATTGCTTTAATCTAATCTCTGTTAGAACGTGAAAATAAGGTGCAACAGTGGCATTACGCAGAAACTTCGCTGAACGTTTCGTTAATTATAATGCCAACTCTTTCAGTCTGCCATATCGTGTTGGGGTGTAGGAGAGTACTAAAGATATGAGCAGAAAGTTTTAACAAATCCCAAGTAATTAATTAAATAAATTATAGTTAAACTCTATATAGGTAAGCGAAATAACACATATAATATAGGGAGCGGAGAATGTGTTTACAGATAGAGATAGAACGTAATAAGATTTATATCGAATATCAGTCTCGCCTCGACACTCTGCAAAAAGAACTTTCATTCGTGTGAACAGCGATTGGGGTAATCCATCCTTGTTTTTAGGTAGTTATTATTTTTATATTAAGACATTTGTGAAAGTATCTTCTAACTCTTTACATAATATAAATGACAAGTTTTCTCTCCATTAATGTAGTGTGTGGATTTTTTCCAGTGTCCTGCTCTAAGTTCAAATCATGCCGTTGTCAAATTTCACTATTATTCTCTCGAAGTCGATACAAATAAATACCAGTCGAATAAAGGACATTGGTAGAATAGTTAGATTATCAGATAGCATGAATCAATATATTTATTTCGTGTCTTTGCATGCTAAGTAAATATTACACTGTGGCCCATTTAGGTGTTACATTTAATGTTAACTGGTTTAGCAATATCACCTCGTCATTGGACGCTGTCACTGGGCATTTGTCTGAAGTGCCATTTAGTAGGACTGAACCCAAAAACCACGTGTTGCAAAGCTAACACATTACCCACTCCCCAATGCTTGTTTATTTGTACATATCTTCTTTTTTTTTATTATAATTAAAAACTGTCTAAAATTTGGTTTAAAATAATACCATGGATTCTTTCGACCGTTTTCGATTTAACTATGTATACTTTAAAATTATGAATTTCTGTGTTACCAATCTAGTAACTTAATTTTCAGGTGAATAACTCCTACAAGAAATGAATGATTAAATAGAAAGATAACATCTACGTGACTAAACACTTCAGTCATTCCCTCTCTTTGTCTGTTGAAGGCATGTGCGATATTTTATGACTTGATTATCAATATTTATTTATGGTGGGGTCAAATTTATCTTGGAAAATGCCACTCGATAAACGTGGTAAAAAATACTGTGAATCCCTGGTATCGTGCATAGCAGAATAGTAGGGGCATTGAAAAACACACAAAAAACGAAAACACAATTGACTAACCTATATATATATGTATATATAATATATATATATATATATATATATATATATATATATATATATATATATATATATGTGTGTGTGTGTGCGCGCGTGTGTGTGTGTGTGTGTGTGTGTGTGTGTGTGTGTGTGTATACAAAGCAAAGAAGGCTAAGGTAGTCATACGAGTACATTTTATACAAATACGTGTTTCTGTCGCAGCATACAGATAGTGGAGGGTGTGGTGGAAGTTGTAGCAGTAGTGTATCTCGATGTCAATGAATTTATGCCTACTGAAAATATGTCGGTAGTGTGGCATGCTGCGTCGAACATTATCATTAGGTAAACCGTTCATCATTTTACAAAATAAACGTCTTTCGGGTTTAAATAACAACAAGTGCTTATTTCACAAACAAATATACAGTTTCTTGCTTGTACGCATATATGTGTACTGTGAGTACATACCATCATATATACAACTACTGTTTAAATATATAAAAAACAACATTCACCTAGAATACTTTAGATGATTCCATATTTTAAGGATGGCCATCAGCCAAAATAGAAAAGCCTACGTTTAGTATTGTCATGTCACAACCAATCAATGAATACAATGACATGCCATTCACCATAGGATCCTCCATCAAAATAACAACAGCCCAGATTGTCTCTAACAATCTGTAGTGTTGTTATTGCATTCTCTGTTGCTAGCCACGATATTATCCCATCCATAAGTGTTTATATTTGACGGTCTCTGCCCCATTTTCCTATTATACTTCCTGTTGTTAACTGCTATTCCAGCGGCTCTCTTCTTATATATCCAAACAATTTCATTTGTTGTCTTGTTATGGAACATGCATTCAAAATATCCTTTGGGGACACCGTCTAATACATTCTAATGCTGTAATTAAAAGTAATATGTTATTTTTTATGACAATCTTCTGACAATCATGATTTAATAAGAGAAGTGGGCTTCAAATAGCATGGGATTTGATGCATTATAACTGAGTAAAATCCGGAATGTTAGGAACTGGAGTAGTTTGAATGTCAGGGTCTACTATGTTCATAACTAAATGGAGACACGACAAAAATAGCGATAATTACAAGCTTTAGGAGAGCTGCTCTGATAAGGGCTGACCTGGTACTAAACTACAATAACAACATGACTGGATTTATGAGGTTTTCTCCCATCAGGGTTGGTCTGGTACTAAACAATAAGAACAAACTAACTGACTTTATGAGTTTAATATAAACCTTAATCAACTTATCTCCTCTCATTATCGCTCCACTACAGTCTAATAGATCTGAAAAGCCAAAAGGCGCTGCTCTTTTTCGTTTCACTAATACGGATATCATCGTTTAATGCTATTATTTATCTATAATCTCTAAATCTACATTTCACGCAAACAATCACACAAACACACACTGAAATAAACAAACACACACACATACAACTGCAAACGTACATCCCCATACACAGACGATCTCTCACATACACACACTTGCTCACATTCACATACACACACTAACACTTGCTCACATACACAAATATATATGAGAACATAGGCCTACATATTATTCCTGCATGCTTACACCCAGACACACACACAACATACGCATAGATTTGCATAGCTGTACAGTCATACACTTTCTAAACCATTTCACACGCAAACCACAGAACAGACACTCTCACATGCATCTATATGTGTGTGAAAATACATTTTCATATACAGCAATACTCATTCACTTACATGTACATATATATATATGAATACATGTCTGTAATAGTGAGTGTGTGTTCATATATGTGCATATGATTATGTGTTTGTATGTGTACATGCCAATGATTATGTATGTATATATATATATATATATATATATATATATATATATATATATATATGTGCGCATGTGTGTGTATGTGTAAGCATATGTTGGTGTATATGAATGTGCGTATGTAGGAAAGTATGTATAAGTGTGTGTATGTGCATATGTCGGTGTATGTGAGTATGTGTCCGTATGTGAGTGTATTCGTATGCGTAAATCTATACAAAATATGGCGTCCTTCTGTCTCGGTTGTATCCAAATATCAATTTCGTTTCACTGGGCACTAAGCCAAATTTGGAATGAGTGGTGGTGGTGGTAGTGTCGTGGGGAAATTGTTCTCTGTAGGTACACAGTCCATTGAATCCTCATCTATGGGACGGAATATTGCTGGTATTTTTATCGAATATGTAGGGAAATATGTCAAGGGTTCATCAACAAAAAGGTTTCTTTTCAACAGACATAATACCAGACTCACTGAATTGATTATCAGAATTGGTAAAACATCGAAAAAAATATATTTTAATATTTAGTTACGGTCATTTATACTTTGACGTCAGACCCCATGATGTCACTTTTGGTTGTCGTCTTTGGTTCGATATAAGAAAATACCAGTCAAACATAGGGTCGTTCTAATCGATTTTATATCTCTACCCTAAATGTAAACCATGTATCTATGAATGAAACAAATATATATATATATATATATTTTAAGTAGTAAGTAGCCCCACTGAAGACTATGATTGTAGAATAAGCCGAGCGGTGCAGGTTCAAATCAGTATTTATACGCAAACCCTCTTTAAGAATTGTGATCTGCATGTAATCTAAATGAGCACTAACTAACTTGAAGTGAATCGTTCAATAACAGTGGAGAGATATTTGATCATGCTCTTCAGAGTTAGATGTGTAAAATAGACCCCATCTGTTTCGACTGTGAATGTTGGACTTGTTTGTGCGGGCAATGGTATGGACTATTCTCTAAATGAACGTGATAGTGATTGAGTCTTCCACAGATATTTATACTATTAATGTTTTAAGTAGTTGACCGCACCTCCACCGCCTACACGTTGAAAGGGCAGTCAAAATCTGAAGTTGTTGACAAGTGGATATAACCTCGTCAAAACTGACGTCATCTGAATAGATAGAAGAGTCAAATGTTGAATATTTTGAGATTTAAACATATAACAGCATAGCAAGTGACGTCATAAGAATCAATGACCATGCATCTTACAATAAATGACATCTGAAAGTCAAGCAGTTAATCTCTCAGGTAATTATTTCCCGATTGCTGAAAGAATGCGGACATCATTGTGAGGGTTCAAGTCTGTATATGCAACCAAATAGAAGAAAAATATGAAATATTCAAATGACTGTAAAATAAATAAATAACAGCATTAAAAACCAGCCGCCTTGAGAGTCATTCTAGGAGGAAGTTGATATGTTAAAGGAAATATTAGGAAGCAAGAAACATTTAAAAGAAACTGTTCAATAAATACACACAGAGATACACACATATATACATACCCCCCCCCCCCCCTACATACACACATATCCCCCCCTCTCTATCTCTATATATACAAGGAAAAATGATGAAATCGAATCATTTTTCCTCATTTTCACTCGTGTAGGACACCGTTTTTTTTTCATTTTGTAAAGAAACCTCACTAATATATATATATATAATATATGTGTGTGTGTGTGTACATACATATATATATATATATATATATATATATATATATATATATATATATATATATATATATATATGTATATACATATATGTGTGTACTATATATGTGTGTACATACATATATATATATATATATATATATATATATGTGTGTGTGTGTACATATACAGTACATAAAAGAAAATCAGATATGCTGCAGAGTAGCCCGTCGTTGCCGAGAAATTTGCACCAAAGCATGATTTTCTTTTAATTATTTTCTATTCCATGTCTCCCACGTGCCCCAAAACCTTTTCGTTCGGACCGAGATTTCGAAAAGGTAATTGAGATTCAGACTTTCCGAGGTCTTTGGTCTCAACACATACATACATGCACCCAAAGTTCTCAAATAGGTAGCATATATATAAACATACACACACAGACACACACACAGATATATATATATATATATATATATATATATATATATATGAAAATGTATGACCCCGACAGCAGAGCTCACGCCGTTTCGACGGCTATTTCTGAAATAGCCGTTGAAACGGCTTGAGCTCTGCCGTCGGGGTCATACATTTTCCTATTACCCACTCTACTACCCTAAGTATTGAGTACTCTGGTGCGTTTTGGTCCATCTGGTTCCTTACCTCAATTCCTTCGTTTTATATATATATATATATATATATATATATATATATATATATACATGTGCGCGCGTGCGTGTTTGTGATATCGTGTCTGTTGATGTTTTGCTGTTCATTCATAAGGAGACCAGAAAATAAAATACTTGTCACGTACTGTGGTCGATTTAATCGACTTTCCCTTTCCCTTCAAATTGCTGGCATTGTGCCTAAATCAGAAACAATTATTAGTATTATTATTTAGGAGAGTCATATATATGTATGTTTGTATATATTTGTATACATACGCATACATGCATACACATATATGTTTTGTTTCGTTCATTCTATGTTCTAGTTGTGTGTTTAGATAATGTGAAAAGTTAAGAATCAGAGACTATTGTGAATTCTGATGATGCATGCGATGCAATGTAATGATACTTTTTTTTATTTAAATAAATGAAGCACGATGAATAGATGGCAAACTATATAAAATATTCGTTGCTAGGGAAGTTTTACAGTTAACTCATTGAAATTTTAAATAAAGGATCTTTTAACTATAAAGAGATATATAGGTTTTGTTATCACGACAAGGAAGAAATGGACGTATAAGCATATATATGTAAACATATCATATATATATATATATATATATATATATATATATATATATATATATATATATATATATATATTTATATATATAAATGTGGACACATGCGCAAACACATCCAACCATATGATAGTTTGTGATTATAAATTCACAAACACATATATAAATATTATAACGTGTCGGGACCCGACAGCAGAGCTCTTGCTGTTTCAACACCTAGTTCCAGACGCAAGAGCTTAGCCTTCGTGTTTTCGTTTTCGTTGATCAGATGTCATTCAAAAGCCTTGGGTCGCTTCATGGCAATGTACGGTCGATGGCACTTACTGGTGAGACAACGCAATGGTTCGTAACCTGGACGTTATGATTTCAAAGAGACACACTTAACTACACGGCCATGCTGCTTCCAATTATAAACCTGAATTTATATAAATTCCAACGCAATTTCATTATCTCTCCATCTCAATGGCGGTGAATTGGTTGTATCAGCAACCATCGAACAATATGATTTGCAGTATTTAGTT
>OZ024742.1:116212938-116225438 GCA_964016885.1 Eledone cirrhosa
ATCTGACAGGAAGGTATACGATGCTGACGATAGCTAATAAGCTTGAAACTAGTTCAGCGTTCCTTTGCCAGTGATGAACAAAAGGGCAACGATGGTTGCCGTGCACTGTACGGCTTAATTGGGGCTGTTTGTTTACAAACAGACCGAATATTATAATAAATGGTCGGTAAACCCATACGTACATATATATATATGTGTGCATGTATGTATATATATACAATACATACTACTGTACATCTGTATACATATATGTATGTACGTTTACATACTTTTATTTAAGTATTAGCCGTACTAAGAGTTAGAAATGACATTTCGTTTTATTTTTTCCCTTTTATATATATATATATATATAAATATATATATATATATATATATATATATATATATATATATATATATATATATATATTAAAATAACAGATTAAAGTTTAAGCAAAGAATCTGTTATTTTAATAAATATTTGCTGTACTGTCTTTATATATTATAATCCTTATCGAGTCCTCTTCGGATGTTAGTCTTCATATTGCGTGTATGTGTATGTATAAGTGTGTGTGTGTGATCTAGCGATATATGGTATGTTTAAGAAGACTCATTTGAAAGCATTTAGCCATGGATTTTGGGAGCTGATGAGTAGAACCATACGCGGAATCCAGTTACTGCAAAGGTGGGTAAGTTGTCGATGGTCGACCGTTTTTGACTCCGGTCGTTATCAAGGCAACGCTACATCCTCCTGCTCTCCGCTGGAATTCAATATAAGCGAATACATATTGTTCTGTTGCCTATGTACATTGGCTAATACACCTGATTGGCATTTGGAGCTGTCGGCCAGCTCTGCCTGAAAACAGATTTAAGATGTTCACACCGACATAGCTTCATAAATCTGTGTTCGTACATTAAGCGGTATACGGTATGTTTACGAATAAACTTTTAAAAGCCTTTAGCTATGATTTTTTGGAACCATTATTATTATTAATTTTCTGAGTTCAAATCCCGCCGTGGTTAACTTTGCCTTTCATCCTTACGGGGTCGATAAAATAAAGTACCAGTAATGTACTGGGTAATTGCTGGCCTTGTGCCTAAAATAGAAACAATTATTATTATTAATTTTATTAGTACAAACAACGTTGATTTTGACAATTTTTTATAGCTTTTTTTGGTTTCGTCCTCACATTCACTTAACAAGTCACATCACAAATTTGATAGGTTAATAAGTTTTAAAAATCTATTATTATTATTATTATTATTATTATTATTATTATTATTATTATTAGTAGTAGTAGTAGTAGTAGTAGTAGTAGTAGTAGTAGTAGTAGTAGTAGTAGTAGTAGTATTGGCGACCTACGTAGGAAATCGTATTATCGTGAGCTCCGCAAAAGTTTGTTGTTTTCAGTTGTTTCAAATTGCCAGTTATGGAAATTGTTGTTGTTAAGTGTTTATAAGTTCACATATATTGCTTTCTGAAAAGGACACTCAAAAAGATTGGGGCCTTGAGCATTTAAACTTTTATAATTATCAAACAATAACTTTCTTTGAAAAGAACATGGCACGCCTCACAGCCACACGAGGCTGACAGCCTTCCTTACAAACTAACACCTCACACCAACACCACCATTTTAAATAGTACTACAGTTGCCAACACTAAAAATATAAGCAGTGGCAATAATTTAAATTTGTCTCATGCAGACCATTCGTTTCCCGCCATTACCAATAACTTCAGATATTAAAGACGCCCCCCCCCACCACCACCACAGCGACAACAGAAACAAAGAAAAATAAATTATTATCTCGTGACATCAAAATGGATTCACCCAGAATCGATTCTTCCACGCCGAACACCACTAACGCCACCACCACCACCACCACCACCACCACCACCACCACCACCACCACCACCACCACCGCAACTGAAACTAAAAGTAACAATAACAAAAATAGCACTAACAACAACACCAATAACACCAATGAGAATAACAACAACAACACCAAAACCACCGCAAAACAAAATGTGTCTTTGCCAAAGTAGCCAAGAAAAGCGAGACAATCGAGGTAAACCAGGATGAATTAAATGAAGCCAAGCGAATGGTAAAAAAAGATGGATACAGAAGCAGTCTCACCCCCTACCCTCCGGCACACACACACCTAATAAAATGGATCATCAGCGCCTATGCACCGTGTCATATCGGACGATAAACACAAAATCACGCCGAGTGGAACGGGCATCCGAGTCCCAAATACAAAAAAGCTTTGGGACAATGTGTGGGCGAAAAAACCCCACATCAGACGTGGGCAGAAATATGGAACGGTGGACGTGATCTTTGGAACACCACAGGAAGTCAGAGAGAACACTTGCGGCGAAATTGGCCCATGACCAATTCTTCAATGCAAAGCACAAAGGCTGCGTTGTCAGCGCTAGGGTGCGTGCTCTCAGACACGCGGGGACAAAAGCCATTCAATTGGCCCGAGTTGCAGCGGCGTGCCGTGGCAACAAAGCCACGATCCGCTCTTTGGTGGACCACGACGGGCGCATGCTACTCGATCCCGGGCAAATGTGTGGAGCTTTTCAGCGACACTACGCTTAGCTGTTCGGGGGCAGCGGCGGGCCGGAACGAGGGATGGATTTTAGTGTCTACCTCTAACTGACTGGCTGCACAAGGGGTAAATCGCCTGATTTGGATGATCTGCCCTATGAACTTTACGTACAGATGCCAGACTTGTTCAGAGGCATCTTGGTGGATGTCTACTGCAACTGGCAACAGAACGGCAGAATTCACATCTCTGTGAGCCGAGGAGCGGTGCGGCTGCTGAGAAAAGATCCGTACAAGGGGGATAACATAGATCATTTCAGGCCCATGACATTGCTAAACACAGAGTTTAAGATTTTGGCCAAGGTGCTAGCAAAGAGGTGGGCGCTTGTCGTTGGTGGTCTGGTGGGAGAGGTGCAGACATGCACTATTCCAGACAGATCTATCCACGACAACCTCCACCTCATGCGATATATCGTGGAGAGGATAGATAGGGAACCTGGCAAGGGTCGACCATCGTTATTTGGCAGCAGTCCCGAGGGCGGCTGGCTTTGGGCCCGTCTTCAGAGGCTGAATCGCTGCCATGCACAGCAACATCTGCACTGTGAACGGTCACCTTTTGGAACCGTTCAACATCATGTGCTCGGTCCGCCAAGGATATCCCCTCTCGTCCCTCATGTACGTATAGACTTGCGAGCCATTACTGCACAAACTGGAGACGTTGAGGGGGTCCGGCACGAACTAGGATGCGGAAGATCCGTGTCAGCATATGCGGACGATGTCACCGTATTGGTGTCGAACGCCAAACACATCGAGGCGATCGGCACTACACTAAGAGAATACGAAGCGGTGACAGGAGCAATGATTAACAAGGAAAAGTCGGTGGGTCTCTGCTCGCCACCTAGAGAAGCAGGTCCATGCCATCCGACAGCGTCGTCGGGCGCTGGACGGACGGACCGCTTAAATTGCTAGGGGTCTGGTTCTGTTCGGACCTCCAGACGGATAAAAACTGGGACGAGGTGACGAGTAGGGTGGCTTCTCTCACCCAGAAATGGGCCGAGAGGAAGCTATCCCTGAAAGGTTGAGCGGAGGTGGCTAACGCGTACATCATGTCTGTCATCTACTACCGCCTGACTGTCGTGCCTTGTCCTAAGCCTCGCCTGACTGCGGTGGAGCGTTTGCTCTTTCGCTTTTTGTGCGGTCCATCTGTTGTCAACACCCGCTACGTGGAGGGCTGGGCATGCCGTGGCTGATGATGCGCAGACACGCGCTCAGGCTACGACATATTCACCTCTTCCTCGACGGTGATCAGGTGTAGTCGCCGTTTGCTAGACGCGTCTTTCCCCAGCTCGTCACCTTGACGGAGCTGCAGTCCTGGGTCAAGCGAAAACCGAGAGGGAGCGGTGGAGACTGGACGTCTTCAGGCGCTCACAGCCCTCGACCAATCGAGCAATGGGATCGGTGGAAACTCCACCTTGGCGTCCTATAGAGGATTAGTGGAGGGGAAGAGCGAGGACGTACTTTGGGAAACTCTAGGCGTCGTCGACGAAAATCAACTAGCCAATCTCTTCGGAAGAAGTTTCCGGCCGGGGCCTATGGACAACTTCCAGAAATCACTGGCCTGGCAGTGCTACCGAGTAGCCTTGCCAGTTCGGCTGCCGTCAGCCGGGCATTCCGAGATGCGCCTAGGGCGACGAAACCATCCTGCATGCACTCGTCCAGTGTCCGAGCATTGCTGACTTGTGGGTTTATGTCGAACACCTGCTGTCGCGTCTAGGACGGTTCCAGCTAACAGCTGAGTCCATCGTGAGGATTGCCCCGCCATCTTTCTTTAGCAGGGAAGGGCAGGCAATTTTTATCTGTCTGGTGGCCATGGCGAAAGTGATAGTATGGTGGACACGTTTGAAAGGGCTGAAGACGAGCACTTACTTCTTCGGTGATGCCCTGATTAACTTTTTAAAATTTCATTTAAAAAGGAAAATCAGGGTAGAGAGGGAAGTGATCTGTTCCCAGCATTTTGTTGACAGATGGGTGAGAGAGGCAAGAATCGCCCGTGTTAATGGGCCTACTTTGAGTATGTGCCTGTAAATTGAAGGTGGAAAACTGGGAGAGGGCACTTGCCCTGGTGGTTAGTGTCACCGTAGCTTTTTTAATGGGCTTTCTCCACGAATGTCCCTCTCTTTTTTTGTTACATCCTCTGTTTTTTGTCTTTTTATACGCAGCAATGTCCATTTGTACCGTCCTGTATTGTCCTGTATTGTCCTGTATTTTCCTTAATGTCTACTTTGTGTAAACCCTTGTGGTTAATAAAGAAAGCATAATTATTATTATTTTTATTATTATTATTATTATTATTATTATTATTATTATTATTATTATGGTGGTTTGGAAGTATCGGTAGAATGTCAGGCACTATGCTTTGCAGCCTAGAGGCATGGCCCTTTACGCTCTGAGCTCAAATGCCGCTTAGGTTAACTTCGCCTTTTATCCTTATGGGTTCTATAAAATATAGCACCAGTACTACACCGGGGTAGTTGCTGGCCTTGTGCCCAAAGTAGAAATGATTATAATTCGGTGGTTTCATAGTATCGGTAGAGCGTCAGACACCATACTTTGCAGCACAGAGTTATCACCCATTACGTTCTGAGTTCAAATCCCGCCGAGGTTAACTTTGCCTTTCATCCTTTTGGTTTCTTTAAAATAAAGCACCAGTAATACACTGTGATAGTTGCTGGCCTTGTGCCATTATCCTATTAAATTCATTTCCTTTCCTATCCAATTGGCTATTTTCAAAAATAGCTTACCATTGCGCAACTACAACAAAACAAGTAGAACAGTAAGAACAGTAGCAGCAACAAAAACGGCATCAAAATATACATATAAACAAGTGCAATCAAGCAAAGGCAAGCAGTGAAAATGATGACAATTTAAGGCAAATAGCGACGTTCCTTTCTAAATATATTCCATTAAATTCAGAAATAAGACAACAAAGCTAACGTCGATGTAGAAAAAAAATTAACGTAGTTTACTTTCCGGTCATTAAAGTCATTAAAACCATTAAAAAATCAAAACATTGCTGATCTTGAAGACAATTATATTCCTGAATATTTTTCATGATTATATTGTCTGGCAATAACTTAGTTATAAATGTATGCATATATAGTTATTCATGCCTACATATACATCCATCCACAGAGACAAACACAAAATTACACATCAGACACTCACATAGTCATATATATATATATATATATATATATATATATATATATATATATACATATATATATATATAAATATGTGTGTGTGTGTGTGTGTGTGTGTGTGTGTGTGTGTGTGTGTGTGTGTGTATGTGTGTGTGTGTGTGTGTGTGTGTGTGTGTGTGTGTGTGTGTGTTATTTATGTATATATACTGTTATACAGGTGCATTGTCAACGCTCCTACTTGCAATTACTACATACTTTACATACAAACACACATTCATACAAACACGCAGACCAACACAGTATACTCACACACATTATATATATATATATATAAGTGTGTGTTTGTGTGTGTATCTATGTATATATATATATAAATGTATGTATGTATATAAGTATGTACGGAGAACAATAGAGAGAGCTAGAGAGAAAGTGTGAAAGAGAGACTACTATGCCTTTCTAATAAATATAAAAATATCCGTGAAATTTAAAGTATTGGCAAAAAGTTTCATCTGAATAAATATGATCAAGCTGTTCAACACGTATTGAGTACTTAGTACTTTTGTTTTGAATGTTATATACAACTTATATGTGCGTATGGTGGAAAATGCTTACGTGCGTATATATATATATATATATATAATGGATATATCTTATAATCTTTCGCTGTAGATTGCGTTTCAGTCGTTTGCCCTGTCAAAATCCGCAACCTAATTTTATACAAAGTACGTTGGTATGTCTTGAATAAATAAATATATATTGTACCTGATAATAAATATATCTTATACCTGAAAACAAGATGTGGTGATCATAACTGAACTACCTTTGATTATACGAATAGACCAGCAACAACAAGGATATCCCTACCAACACAAACAACAAAAACACATACGATAACATTTGAATAAACCAATTTTAGGTTGATCTATAAAGGTGTCTGGTGGTCTGATATATTATTTCCTGCGGTAGCTGCACGACATAAACAAGCTGGGTTGTGACCAGAAAGTTTAAGGTATTATCGATTGTTTTTGTATTCTTGTCATACACACAATTGTTCTGACTCCAACTTGCAGATCTCTATATGGCATTATCAAGTGAACACTTTATATTATCTTGTTATATTCATGCGTATGGAATTATCATGCCTATTCACTTAGCCTCCTAGACATCTTGGTTATGGACAACTCTCTAAAGTATTCTGGACTTAATGTGCTCAACCGTCCTTAAATTGCGAAATTTTACACGTATCCTCAAATGAAAATGATCCCTAAATAACTTATAATTTTGTAATTATTCCGATCTTCGGCATAAAATAATTCTGAAATATTAAATAAAGTTTTAGCAAATTCTTCTTAGCTGCAATTGTGATATATCTGATGATTTGCCACTGGATTTTATTGGATTTGCTTCGAGTCCACCCAAAATTCAGCAGAACTACAACCATTATCAAAGTGTTCGACCTATGACCCGTCTGTCATATTTTTAAAATGAATATAGTACTACATTACCCAAAATGCACTACTTCCGGTATTTTATGATGTACCTAAACAAATAGGCGTTCCATCACACGCGTTAGAGATGCGAACATACAGTAGATATCGTTTCAAAGCTGAGTTATTTAGGTCAATTACTTTATCCAATATCATTTCTTTTTTAATTGAGAAAAATATAGCTACTATCTCTAGCTGGTTGAGCAGTACATTGTGGTTTAGTGGTTTCATTGAACATTGATATGCGCTCCGCATTTCCTTACATCCACACCATCTGTAGTGATGATGTTCCTGAAAGCCAAGTAGTGTTGAATGCACCCAATAATATCTAAACATGCGGTTTAAGAGTTCTTTTTTTTATTTAACGTTTGGTTACGAGGTTGATGTATTGCAAGTTATTCATTGCGTTAAATTTCACTTTTTTTAATCAATCGATAAGATCCCAGAACTCACTTGCTTACCGAATGGGTCTTTCTATTGCTGAAACTATCTCCTGGCAGATGGAGCAACCTGATATAAAGTGGCTCGCACATCGCCCGATTCGGGAATCAAATTTCAAACCCCATGTTTTCGAATCCTATTTTCTGACCACAAATTTCACATATACATGAAATAAATGCATGAATACGCGATACTTAACATTTCGTTTATATATTAGCTATTTATTTTTAGCTTTTATGAGAGTGGGGAAAAGATTAAAATAATGCTTACCACTTCTATCATTGGCCTAACATTCACGAATATCTTTGTTTATTAACGAAACTAGCAGAAAAACCACCCTTCTGCTAGCATGTGTAGTCTGCATATTGATATTATACGCAGGTATATATATCAAATAAAATCGTAATTGACAATATATATAATACATAGAAATTGAACGAAGACTGCGTTACACTGTCTTATTTAATCAGTAACGTAATCCATGATACATTAAAAAAGACGATATTATATATAAACTGCGTAGGAGAAAATTAGTGACAGAAAATTGGTATGTTTATTTAAGGGATGACCAACCGGAAGTGTTGACATTTCAGACATTTTAAAGAGGTGAATCTTTATATAAACAAAATCAACAGCTACGGAATTTAGTAGATAAATTATGTAATATTCATTCAAGGCAGTATCGGTAGAGGGTCGGACGCCATGCTTTCCAGCATTGTTACGTCCCTTTACGATCTGAGTTCAAATCCCGCCGAGGTTGACATTGCCTTTCATCCTTACGGGATCGATAAAATAAAGTACCAGTAATGCACTGGGTAATTGCTGGCCTTGTGCCTAAAGTAGAAACAATTATTTATTCAAAGTAATGCAACTTATTTTACTAATGGGATAAACAATTATAAGCCGTACGCAGTCCCGCGCTCCTTATTTTATTATAGTTTAGATGATGATTAATCTTATAATACTCTCTCCAATCACAACATGATTTTCAGGCTACTGCACCACTATGTTCATCCAACGGGGGAGCCTTAATGCTTGCTCTAGACTTTACAGAAACTACAGACAAATATCAATAAGATCAGAAACTACAGTTATAAAAGTGGACATAGATGTTGGAAAATGGAACCCTGGCATTTAAAGAATACATGGTGAACAAAACTGAAAAGGCTTTGACCTGGTCTGCTCAGTCAAGACTAATTTGGGGTTAGACAAAACAAACATGTTATCAGATGGTTGAGTAGCTGGTTTTGGTCTTGAACATATACTCTTAATTATGGGGGAAAAGGCAGTGCCAGTGCCAAAATATAAACCATCATTTCAGCGGCTAATATTCTGTTGAGTCAACAAACGGTATGGCTTCGTTTTGGGTTGTTCTAAATAATTTCCTTGATCAACTTAATAAACCAATGCATTATCTTATCGATGTCTCACTGTAAGAACTATCTTTAAAATTGTTGTATGACATGAGCGTAAGTGAGTCCGTTTATGAGATATCTCGTCCTTTTAAGGAAAACTGTCACAATCTACCTGAAATCATTCGCCACTATTTCAAAATAAAATGAAGACAATTGTAGATCCAAATGCACCACCACACACGAGCACGCTTCCGGTCAAGCATGCCCAGCCTCCGGCTACTACACACCACACCATACCCACAATGAGCACTATATTGACACACTTGGAATAATGCAATTTGCTTGATTTCATATTCAACACCGAAGAATGTAAAACACGTCAAATAATCGACGAAAAACAAAACATAGAGCAAAAGTCCAGGAAATGTCGCAAATACCAAATTGTTCTAAAATGTGACTAATGATAAAAAGTAACAACATAAATAAAAATATTATATATATTTTTTCTATACATACACACAATATATATATATATATATTTGTGTGTATATACTCATGCATAATTATACTTTTAATTAAATATTAGGTTAAAAACCTGAGTATCGAGAATAACATAAGCATGTATTACAACATTTCAAACAAAATGGAATAATATAGAATTTAGATATAAAATCATTTATTTATATTTACAAATCAAAGATTATAATAATCGGTTTTTAATGAGATCCCTGTGATTGATGCAAGGCTACTAATTTGTCAATATTTGGTGTGAAAGCCGTTAGAGATAGTCGTAATTCACCTCTTCTTTCTATATCAAGGCGATTTTCACTTTTTGAAAGCAGATGCATCACCTGACTGAAACCTGATTCAACTAAATAAGATGTGGGGAAAGCAAGTAAAAACAATTTAACGATTTTATTCGACGGAATATTGTCTACACATTTTTTTAGATGCAGTTGCCATTTTATCCGAAATATTATATTTTTTAAATAAACAAGAGATTGGTTTTAACTTCTAGTCTTATTAGAGATTAAACGTTTTCTTTACGTTGTTAAGTTATGTGTTTAGAATAATAGCCTAGGGGGCCCACCTAGACCGACAGGAAGGCCAGATGGGGGGGGGGGGCACCCTGTTAGTTACGCCAATGCCTCTATGTCTTCTATTATAATTTCATACACATCTAGAATCCATCATAATTTTATCAATCCAGGAAACATGAACACCAAACATGAAATCGGCTCGAAAACGAAGTTTGTGACTAAATAACTCTAGGCATGTTGTAATACACTTTAACGATTCTCATAATCTACACAATAACTTAAAGACGGGTTGGGTATGGCTGAACTGTGTTTGATCATAAATCTGCTCAATGAAGGTAGACTTGACGTTAAACAACAGCGGCATAGCAAATTAACATTGGATTATCGATTAATTCTTGGATATGATATTTCAACGACGTATTGGCTACTGCAAACTACAATCCATTAGTGTACACACATATATAAACACACATACGCATACATTCACACATGCTATACATATGCACATACATACATGTATACATAGGCTCATACATACATGCATATACATACCTACACACATAGATATTTATACATACACATACATATATATATATATATATATATATATATATATATACATATACATATATATATATGTGTGTGTGTGTGTGTGTGTGTGTGTGTGTTGTGTGTGTGTGTGTGTGTTGTGTGTGTGTTGTGTGTCTGTCGTGTGTCTTGTGTGTGTGTATGTGTGTGCCTTTTATATATCTTCATTGTTAATCTTCTTAATGTCAATTTTAGAGCTTAGAATTGATAATCCCTATTTTCTCTGCACTTTAAAGATTACATTGAGCAGAAATATTCATTATGAAGATAATAGATTTATCACAAGCAACAAATCCGCCTTTCAATCAATCTATTAATTGCCCAACTTTTAGGATTTCCTATGCACCAGGCTCAAATTGGAATGAGTTAACATCTAGACAGACGTATACCTTCCGTGTTGTGTAAATGACAGTAAGGTTGGCTTTTCGCAAATCAATAGGTGCGTCGTTCGTTCGATTCTTTGAAAGTATTATGGATTTCTATTTGTGTATGTTTGTCCTTGATATTTTAACCACAGGTCGGGTTGAATCGGGCAGAACAATGATCAACAATGTTTCATCCGACATCACCCATATTTCTTTCCAAAGAGACCTTATTTATCATATCATTTCTGCTATTTTTAGCAAGTCCTGTGTTCACAAAAAGATTCTCGATTTGAGTCAGAATTTGACTTGTATTTCTGTCCGGTAGTTCGGTGAAATAATAAACAACTAGTAGTCAATTTATAGCTTGGTTCGCTCTCATTTGTGTGGTGTGCAATATTAAGGACGTTCTTTCCAGCATAGCCTTGAATCGTCCGAAGTGAATTAGTGATATTTGGTTGAGGGAAACCTTTCGGATGGACTTCTATAATTTAAAGGTCCATATTTCTCATACACTGTCATTGTGAATTACATAAACCTCACACCTATATGTAGGATACAGAGCATCGTACGAGGTAGTTTTTCCTGTAGATCGTTCTGTTGATCCAATAACTGGAACAGTTGTTATTGAAACCGCAGAGCTACATATATCTTCACCTTATTTCTCTTCAAAAAGTTTGTGATATCAAATATGTCCAGTGTTTAATTTGACTTTCGTATCCCTGGGAGAATTGAAATAAATATCAGTCTTCTGCCGATGTTCATCCTTCTATATATGATTTTGTTACAAATATGCCTGATATTCTGTCAATGTCCTTCACTAATATTAAAAACAAAAGAAAATCGTGATGCTGTATATTGACAGATGCTCTGTGAATTCTTGATTATTCTGTATATCAATAAAGTTAACCGTCTCTTCATGTTCAGCTCTCTATCTTACATGCTACTTGCCCCGTATATATATATATATATATATATATATATATATATATATATATATATATATATATATATATATATATATATATATATATATATATATATATATATATATACATATATATATATATATATGTCTGTGTGTGCTTATATACACACATGAATACATACATAAATGTACACCACAAACAGAATTTCACTATTGAAATAAAGTTTGCTTAAACGGACAACAATCTAGAATAAAGTGTCATCTTAGATGTATATTCTCTCTCTCCCTCTCTCCCTTACTCCCACCTCTTTGTCTCTCTCCTCCCACATCCTACTCATCTCCCATCTCTCTGTTATAATCCGCTGTCAACATTCCTTCCATTAAATAGATATATGTTTGAACCGTTTGCCACGTGTCTACGTAACGGATCAATATATCAGAATGATTATTCAGTGTTGTAGTTGCTGTAAGGGTTTTGGTGGACACTTGGTCAGCTCTGACAAACGAATTCCTCACCAAAGGAAGACCAGTGGTGCCAAATATGTATTATCTATGTTTGATATGATTACTT
>OZ024742.1:116227938-116282938 GCA_964016885.1 Eledone cirrhosa
GCTGAGAATGTTGTGTTTCTCAATAGGTACGCCCAACAGACTTTATCTGGAGCCATAATAAGCAACGAAAAAGAATGTATATTGAGAGGTAAGGAGCCATATATCGTAAAAGATACACATATTGTGTGTACATACCAAATACATATTCTATAGAATGTGTATATATATATATATATATATATATATATGTATGTGTATGTGAGTGTATTTGTGTGTATGTATGTACATATATATATATATATATATATATATATATATATATATATATATATAACAAAAGAAGTGTGGTAAGGAACCAGGTGTACCGTAACGCACCAGAGTACTCAATACTTTGGGTAGTAGAGTGTGTAATAGGAAAATGTTCAATACCCCTACGGCAGAGCTCAAGCGGTTTCGACGGCTGTTTCTGGACTAAATTAGGTTTTAGCTTGGTAGTAAATAGCCGAACTGTTCAAGGGGTAATTCCATATATGGGCGTGCGATAATGATGCATTTCTGAAGATTGTAGTTGTCAAAAGTATTGGTTAAAATTATTTAATTCTTTAACATTATTTTTCCTACACATATATATATATATATATATATATATATATACTTCATATATATGGCGCCGATGAATTTGTTTTGCGAGTTTTTTCATATGAAATCGTGTGTCGAAACAAATATTGTTATGTTTGGCGAGGGTCATATTGTTGTAATACTATTGCCAGTAATAATACAGAACACACCCACTGTTTGGTTGGTTTTCTTTTTCGGTTCTGCATCTTTTATATCTCCATAGATAATTCATTTGTCCATCAATGTTTATCACTGACTGACCAACGGTCATAAATACAGATATAAATATATATATAGTCTAAAAAAGTTCTTTCGTTGCACATCTGCAACATCATCAGTGGTACTATTATCATGTTCCCCCTACTGTATCGTATTGTAATGTCTACGCCATTTTTATTTAGGATAAAATAAAAATGGCGTAGACATTACAATACAATAGAGTAGGAGAAAACATGATAATAGTACCACTGATGATGTTGCAGATGTGCAACGAAAGAACTTTGTTAGACTATATATTTTTTTTTTTATATCTGTATTCTTGACCGTTGGTCAGTCAGTGATAAACATTGATGGACATATGAATTATCTATGGAGGTATAAAAGATGCAGAAGCGAAAAAGAAAACCAACCAAACAGTGAGTGTGTTCTCTTATTATTTCTGGCAATAGTATTACAATAATATGACGCTCCCCATGTATAACAATATATATATATATATATATATATATATATATATATGTTTGTGTGCGTGTGCGTGTATGATTGTAAACACCTGAACATTTTGTAAAGTTCACTATCCCTTAACACACCATTTTAATACAGCCACTTATTTGCTGAGAATATATAAACCTTGAAAGCTAGGAGTGCCTGAAATTGTATCATTTTGTATCACTATATATTTTTCTCTAAGTATAGTTTAGTCAATGAATCCTCATTCTTTAAATCCATTAGCCAATGACCGCCACCCATCCCAATGATAACCTTCCCCTACCAAAAATGTATAAATACCACCATATCACATTGACAGTCGGCTTTCCTGATGATTTTCTAGGAATGCAAAATTTCTAGTCCTGTAGAAGCCATTTCTATATTAAAATGTTATACTCTGCTATGTATTGAGTACCTTACTGCGTTTACCCCCCCCCCCCCATATGAACCCACGACACACACACACACACACACACACACACACACACACACACACACACCACATAATTATATATATATATATATATATATGTATATATATATATATATATATATATATATATATATATATAGAGAGAGAGAGAGAGAGAGAGAGGGACCGGGGAGTGAGAGATGGGATAGATAAATCGATAAGTAATTAGGTAGATAGATTTATATTGATGTATATGCTTTCTTTTTAGACTACATTGAAAGCATTACTGCACTATAGTTATACTTTTCCCGTATTATGAAAAATTTTCTTTGCAAATTTTCGTACGGAACCTTGCAGTTCCTTTGGAAAAGAAACTTATTAAATTCATCGTTAACCTTTCTAAACCTTCACATTTTTAATGACCTTTTGATATTTACTTCTCGATCGCAATTGTATTATAGGCCCGCGATATATACTAACAATACATTTTATACTCATACCCAGATGTTTGTTTAAACATTATTGACAATAATGTTCATCGTAAGGATTAAGTTATCCAATTAAAGTATAGTTGTTATAATTTATATTATTAACCGTATGTGGCAATGGTCATGGTATATTCCCAGACGGTTAAGAATTATGCAGATGGTGTCTAGCTTGAACATATTTACGTCAACATCAATTAAGAAACCGGAAGGTTTATGCAAGAGAATGAACAAAACATAGTTAATTAATGTGATATAAATAACAGTGAATTTATTAACAGGAGCACGCAATCTTCATTAATAAAGAAAATCAGAATTGTATGATGTAAGGATTTATGCATTATACCTGCAAAGACTAATATACAATGCAATTATTCCTCGATTTTCTTCGGTTTATTTCGGCTAAACAACAGCAGCAATGTCAACAATTCCAAAAGCGAAATAATTGAAACTGCAAAACTAAATAGATTAATTTGATGGAAATATATGTCCGCCATTTTGGTTATTAAGATTAAGATAGTGAAGAGAAAGTAATTTTTGTTATTAGCAAATGACTTTATTACTGTTGTTGTTTTTTAATTCATTACGATTTGTTATCTCATATCTCATTTCTTTTTTAAAACGGAGGTGTTCGTCATCGGCAAATACGTATCTGGTCCGTTGATAGGAATATTGTTTGTTCGTTTAGTGTTGTCTTCAAATACACAACTTTTTTATTACGTTCAGTCTAATGGAAAACTAAATAAAATAAATCCCACACAAAAACAAAATAATTGTGTTATGCATGATTCTTTAATTTATAGATGAATACAACAGAGGACTATAATATAAAACACGATTAAATAAAACAGAACGTCACCAGTAAAATGATGAAAATAATACAAGTAATGTATAAATTGCATCGTAATTACACTAATCTACATTCGAAAATATTCCATTGACTTTCTAATGTTAAAAAACAATCGAATATATTTCCCTCCTTTTACCACGTCTCAATCATTGTAATTATTCACATTAGTCTGTCAGTAACTTTGCATTTCAAATAGTAATAATAAACCACTCCTTGCATTAAAATAAGCGAGCTCTTTTGAATTGGAAGAAAATCGGTCAAAATGAAACTGTCATTGTTGTTGTTGTTTAGTCCTAGGTCAGTTCTGATCAAGCAGACCTATGGTCAAAATTTTGTAACTATGACCATCCATCGATTATATTTTTGAGCCGATTTGGGACTTTATACATCGCTCCCAGTCTGTGGTCCGCGAGCATATTCAAAATTTAAAGCACTTTGTTAAAAACATAATATAATTTATGGTCTTGGATATTCAATCTTCTTCAAGTATTAGCAGTTCTCTCTTTCGATTGTTATTTCTGCCGGATGGCTTCGCTTTCACAGGTACACCACAATTAAGATGGATGGCATTCATAAGCTTCCTTGCCTTCTCTTGTGGAATCCAGCTGGATCATATGAAGAAACTTGTTTCTGGCAGGACCCTCTACTCCACTTCTGCATCTGCCAATAAATGGGCGGAGAACAGCAACAGTCTGAGGGGAATAATTAGAATTAGTGGGGGAGGGTGCCTAGAATTATATGAAATATTTTCTTGGTAGTGAAACATTTTGGAATTCTAAACTATATTATCCAATGCCACATTCCATTTGAAGGACGATTATGGCTCTTCCCATGCATAGTCAACTCCCGGTTATATTATCTAATGTACCTTTTTCCACTTGATTAATTGTGATATAGGGTAGTTTTCCATTACTATTACTAGCAAAATGAACCACTGACGTAGGGTTTATTTTATAGCTAGTAAATGAAGCAGTTATATCAGATAGGGACTACAAGGCAAGATTGTACAAAATAATAAAGTACGCCTAATTAGTAAAGTGCAGAGAATAGAATTCAGAACTTCACACTAATTGCTGAGACATCTAACAGATCATGTCTACCGTCACAAATGTTTGAGACTGAGAAATGATAAATAGAATATTTTTAACTGAGAAACAAACATAAAGATTCCTTTGATATTCTAATAATTGTTTCGCTTATTTCTGAATAGTAAGTACTCTTTTAAAATCAGAAATATACCAATGCAAAACATCTTACAGACACTCTGATGCCTCGGATACACTGGTAAGCAGCGGCTAAAAGTCTTGCCACAAAGCAGATGTCCACTGTCATGATAAACCCACACACCAGCTAATTGTAATAGTATTTGACGTCTGCATTAACAGTTTGGCTCTCATAAAGTGGTATACTCATTGCATAATATAAGCAACGTATTCCATATGAATCCAACATTTTTGTTATTCTACATTGGCAACATTCTAGCTGTTATATCACATCGTATACACGTTTGCATAAATGAAACCACGTTTCACTCATAATAATCTTCCCCTAACACAGGCTGATAACCGATGCTAAATTCGGACAAATTCAGGCTAAGTGCAATAGTTTATCCCTTAACACGTTTCTATCACCTACAAAGCACAACTATAATTGGCAGAGATGCAGTGATGCACTTAGTACCACAAGCACGCCAGCACTCCAAATAAGAAGGACGTCCAGTTTAGCGTTTCACATAGGGGTGGGAAGTAGTTGACACTGAAAAGATGGTAGGGATATTGCTATGTTAATTAGATGAAGATATTTTTATAGCTATAATTCTACGTAGCCTTTTCCTTAACTGAGAATGGCAAGAACAAATTTCATTAATGTTTTCCAATATGACCACTCGAGATTTAGATGAATGACAAAAATTCGCAGATCAACATACATCAATAATTAAGTGACATATAAATACATATATAATCACTGTTCCTCAATCAAGTTTGCGCCTACTACAACGGTCCCTGCTCCTCTGAAATAATAGGCTACATCGTGTATTATTATCCGTACTATATTTAACCTCTAAATCCCGAAGCAGCTACTTCCTCCAATCCGTTCTCCCTCGAAACCTGAAATGCCTTGAAATAACTGCATTTGTGCGTTTTATTGATATGAATTAGCGGACACAATTTCAAACACATCTTCAACTGAATTTAAGTCACCAGTCTAAAGGACAACGAAAAAGTCCAAGAGTAACAGTTCCTTAACTCATAAATAACGGTGGCACAACGTTACATATTTAAGTTGAGAATTTAGTCGAATAAATCAAGCCAATTACTGATTAATATGTTTATAAGATGAAAGTCGAATTTGAATTGGACTGGAGCGTAAAGAATTGGAATGACATACTTTAGATCGAGCCACCACAATCCTTTCCATCACTTGGCCCATAACCCAGATATGTTTGGAGGGGTTGCTCTTAGAACCATCTTCTTGTGGGTTTGTGTTGCATAACCTTTGTGAGTAAGTAGATTTTTCCCTGAATTTTAGGACTTTTCCTACAATTTACTCGCTTAAATTCACACATTTGATTTTGAAAAAGAGCTCAAATAATACCCGTCAAGGAAATGTCAGAGGTTCAACAGGGGGTGTAAAATAATGGTATGAGAACGACGACAATATCAGCAACATGTTTGTAATGCGAAAAAGTTTGCCTATTAATAGTCTATAGTGCTGTGAAGTCTCATTGTCATAGAATTAGTAGATGGGGAATGAAACAGGCGGTATCTCAGAAACACCCTAGGAATACGGAGCCCCTATATCGCACAGATTTTATACGGTTACATTATTTCCAAGGTGGACTAGGATAAATATTTTTCAGGATACTTTACTCGAGTAATCAACTCTAGTAGCTGAAAAGTATTATGTTTGTCGATCCAGATAGGATGAATGTAAAGTTCATCTCGGTGGTGTATGAACTCAGATCATAAATTGTCAGCACTAATCCCGCAAATTAATTTTGTCCGACACTCTCACGCATCTGCCAATCCGCAACTCACACGTGACTAACTAAATAGAATTCGTATAAGACACCTATGAAATAAAAGAAAAACTCTAGTTGTGGCGAGAGAAAATGAATGCAACGTTGTGAGCATTTCAGAGAAGATTAGGTTAGTATAAACAGACTGTAGGTGGAATAAAGTATATGGGAAGGAATTTGCTAGTTAAGTATACGATTATGTTATGTATATATATATATATATATATATATATATATATATACAAAAACAGAGAAAGTGAAAAAATAAAGAGAAAGAAAGGGAGGGTAAGTAATATGAAAAGCTGCTGCTCCCTGATTTCCCACAAATAGAACAGAGAAAAGGTTATTTTTTTTATATATAAACATCAGTCATAGGATGAAAATAAAAGCAAAAATGGCAAATATATTTTGGACGAGAAATAGTGATTTGTAGCAAACATAAATGGACAAGTGTGAAAGATTTACAATAAAAATAAAAATAGAAGAAAAAAAATGAAGAATGATATGAATGAATGGCTTAGAACAGAAAAGAAATTGGGAGTGTCTGGAAAATGTACAGCATAACTGAAAACACGTCTGACTGACACTTTGGCAAAGGAAAATAAAGGAAATAATTACGTAAATGAAATAATATAAAATAAAAGAAATACATTGCAGTTCCATTCCTTTGGTAGAAATAGAAGTTAGAAGCTAATATGACATCACCTTCCCATAATTTGCTCTGACATATCGGTTGTGTTATTTTCACCTCTAAAGTGAAGAATTACTCGGTTTTTGTATCACACCCTTGTTCCTTCCTTATGATATAACGTACTGCAAAACGTATAAGTGCATGGAACGGGTGCGGCGGGACTGAATTCTTTAGCATCCATAATTTTCTATATATCTGATATCAATAAAAATAAATCAAGAGATTTGTTCCTCGATACAAATACGTAGCCAATGCACACACACACACACACACACACACACATACACGCGCACACACACACACACACACACACACACACACACACACACACACACACACACACACACACAGACACACACACACATATATATATATATATATAATATAGAAATGGGTTCTACGGGACAAGAACTATTTCATTCGGGAGAAATCACCAGGAAGCTCATGATGGTTTTTCCGGAATGAAACAGTTCTAGTCATGTAGAAGTCATTTCTATATCAAATATTTATACTTTGCTATATATTGAGTACCTTACTTACTGTGGTTACCCCCGATTGAACCCGGGATAAGCATATATATATATGTGTCGGTGTGTATATATTTTATATATATATATATATATATATATAACCTTAAATCTCTTTCATATACACACATACATATCAAGCAACCCGTATCTACAGGCTATAGCCTATTTTCTGTCATTTCTTGAGTATTACAATGTTCAGGAGAGGCCGAATAACATACATAAATGTTCATCGAAAATAAATAAAATGTTGTACAAGAACTGACATATTCTCGCCAAAAGTTGCCATCTTTTTATCTGTTAACCTCAAGGGTGAATATTTCTTATAGTCGTTCTATCAATATAGCTTTACTTTTTTGTAATACCACTCGATATACAATTGACGTAAACAGATTTCAACTGTACTATTTATACTGGAAGCTGTATTCCCTAAAGTGTCGATTACGTTATGCAACCGGTCTAATAGTCAAGTAATAGATAGATTTTATTGAGTTCTAGTCAAATCCTCGTCCTCTTATTTCATGGAACTAAGTTCTCAAATTCATTCATTTTCTTCGTTTTATTTTAACCTTATTTTGTAATTTTACATTAAACATTTTTATTTATATATATATACGTTATCCGGTTGATTCCTACGCTGTCTGGGCTATGGTTGAACATTATTTATTGTAATGTTTAATCTACACAGAGAAAATGAATTTATATATATGTATATTTATGTATATATATATATATATATATATATATATATATATATATATATATATATATATATGTGAGTGTGTGTGTGTGTGTGTGTATATATATATATATAATATATATATACATATATATAAATTCAATTTCTCTGTGTAGGTTAACTGTGTGGATCGACTGTCTATATATATATATATATATATATATATATATATATAGACAGTCGTTCGCCTTTCGTGAAATCGGACCCAGGAAATAATGTTTCCGTCGGTCTTTCCAATTGCTATTACCATCTATCGGTCGCAGTTCCAGGTAGAAGGAGCAACGTGAATGAAATAAAGTGTCGTGTTCAAGGACATAACGCATCACCCGGTCAAGGAATCGAACTCACAACTTAGGATTGCGAATCCAATTATCTATCCACTCAGCCATATATATTAAACAGGGTGCCCCGCCCCAATAATTTGATTATCTGTACAGGCAATATTTATTAGAATGCGCAGCCTTTCCCAAATATAAAATAATCTACAGACATAATTCAATTGTATGGAAACACGCAAAAATGTTTACATAATTTAAATAATTGTTTCTACTTTTAGCACAAAGCCAGCAAATACCCAGTACATTACTGGTACTTTATGCGATCGACCCCGTAAGGTTGAAAGGCAAAGTTACCCTCGACGGGTTTGAACTCAGAGCGTAAAGGGACGTAACTATGGTAGAAAGCATGACGTCTAACCTTCTACCATTACTGCCAATTACATAATTTAAATAATGCATATAAAAGAGATTTTATATAATTGCATGTTATTAAAGATTGTTGTGTGTATAACAACATTTGCTACACCCTGTGTATGTTTTGAAAAATGAAAATAAAATAGAAGCCAAGGTTAGTACTTAATTATTTCATTGTTTTATGATCGTTTCAGAAAATTAATCATCCTAATAAATCCTTATATTTATTAGCTAATAATGGTTATTGTATTGACATAAGCACTGTCAGTTAGTCAATAATCAAAATGATCAATAAACCTCAGAAACGATCGTAAAGCAATCAACTAATTAAACATCAAGCTTCAGCGCTTGTTATATTTTCATTGTTCAAATCATAAATGTATGTATTACTCTGTAGCTACTTTAGAATCCATAACGGAATCATATATGATGAAAGCTTACCACAAAACAATAACTCTCATCACTTGATATCGTTGGAACTATTTCTTCAAGACGACATGGAGCTCTAACAAGGTTATTGGATAGGTAGAATACTTGTACACACACACACAAACGCACACACACATACACGTATATATATATATATATATATATATATATATATATATATATATATATAGGAAAATGTTCAAAACCCCGACGGCAGTGCTCGAGCCGTTTTGACTGCCATTTCTGGACTGAAATAGCCATCGAAACAGCTTGAGCTCTGCCGTCAGGGTCTTGAACATTTTCCTATTACCCACTCTACTACCCTAAGTATTGACTATTCTGGTGCGTTATTGTCCATCTGGTTCCTTAACACACATCCTTCGTTATATATATAAATATATATATATATATATATATATATATATATATATATATATATATATATATGATATATATATAGTCATATATATATATATATATATGACTATATATACATATATATATATTGTCATATATATATATGACTATATATGTATATACATACATACATGTATATATATATATATATATATATATATATATATATATATATATATATATATATATATATATATGACTATCCAGCGAACCTTCAGCCGTCAATGTTGTTTTTTTATGGGTATGTCAACATGTATAAAACATATTTTATATTTTATCTGATGAAAGCGCACTAAAATTGCCTTGGTTGCCCTTGAAACATATATAATAAAATAATTATGGTTCCTTAACACACATCCTTCGTTATATATATAAATATATATATATATATATATATATATATATAGTTTTAATATAGATGTGGTTACCTCCGATTCAACCCGGAATAACGTATATATATATATATATATATATATATGATATATATATAGTCATATATATATATATATATATATGACTATATATACATATATATATATTGTCATATATATATATATATGACTATATATATATATACATACATACATGTATATATATATATATATATATATATATATATATATATTTATATATATATATATATGACTATCCAGCGAACCTTCAGCCGTCAATGTTGTTGTTTTATGGGTATGTCAACATGTATAAAACATATTTTATATTTTATCTGATGAAAGCGCACTAAAATTGCCTTGGTTGCCCTTGAAACATATATAATAAAATAATTATGGTTTTATAAATATAGTCTCCATTTATTAATATATTGAATATATACTCCAGTAACTTGTTGAGGGCTTTATATCATTTATAAAACTTTTAAGCTTGTTGAATCCCAATAAATTAAATATAACTTCTGCATATATATATATATATATATTTAGTTATGTAATAAACAACATAAGGCAATTATTCCATTTACCAGTGGTTTCTTAAAAGCCAAAAATGTTGCTTTCAATCATCAGAATGAAAAAATCCTGGTCTATTTATTGAATTGGATTTTTAAAAAAAGGTTTTTTAAAAAATCCAAAAGTTTTTAAAAAATCCAATTCAATAAATAGACCAGGATTTTTTCATTCTGATGATTGAAAGCAATTTTTTTTGCTTTTAAGAAACCACTGGTAAATGGAATAATTGCCTTATGTTGTTTATTACATAACTATTAAGCTCTGTTACCTACATAGAGCACTCTTTTTTCCTGGACTTTTCCGACGGAATTACTTCATTTCTATATATATATATAAACATACAGAAGAAACAAGTATCATTTACTCTAATAGCGCTTTATTTATCTCTCGATGTGTTCCATCACAAGAAAGAAAATAATCAACCGTGAATTTTGATTTATGTATATCCAGCCATGCAACATCAATATATTGATAACTAGTCTTAGTCTATGTATGTACGTATAGACTTTAACGTATCTTTCTGTCTAAAAACCACATTTTTCTAAGAATTGTAAATGATTGATAATGAGCGAATCAACTCCGCGACATGTTTTCTATAAATCTGGATTGAGTAAAAAAAATATATATAAAGTTACAGCAAACTGTCTCACTGTTGCTTTGAAGTTATAAACTATAATATGTTTTAACTATATTTAAATTAAGACATTAATTCACTATTATATGTTTATACAATCGGTATCTTATTAGCCCCATTTGAAACTTATTGGTCCACTCGGTAACATTTAATTATTCGGCGCCAAACATTACCATTTGTAACCATTTGTTGAACGACAAGCTGGCTGGCAGACACAGGAACTGCTTATTGAGTGAACTTTCAAAAACTTTAATTAAAATATTCAGTGAGTAAGAAATGGAATAAAAAGAATATACATTCAGAAAAGAAATCATATATATTTGGGTAATATTAAAATGATGATATTTAGAATGTATTGTCTATTTCTCTACTCCATCCCATCCCGTCTCTCTCTCTCTCTCTCTCTCTCTCTCTCTCTCTCTCTCTCTCTCTCTCTCTCTCTCTCTCTCCTTTCAATATTATATATATATATATATATATATATATATATATATATATATATATATATATATATATATATATATATATACATATATATACGTTTTTTCTGCGGTATTATTCTATATATTATAAAGTATTGAACTATGTATTCTTGGTTTGTATAGGTTACGCAAATTGTAGACAGCTTGGCTAGAAGTGTTTAAATATTTATATCAGGAGGCTATAATCGCTTAAGATGGTTGACATCTTTCAATTGCAATGGTTTCTTCGTATTTTAACATTTAAATATAGAACAGTCATGTTTTTTACAATTAAAGGGCGGCTCGGGTGGGCATTAATGCAGAGTCTTAAAATACATTTAGTTCTAGTAAGACGAAGACAGTAGTTGACTTAAGATTGTGCTTTATCTCTTACTGAATCGTTTAAAAAAATCAATGTACGTTGAACTTAGAGTTCATAAAGTGGAATAATTTAATATGCTATGAGGACGAGATATCTAACATTTTAAACGAGGCTCTTCATTGGAGACGCAAAATATGTACGGATAAATACTAATTATCTCTTTATTGAAATAGTAGAATCTGGGAACAGTAATGTCGGTAAATATCACAAAGAGTAGAAGAGCTTTATGCTGTGAGAAAGATAAAACGTCTAAATTTTTGAGTAGAACCCAACGTCAGAGCAGAAGGAAATGACATGTTTTGAGTGATGGAGAAATTTAGAATGCTGAAATATATATGTATATATATATATGTGATTAGCATTACCAAAATCGATAAGTGATTACTTAAATCGATTATTTTGCTCCATTTTTTTATGAACTATGAAACAGCGCCGTAAGGAAACTAATGGCTTTTCCATCTTAAAGTTTGTACTTTTTCCTGAATATTAAGTGCGTTATATAAAACTATGTGCTTCCCAAATGATATATGCCCCTTAATCTCCCTTTCTCTCTATATATACATATATCTCTTAATTTGAAGTATAGATGCTCTGGACCAAGTTCCATTGAGATTTTGTATTGAGAAACGTAACCATCATACACATTATATATATTTTGATATATTAATATAGTATGTAATTGCTCAAAGTCCTTAATTTATCGAGTTGATTAAACTGTGATTAGTACTTCGCACCACTTTCTAGCAGATACGAGATCCAGTTTCATTTGAATCTGCCCTGACAGTTGAAACTGTTTTAAGTAGCTCGTGGATCCCGATAGATAAAAATATGTTTTATACAGTGAGAGACATATTTAGAGACAATTGCTCTGACGATTAGTTTGCATCTTCAATAGCTTTACCAAAACCGATCGTTGGTAATCGATAATTAATTACTTAGATCGGTTATTTTACATCAGGTTTTGAACTAGAAAACGGCACCTCGGGAAAAATAATGGATATTTCACCTTAAAGTATGTACCTTTTCCTTAATATTAAGTGCTTTATATATGTACAAAATAGTGTGTTTCTCAAATGATATGACTCTTTCTCCCTATATATATATCAATATATTTTTAAATTGAATTATATATACATACATATATATATATATATATATATATATATATATATAGGAGGAGGAGGTGGTGGAAGGAGAAGAGAGTAGGGAGAATATAAGGGAGATGGTAATTGTAAGGGGACAAAGGGGTACAACTAAAAGGAACGCCACAATTTAAAGAATAGTGATAGGGGTAAAGTCGTAAAAATGGCGGAGCCTAAACTTTAATATGATATTGTGTTTAGTTTACTATTTAGTTTAAATCAAATCCTTCTTCAAGCGGTGATGTACCGAGGCTGATTAAATCGCCAACATCTTCGTCATTAATTTTACGTCTGTTTTGCGTTGGCATGGATTGGGAAAATCCCGGACCTCATCCCTCTTTCATGTTTCGTTTAAAAGACTCCCTGTTGTCCGGGACTTCAGTCGATTGCATGTTGAACACCCTCTCCCTGTTGGTTCTTCTTTTCAACTAATCGAACTGGAGTAGCGTGAAATGAAATTCGTTGTTCAAGGACATAGTTTCAAGGTATTTGAAAGATGTAATGTAAAATTTCGAAATATTCAAATTTTCCCACTTTGATGTACGGGTCCAATAATCAGAAACACAGGAATATATTTTATTCATATTGTTTTGCCCTTTATAATTTCATTTTATATTATCATGAGCAGCAATAAACGGCATTAGCCGGGTACAGTAATGCCAAAAGCGTATATTGTCACATGGATTTACTATATTTGAAATAAATTGTTTCGAATTTATGTAGATGATCTTCAGTTGTGTGGACAATGTGAGTCACTCGCAATTGTAGTATCAAAAACTAACAACTATAAACAAATATTGAACATATATTTCACATTTATCTTAAGAAATGTGCCGCTATGCAAACCTTGTGCAAAGGTATTGACTGAACTAGGGAGATGCATATATACACGTTTTTATATTATGATGTAGAATGGTTTCCTCTATTAACAGTGACGGTTATTAAACTAGCACCTGTGTTGAATAACAGTACCCTCCTCAGAGTCTGCTGCACTTGTTACCTCTCACATTGGCACTTTTTTATCATCATATACTTTTAAAATTCTTAGCAGTAAATTCCCTATTCGTATGTGCTCTGTAGGTACTGTAGAAGTATGAATCTGATGATATACCATTTACTATCGTAGCATGTTCCCACAAATATAGAATTAGTCTTTTAGGGGATTAAGTTCAAACGAGACAAGAAGCCTCTGTTAATATAAAAATGCAAGGGATTTAAATCTATCTAATATTAGCTGGGCTGGGCTAGGCTGGTTCAATTATGTATTTGCTTAGCATGTCAGATATAGCTCCGGAAGCTGGTTCGTATCTCGTCTCTTTTAAGCCATACCGATTGAGGGAATAAACGTTGCTGAATAATATTGACTAAACCGCAATCTCAAATATGAGATGCCAGTAATGCATTTATACATATAATATTCATTTAAATAAACAAGCAAACATACACGAATACACACAGGTGCATACACACACCCATAGGAAAAGATCTATATACAGAGAAAAAAAAATCTGCCTGGAGGGTTTTGTCTCTTCCAATATTAAGCAATTTCCATAAACATTTCCCTTTTTTCTCTTTCTAAGTAGATTATTTTCATATTGCACTAGACATTAAAATATCAAAGCCAGCAGCACCATGTCATTTTATTTTTGTAGATACTCATGGAGGTGTGAGATAGTAAATATATGCACTTGACAATAAACGTTTGAAAGGAAAAAAATGCCTTCAATCTTTCCAGCTTAAGAGTAAACTGAAAAATATAACGAACCTGTAACAGAAAATAATTGTTTCTACTTTAGGCACAAGGCCAGCAATTACCAAGTACATTACTGGTACTTTATTTTATCGACCCCGTAGGGATGAAAGGCTAAGTCACCCTATGATATTTGTCTTGTGGATGTCAAATTAAAGGCTTTTAGTTCTCATGACATTATCACGCCAAGTCAGACTACACGAGACTCTGTTAGGGATTATGCTCATTTGAATATCTGCATGATTCCGTATGTAGGAAAACGAATTTGATTGAAAAGAATCCCCAAAATTAACGTCTATCTAAGAAGGAAAAATTTAGAAAAAACTCAGCTGTGCTTTACGCCAAATTTTTATAAGGCATAGCTTATTTCACCTCAGTACCGAGTGAGTAAACATCACTAAAGATGGAACAAGTCCTGATTCACTAGTGTTTCACTTTCTGCTGTAAACTTGAAATGAACATAGCTTACAATAACTATGGAGATACTTATCTAGGTTAATTACACATAAAAATATTATATTTACTTATATATACACCTCTATTATAAACATATAAATGCGGCGAAATGGCAAAATCGTTTCAACGTCTGATGGATAGCTTTGCAGTCCCGACCATCTGCGCTCACAGAATTCAAATCCTGATAAGATTAACTTTGTTTTTCACACTTTCAAAGTTGAGAAAAAGTTTCATATCCTTATTAGAGTCGGTTATTCGTCTATATGTTGTTTATTTTCAGTGTCTCTCTCTCTCGTTCTCTGGAGGAAATCAGGTGTTTAGATTTGAAGAGAGGTTGGGCCTCATTTGTTTAAACGTTCCCTTTCAACTTACGACATACTTAGGAGGCTATGGATTAGAAGTCCATAGAGACAGACATGCATTATATATATATATATATATATATATATATATATATGTGGATGTGTGTGGATGCGTGTGTGTAAATATATATGCATGATCTCCGTGCATATTATAAAGGCAATACTGTGGTATGACCGGTTATACATAATATATTAAGTTAGTGTGAGAAATTGCAGTTATGAGAAAAACCTTTTTTATTTGGGGAGGGCGGTATTAAAAAGAAATACAGTTCTATAATTTCTGTATTGACAACAACATAAACAACAGCAGCAGCAACAACAGCAATATTAACAAACCCAATTGATAGTAATAAATTGAAAACATCAAAATTAAATATTCATACGAAAATCAAATTTATTCTGTTTACACCACATTTCCCCCTACAGCAAGATTACCGTTTTGAGAGGCATTACAAAATCCATCATCAGTTTTGGTACAACAAACTTTCGCTACACTTTATAATCATGTGTTTTCCTATATGTATTTACAGAAGAAGAGTATGAAATTGTGTCTGGTTGTATTCGTTTCTTTCTCAACACTTTAACAGTGTAATGAAAATAAATTAATTTCAATCTTGTTCGAAATTCAACTTGCCGAGAGCTAAAAACCCTGCTACTCATTAAGCTTGGTAATGTTAATTTCTTTCTTATCAAAGTTCTATAATTTTTTTTTTTTTTAATGAATTGAGGTAAATAAGATAGTATGACAAGAGTGACGCATGACTGTCTCATTAAGAAGTTTACTTCGCAAATATATGGTTAGGGTTCATTTCCACTTGAGGACACTATATTTTCTGACATTGCCATAATTTGTCAAATAAATTGTGTGTGGGAAGTGCCACACTCGTACACGCAAACAGACACTCACATACACACATGCCGCACAGAGACACCCCCCCCTCTCTCTCGTATATATATAATGTATGAGTTTAAATACTTCGCAAATATACATCTGTGAAAGATTATATATATATTATGTATATATATATATATATACATAATCTTTCACCGGTGTATATTTGCGAAGAATTTAAACCTATGCTTTCCGAACTTAGATATTTCTTCGATATCTAATAAAAAAAACTAGTCCTTGTCCATGTCACCGTTAGAAATACCGTGAACCAGTCATTAATCCGTTGTAAATCAGTATTCAACGAGGCAATTGTTCACTTAAGTTGATATAAATGTTGAATATTTCACCCATCCAGGCAATAATTGTGCTGATTCTGGATTTGTACACATATATTCTTTTCAAGTATAATTAAAAACAGCTATCTGTTAAGAATTACATTTAAAGTAGGCCTATTTTGTATATTATAGGAAGATGCCCTCTTTTTGCTATTTCGGTCTTAATTTATGCTTAATACATATTAATTATTGGTATCTATTCATCAATTTTTGTTCATAAGTAAATGATTCAACGCATTTTATTACTATTGTAGTTTGACTAAAAAAGCCAAAAATAGTATTAATAAATTCTCCTTTGATAGTTACTGCAATGTGGTAAATATATGAACGCAAGCTACAGAATATAAGTTAAAAGCGTGAATGGTATATTTAGTGTAGTATGTTGCCACGGATAAAAAAGGACGAATGAGTCTGGTAAACCCTGATGTATTCAACTGACTATGAAATAGGATGAAATCCTAGATAGAGTTAGAACTTTCCATTTATTCCCCCCTGGGAACTTGAATAGTGAGAATTTCGAATTTTCAACAATTAAGTATGAAAACCGAGAGTCTGATTGGCTTAAATTTCACAGCTTGCCGTATGATGTTCACCACTCTAAATTTGAAAGTATTAAAGTTATTATTCATTAGAAAAGTAATAAGACTTTTAGTTCTCGGGGCATTCAATCTAATTCCAGTCGCGAAATTCGTCAAAGATTCGTAACAAGATTATGGACACTCAGTCACTGAGATGAGGTGAAGGTGAATTATTTTACCAGGGGTGTCACAACCAGCTGGCTCTGCTGGAGGCCTCTTTAACGTAGTGGTGAAAATTTAATGGAAATAGATTCTACACGGTTTTAATACAAGAATGCTTTGAGTAATATATAAGTTTCTACAACATACATACACCTATACATATATATATATGTATATTGATAAATAAACATAGTTATATATGTGTATGTGGGGGGGGGGGGGTATGAGGGTGTTTGTACACACATATGTATATATATGTGTGTATTTACACACACGAAAGGCTGGGTGATTTTAATGTATGTGTATATTTATTTCTGTATATACACTATAGCACAGAGCCCGGGCTGAATTTCCGTGCGCAACCCTGTATATATGTATGTGTCCAATCTCTTCATACCAATCTGTGGTTTCTAGAATGTTCAACTCTAGTGAGACTTTTGCATGTAGGAAGCGAGAGACTAATGTCCGACGTTGTCTATTACCTTTTCAATGGTCTTCCCCATATCTTTCCTCCAGAAAATTTCCTGCACTCTACATATGATGGCGAACGGTAGTAATGAATCTCATGTTCAAATGATGTATGGTGACGGTGGCAAATTCTCCCGAATGAAACAGTTCTAATTCTGTAGAAGCCATACCTATATTAAATATTTATACTCTGCTATGTATCGAGTACCTTACTTACTTTGGTTACCCCCGATTGATCCCGGGATAAATTTAATATATATATATATGTGTGTGTGAGTGTATCAATTTGGGAGAGTCGATTAAAACAATGCCTGTGCTTTATTTTATCAACTCTGTTAGGATGAAAGACAGCTAAACTTGAAGGGATTTGGATTCAGAATGTATATAAAGGGATATAACTAAATGCAATAAAGTATTTTGTCCGACTTTCTACCGACACTGCCAATCCATCGCCCTTATCTATTTAATAATAAGATGTGTTGATATATTAGAGTCATGCTCGTGTTAGATGAAATGATGATTGAATGTCTCCTTTGCTATAGAAGTAGTGGGTGAGGAACTGTGTCGTTGGCAAGGCAAGCATGCAAGTGAAACAATGATATATATATACATTAAACTATCTAAATTAACACAGTATGTGCAAATAGATGCGGATAAATATGGATTTTTTAATTTTCGTATAGAGAGAAATACATCTATGAGCAACGCACAACAGACATTTAAAACATTAGGGAGAAAAATGTTCCTTATAAAATATCCTGAGAATCAATAGGAACATTATATCAAGAACTGAGCAATCAGATGGTTATATTCGTGAAGAATGAAAAACAATAGAATGTGGCATCGGATGTCAACTTTTTCAGTGATTAATACGAACCGCAAACGGGTGGTAGATCGCAAATAAAACTAACATATGTGCCATAAGTGGTGACCACTATACATGAGGTACATATATATGTATATACGTGTGTTTGCTTGATTAAAATGAAGAATATTGAGAGGGGGGGAGCGAGACAGAGGGCGATATATATATATATGTGTGTGTGTGTATAATTACTCATATAGAGATATATATAGCTAGAGAGATAGATAGATTTCTTTATTTACCATAAAGGCATAAAAAGAAGGGACAAATACAAAGGGGGAGTTTACATATAATCGAGTAAAAAGGGTGTAACATGAAAATAATCGAAAATAACCTCAAAAGGGAGGGGACGTGATGGGGGTTGCACACACCCCCGAAAAAGTGTGCAATCCTTTGCCCGGGGAGCACATGGAGAAGGTGCTCCCCTCTCCTTTACTTCTTTACCTACAGGATGGTATACAGAGAAGGCCCATTTACACGAGCCATTCTCGCCACTATCACCCACCTTTCATAAAACTGCCTGTGGCCAAGCACCTCTCTCTCCATTCTTATCCTTCTTCCGAAGTGATATCGGAAGAAGTAGACCAGACTATGGCCAGAGAGGAAGTTGCCTGACCTCAGACCTTTCAATCGTGTCCACCAAACAACCTCTTTCAACATGGCTATTACGCACAGAAAAACCGCCTTTGCTTCCTTTGTGAAGAGGGGAGGCGGATTGATTGTCATCACGGACTCGGCTGTCAATTTAATCGGCGCCACCCGCGACAGCAGTTGTTCGGCGTAGCCCCACAGATCAGCCACGCCCGGACATTGCACCAATGCGTGCGCGACGGTTTCTTCGTGACGCACGCATCTAGGGCAAATCTTTTTTGAGGGATCCCTGCCCGGGCGCCCGTGTCTGTAGAGCCTCTCTCGAACGGGTAGAGCCCCTCGGTAGCACTGCCAGGCCAGTGACTTCTGGAAGTTGTCCATTGGTCCTGGGCCGAAAGTCCTACCGAACAGGCTGGCCAGTTCGTCTTCTTCCATGTCCAGCGACTCTCCAAGGGTGTCATCGCCCCTGCTAGCCACCAGCCCTCTATAGAATGATGAGGTGGATTCTCCACCGATGGCCCGGCCCGCTTGCCAGAGAGCCCTGAGCGCCTGAGCACACTCAGTGTGCCAGTCTCCCAGTTTTCCGGATCTTTGCTTGACCCAGGACTGTAGCTCGGTGAGTGAGACGAGTCTCGGAAAGGCTCGTTTCACGAACGGAGCCCACACCGGTTGACCAGTGAGGAATACCTGTAGGTGCCGTAGCCTTAATGCGTGCCTACGCATCATCAACCACGGCATCCCCAGCCCTCCTTTCGAAGGTTGTTGGCAGCAGATGGATCTTCTCACCATAGGAGGACGCTTCTTCCAAAGAAATTGGAAGAGCATGCGTTCCATGGTGGTGAGTGTTTCCTTATGGCAAGGCACGACAGTCAGGCGGTAGTAAGTGACGGACGCTATGTAAATGTTCGCCACCTCCGCCCGGCCTTTTAGGGACAGCTTACACTTGGCCCATTTCTGGGTTAGTGCAAACACCTTGTTCGTAACCTCGTTCCAGTTCTTTTCCACCTGGAGGTCCGGTCCAAACCAGACCCCAAGCAACTTTACCGGGCCCTCCGTCCAGTGTCCGACGACACCATCGGGAGGCATCGGTCTGCCTCTCCACGTTCCGAGTTGCAGCCCGATGGATTTTTCCCGGTTCAGTTTCGCTCCTGACAACCTTTCGTACTCCTCCAGTAAGGTACCGATCGCCTCGATCTCCGAGTCGGTTGATACCATTACTGTTACGTCATCGGCGTAGGCCGACACCGCTTTGCTCAATCCTGGTTCCAGGGGGATACCCTGCAACAACTCCAACTTCCTCAGTAAAGGCTCGAGAGTCAATACGTACAGAAGGGAGGAGAGAGGGCACCCCTGTCGAATGGATCGTGTGATTTCGAACGGCTTCGAAAGGTAGCCGTTCACCTTGATCCTAGAACAGATGTGGTTGCTATGTAGGGCAGTGATCCAGCCTCTGAAAACAGGACCGAACCCAGCCGCCGCTAGTACCGCATCCAGGTAACCATGGTCGACCCTATCGAAGGCCTTAGACTGATTCGAGTTGATCAGGGCCCCACCGAAGCCGGGTTTGTTGCCAACCCTCTCTATGATGTATCGCATGAGGTGGAGGTTATCGTGAATGGACCTGGATGGGATAGCACATGTCTGCGCATCTCCCACCAGGCCATCCACGACAAGCGCCAACCTCTTTGCTAACACCTTGGCCAAAATCTTTAACTCTGTGTTTAGCAGGGTTATGGGCCGAAAATTATTTATACTATCCCCCTTGTTCTCGTCCTTCCTCACCAGCGTGACTACGCCCTTGGCTACAGAACAAGGAATTCTCCCGTTCTGCTGCCAATTGCAGTAGACCGCTTCGAGGAGTTCGGAGAAGAAGACCGGCATTGCTAAATAAAGTTCGTAAGGTATACCATCGAGACCTGGAGATTTGCGTCTGCTGCATTGGCTCAGCGCATCTCCGATCTCATCAGCCGAGATTGGTCCCTCGCAGGACTCCGCCTCTTTGTTCGAGAGACGCGGCAGGCCGTCGAGGTATGGACCGAAATCCACGCCCCGGCCCGGACCCTCGCCTCCCCCGAACAATCGGGCAAAGTGCTTTTGAAAGGCCTCGCACATCTGCTTAGGCTCCCGGATCACTCGTCCATCTTCGTCTTGCAACGACCGGATGGTGGATCGATTTCCACTTTTAGCTTCTGTCACGCGGGCCCATCCAACGGCTTTGGCCCCCTCATTACCTAGAGCACGTATTTTACTTCGAATGACGCAGCCTTCATGCTTTGCATCGAAAAACTGGTTCAAGGCCGTCCTCGATGCCAGCACTCTGGCCACATCTTCGCTCTTGATTGCCTCTTCTAATTTACCTGTTAATTCTTTCTCGTTTCTATTCCTATTGGCAGCTAACATCTTGCTATAACTTATTGATTCTGTTCTAATCTCTCTTTTGAGAGATGCCCACCATCGGTTGTTGACGATTGCACCCGTCAACCTCTCCTTAACTAATCTGCTAATCCGGTTTCTGTAAGTCTCTTTTGCCGGTAAAGACAAATTAAGTTTCCAGTAACCGGGACCCTGTCTATGTGTTTTCTCGAGATTGACCACGCAGGTCACTAATTTGTGATCCGTGTAGCCAACCGTGCGCATTTCTGGACAACTTAATATGTCCCTATCCTTACTTCTAACTAAGAATCTATCTAAGTACGATCTAGATTGACCACTGTGGTTTCTCCAAGTCCAGGTAGGCACAGTTGGAAAATCTAGTCGATATCTATCGACCAAGTTAAAACGGTCGAGTAACCCCTTGAGGCTGTTACACCCCCCTCTATTAGGACATGCTCCTGCATAGTCCCAACGTGCATCTAGGATGTCATTCCAATCCCCCGCTAGAAGCAGGGAACGCGACGTTCCCAGAAAAGTCTCCAAACGCTGGAAGAAGTCGGGCCGTTCAGCTCCGAAAGGGGAGTAGACGGCGACCAGTCTCAAGGCCGCACTTTCACTACTGCCAACGTCTAGCACCAACAAACGACCCTCCGGGTCCGAGTGCACAACCTGTACGGCAAGACCCAGGTGTTTTTGCAGCAGCACGACAACCCCACCCCCACCTCCAGGTTGACAGAGAGATGCATGCACCTCAAAGTCATCGAAGGTGGGGGCCAGCTGCCGCATGACGCTGATTCGAGTCTCACAGATAACCATTACATTTATACTACATGACCTGAGGTCATTTAGAAGCTTTGCTTGCTTCCAAGTTGAGCCCAGGCCACGTGCATTCAAACATCCTACTCTTAACACATCCATGTGGGCGGCAGAGCCAAAGGAGAGTGTAGAGACCTACCTTTCCGCTTCCCGGGGTTCGGGTTGCACGACTTCCATGGGGTCGGGGGTGTTGGGTGAAGGGGTGTCTTGTGGTGGTGTGGGGTCGTCGGTGTGTGGTGGGGTTGGGGTGTTTGGAGTTGTGTTGGGGAGGGGAAGGGGAGGGGGAAAGCTTTTTAGTAGGACGCGGTTTATGGGTTTGACAGAGGGTGGTCCTACGTCCTCCTTAAAATCCTTTTTTAGTTTTTGGTAGAGGTTCATTGGGATTTTTATTAGTTTTAAATGTGGGTGGTTTTCTGATGAAACAAAGTTTACACCTTCGGTTTGTACCGAAGGATTATTGTATATGAGTTCATTTAATTTATTATTGTTTCTGTTGATGTAAGTATAGTGTAATGTCTTTTTTTCCGATGGTGTGAGTGTTTCGAAGAGGGGAGGGGCAGGTTTGGTTTTGTTTGTTGCTGGAGGGGTGTTTTCTGTTTTGTTAGATTGTGTTGCGATTTGGGTGGGGGTTGTTTGTGCTTGTGTGTTTTGCACATGTTTTCTTTTTTTCCTTTTAATCTGTCTGAAGGACTCCGTTTCTTCCTCCGAATTCGTTGGGTTATCTTCAGTGTTGGAGGGAAGAGGTATGTTTGCTGGTAATGTTTCCGTGTTGGTTTTCTTTGTGGGGGAGATGGATGTCACTATGTTAGACTGTGTTGTGTGTTGTGTCTGCGGTGGTTGTGTTGTTTTATTGAGTGAGAGGATGGGTGGGCCTGTATTTTGTTTTGGGGTAATGTGTTGTGACTGTTTGTGTTGTGGTGGTGTTGTGGTGTTACTGAGGGACGGGTTGGGTGGGACTGAGTTTTGTTGTTTGTTTATCTGTTGTGGTGGTGGTGGTGGAGCTGGTGTTGGTAGCAGGGTTTTCTTTTTGTTGAGTTGGGGACAAGCGGCCTTCAGGTGCCCTCTTCCTGCACAGATATGGCAGGACGGCCTTCTCCCCTCCACGCTAATGTTTATATACCCGTGGTCCTCTAATAGGATTCTGTCGGGTATTTGGGCGATGCGTTCAGGCTTCATTTGTACTACCAGCTCTCTACCTGTTCCACTGAACGCATTGCCTGTGGTTTTCCCAATGGAAATCACGTTGTCATTCACTGGATCGATGAAGCCAGCTATGAGCCAGCAGTAGTCCACATCTGGCATCATTGCATCCAGCCATATGCGTTGAGTTTTTTTCCCCATATAAGATGGATAAAAGGTGAAATTTTTCGAACGAATCGGTGACAAAGCACATTTTTTTGCCGCCGATTCGTTCTTCATGATAATTGCTAGGCTTCCATACAGTCTGTCTTTTCTTATGAAAGTTGTTTCATTCAGTACTTCTGCGAGTACTGTTTTGATATCTGCTTGAGAATGCTGTTCAGGTTTTTTTGTACTGTTGTTGATGGTCCGAAACTTGACCGTTCGGCTTTCAATGTCTTTCGTGAATTCTTGAGGCATTTTTACCAATAAAATACCATTCTCACCTTCACTTATGTATTGTTTTGCGTCCGTGATCCTTCGTACCACATCTGAAATGTTTTCCGCTATATAAGTCAAAGATTTCTTTGTTTTCTGTGCAAATGAAATCTTGTCGTCTGCTTTGTTTTCTGATATTATGTTATTTTCAACTGTTATTTTTTTGTTTGTTGTGTCTTTGTTTGTGTTATTAGTATTGTCATGCAATTTTTCAAATTTTTTTTCTTCGTTGTTTTCGTCATTTAATTTTTTCTCCGCAGATTCGTCCGTTTTTATTTTCATTTTTCCTTCCTTCTCTATGACGTTAGTTGGGAAGGAAGGGAGGACTAAAGCGTGCGAGCTTACAACTCTTACCGCTGTCCCCCCACCACTATTTTCGTTCGCTGCGTTTAACATTTCTGTTAGACGATTGAAATTTTTTACACAAAATTTTTTTTAAAACAGGTTTTTCACCTCTAGGAGGGGTAAAGATGAGCTGACCCACCGCCTGACAGTTCAGACGGAGGGTCAAGCTACACAATTGTATCAAAATTAAGTTTGAACTCACAAAATTTCCTCAATAAATTTGAACAAAACTTCTGTGCGAAGTGAATGACATACACACTGTAGAACAGACGACAGCTAGATTGTATAGCTAGAGAGATAGATAGATAGATAGACAGACATACACATAGATACATTTCTTTATTAGCCACAAGGGCACAAAAGAAGGGGACAAATACAAATGGCGAGTTTACACACAGGTATATGAAAATAAAACTGTTAATACAATAACAAATAACAATTGAAATCCCCAATAGGGGGAGGTGTTACACGGGGGTTGTACATACCCCGAAAAAATGTACAACCCTCATCTCCAGGAACACCAACAGTCAGTACTCCCCTCCTCTTTTCCTCTTTTTCCTCAACCTACGGGCTATTATAGAGAGAAGACCCAACCACTCGGGCCTTCTTTGCCACATTCACCCACCTTTATAAAATTTGCTGGGATACAGCACCTTTCTCTCCATCCTGATTCTTCTTCCAAAATGATATTTGAAAAAACGTATCAGTTGCTCGCCGGAGAGAAAGGTGCCTGACGCCAGCCCTTTTAACCTCGTCCACCCTATAACCTCTTTCAGCATAGCCATAACACAGGAAAACCGCCTCTCCCTCATTTTTGAAGGAGGGTGGCGGTTTGATCATGACAATGGACTCGGTGGTCAACTAGATTGGTCCCACCCGCGACAATAGTCGTTCTACTTAGCCCCACAGGTCGGTAACGCCCAGGCAGTGTGCAAATGCATATGCAACAGTTTCCTCGTCACGCAGGCATCTCGGACAGATCTTTTTCGAAGGGTACCTACCCGGGCGCCTGTGTCTGTAGAGCTTGTCTCGAACTGGTAGAGTTCCTCGTTAGCACTTCCAGGCCACGGACTTTTGGAAGTTGTCCATTGGTCCCAAGCGGAAGGTCCTACCGAATAGACTGGCAAGTTCGTCCTCCTCTACGCCTAGAGTTTCTCCGAGCGTGTCCAACCCTCTATAGAATATCGAAGTGGAGTCTCCACTGATCGCCGGGTCCGTTTGCCAGAGGACTGTGATCGCCTGAGCACATTCAATGTGCCAGTCGCCCAATTTCCTCGGTCTTTGCTGACCCAGAACTGCAGCTCGGTCAGCGAGACGGGTCGTTGGAAGGCTCGCCTCACGAACGGGGCACAGACCGGTTGTCTGGTGAGGAATACGTGGAGGTGCCGCAGCCTGAGCGCGTGTTTGCGCATCGTCAGCCACGCCATCGCCGGCCCTCAGTTTGAAGGATGTTGGCAGCAGATGGATCTTCTCACCAAAGGAGCCCGTTTCTTCCAAAGGAATTGGAAGAGCGCGCGCTCCATTTTGGTGAGCGTTTTGGCTGGACAAGGCACAACGGTCAAGCGGTAGTAGATGACGGACGCTCGACCTTTCAAGGATAGTTTGCACTCGGCCGACTTCTGGGTGGGCGCAAAGACCTTGGCAGTCACCTCGTTCCAGTTCTACTCCACCTGGAGGTCAGGACAAACCATACCCCGAGCAACTTTACCGGTCCTTCCATCCAGCGTCCGATGACGTCCTCGGAAGGCATCGGTTTGCCTCTCCACGTTCCGAGTTGCAAACCGACGGATTTGTCCCGGTTCAGCTTCGCTCCTGTGAACATTTAGTATTCCTCCAGTAAGGTGCCGGTCTCCCCGATTTGCGAGGTGCTCGACACCATTACTGTCATTTCGTCGGCGTAGGCTGACGCCGCTTTTCGCACTCCCGGTTCCAAAGGGATGTCCTGCAATAGCTCCAACTTCCGCAGTAGTGGCTCGAGAGTCAGTACGTACAGAAGGGAGGAGAGAGGGCATCTCTGTCGGTGGATCGCGTGATATGGAACGGCTCCGAGAGGTAGCCGTTCACCTTGACCCTTGAGCAGATGTTGCTGTTATGCATTGCAGCAATCCAGCCCCTGAACACGGGACCGAAGCCTGCCGCCTCGAGCACCGCATCCAGGTAACGATGGTCAACCAAATCGAAAGCCTTAGACTGATCCAAGTTGATCAGGGCCCCACCGAAGCCGGGTTTACACCCTACTCTCTCTATGACGTATCGCATGAGATGGAGGTTGTATATGGAAATGGTCGGGATTGCGCATGTCTGCGCTTCTCCCACCAGGTTTTCGACGACGAGCGCCAGCCTCTTTGCCAACACCTTGGCCAGAATGTAACTCTGTTTTGAGCAGAGTTATGGGCCGGAAGTTGCCTATGTCATCCACATTGTTCTCGTCCTTCCTGACTAACGTGATTACGCCCTTGGTCACAGAACTGGGAATTCTCCCGTTCTGCTGCCAGTTGCAATAGACCGCTTCCAGGAGACCGAAGAACAAGTCCGGCATTGCTACGTAACATTCGTAGGGTAGACCGTCGAGACCTGGAGAATTGCGTTTTCCGCATTGGCCCAGCGGGTCCCCTATCTCAGCGGCCGAGATCGGCCTTGCGCAGAACTTCGCCTCGCTGTCCGAGAGTCGCGGTAGGCCGTCAAGTTATGAACCGAAATCCAAAGCCCCTCCCGGCGCGCCGCCCTGCCCGAACAATTGAGCAAAGTGCCGCTGAAAGGCTGCGCACATTTGCTTCGGCTCATGTATCACGCGTCCGTATTGGTCCTTCAAAGACCGATTCGTAGACTTGTTGCCACTTTTCGCCTCCGTCACTCGGGCCCAGCTAACAGCTTTGGCTCCCTCGTTTCCCAGAGCACGTATTTTGCTTCTGACAACGCAGCCTTCATGCTTTGCGTCGAAGAACTGCTCCAAGGCCGTTCTCGTCGCTGGCACGCTGGCTACGTTGCCACTCCTAAGTGCCTCTTAGGACTTATTTCTATCTAACACAAATTTTCGGACTTATTTCTATCTAACACAAATTTTCGGACTTATTTCTATCTAACACAAATTTTCGGACTTATTTCTATCTAACACAAATTAGTTACTAAAACCTATCGAGTCTAATCTAACTGCCCTCTTGAGAGAGTACCACCATCTGTTGTTTACAATGGCCTCCGCCAAGTGCTGCTTAACTAAAGAGCTAATCCGTCTACTGTAGGCTTTGCGTGTCGGTAACGAAAAGTTCAGCTTCCAGTAGCCGGGTCTCTGTGATGGGTTTTGTCAAGGTTGACTAAGCAGCTCACTAATTTGTGATCTGAATAGGCAACCATGAACATGTCTGGACAGCTTAACATGTCGCTATCCTTCTTTCTAACTAGAACCCTATCTAGGTACGATCTAGATGTTCCGCTGGATTTAGTCCACATCCACAGTGGCACAGTTGGAAAATCTAGTCGATATTTATCGGCCAGGTCAAATCGGCCGATTAACTGTTTGAGGCTGTTACATCCCCCTCTATCGGGACATGCTCCCATATAGTCCCATTCCAGTCAACCACTAACAGCAGGGAGCGGGACATACACATAGATAGATATATAGACATGTAGATAGACAGATAGTTAGATACATAGATAGATAGATATTATATGCCAGTGAGGGGAAAAGATTGGTGCATTAGGATAAAGATAAATTTACGCTGGTTTGCTCTTTACATATTCAAAATACAAATCACGCCCGTATAGTGTTTATCGTACATAATTCTATATTCAATTCGACAATGTAAGAAGCAGTTAAAGAGTATCAGATATTTATTGAGTTATAAATCTTTATAGAATGTGTAATCTTATCAATAAGATACACATAATATTCATAATATATGCACATAATTCAAGAACGTAAGCAAAATACGTGATTTTGTAGCATAAATACATGTAACCACACTGCAGCTGAAAGTTATATATATATATATATATATATATATATATATATACTTCCTTATATATATATATATATATATATATATATATATATATATATATATATGTGTGTATATATATATATATATATATATATATATATATATATATATGTATATATATATGTATATATATATATATGTATGTAAATATGTATGTATATATACGTATATATATATATATATATATATATATATATGTATATATATATATATATATATATACATGTGTGTATATATATATGTGTGTGTGTATATATATATATGTATATGTGTATGTATATATATATATATATATATATATGTGTGTGTGTGTGTGTGTGTGTGTATTTATGTGCGTGTATGTTTAGTGTTTGTGTGTGTCTGCTTATGTGAGTATTTATGTATATATAAATGCATTTATCCATATATATAAATATGTGTTTGTGTTTGGGTGGGGGTTGTGTGTATGTGCGTGTGTGTTTGTGTATCTGAATGCATATACTTAAATATATATGTATTTAGGTATGTATATACTCACAGAGCTAAATTTAATTACAGTCATGTCGATATTGCTTTCGGTAGTTTATATCTTGAGAGGTCCATCATCGTGTACTGAATATATATTGATATGTTTGTCTAACATTTTATTGCTTGCTTGGCCACCGTAAATAATAACTAATCTTTAAAAAATGACGGTATTTCTCTGTCCTTATAAATATATGAAATTTAAACAATTTTCTCTGAAAGTAACCTCGATATATTACGTTTCATATAACTTTATTTTTTAATGTTATGTTTATGAGGCAATTTGAGAGTCCCAGCATGATCATTAGACATGTTAGAAATAGTAGCAAAATCTCCTCTAAATTCTGATACGCATCTCAAGCTGATGAGGCCAAGGGACCGTTGATATAAAATTTACTTTCTTAAAACTATTTTTTTACTTTAGTCTACATTTATGATGCAACAGTGAAGTAACTGGAAGTACTTCCCCTATGAAGTAACTGGATTGGCTAACGATATCTCGCAAATCGCCTTGAGATCCCACTATATCATCATGAAAATTATACCTGAAAATGTATTTCATATACTTACAAACCAAGGTTTTATTCGTTACTCAGTTGCTCGACTTAACAGAAATAACAGCCAAACGTACTTCAAATGACTTTATTAAAAAAAAAAAAGAATACATTTTGTATCTTTATGAACCCATAATAGAATACCTATGCAGCCATGCATGGAATAGGACCCCGATTTTTTTATGAAAAGTCACAAGGCCTTTAAAAATATGACGCATAATGTAAGATAGTATAGTTCTTGATATCTGACCATAATTAGGTTAAATGAGGGTTTATCATCTGTTAAATAATCATATATCTACGACCACCTTATGTCATGTGAGACCATTGAATTGAAGCTGCAATTGTCTTCCCCTGACGCAGGCTTGATTAAGGTTTGGTGTAATGGGATGTGATATCTTACAATTTTACTTTCTGAAAATTTGTTTTGGGGGTTTGCAGCGATGCCACTGTATCCACCCTTTCCATTTACTAGGATAACATTGGTGGCAAGAATTGGGGATACCTTTAGGTATAGACTACCTGCAAACCCCCAAAACAAATGTTCCGAAAATAAAATTGTAAGATATCACATCCCATTCTCTAAGAATTGCGTCAGTCTACTGCTCTGAAGTGCTACTTTACTTATCGACCTTGATGAAATGAAACACAAACTTCAGTATGTTTTGAACTCAAAGCAAAGACAGCTAGAAATATGTAGACGGAGATACAATTCATTCATCCACATGACGACTTCCTATTTTACATATTGAACTCTAAACCAGACAAAAGGACAACATATTTGGAGTGGATACAAGCAGTGGGTATATGCAACTCTGTGATCGCGGGGCCTGCTAGAAACAGCAGTAAGTTCTGCGTTAAAACAAAGTGTATCGTCTTGTGAAAGGAAGTGTACACTAGATAATGCAATCTCATATAAATTTAGGCGGAGAATTGGCAGAGTTACTAGAGGGTTGAATACATCGTGGTGCTTGTCACGTCGTGTTGAGCTCAACGTTGCTTTTCAGCCTTTCGGCATAGACAACATTGAAGTAGCAACCCAAAACTTAGAATTGGCATCATGTTCAAGCACCATACGAGTCATATTGCGATACTTTTTCCGTTTTTTTTTTTTTTGTATTCTGAGTTGAAATAATCGCAGTGGCCTAGAACATGGGATATTGGTTCCTTAGCAAACGCCTGTCTATCGCCAGAATTCTGACTTGGTCCTCGATTGAACGATAACAACCTCCCACACTTCGCATCGTTAATAATCATTATAAAAATGATTATATGTACTTATTTGATTATATGGACTATGCCTTAGCAAACAATTTGAATTCTAAAGGTATACACTTATAAATAAACAAACTAGATTTGATTTAAACTGGAAATTAAACACGTTTCTACCACACGTTTTATCAATCCGAGAGTAGAAAACATGGGATTGTTCTGATTAGTATATACAGTCCTCAGAGAAATATTACCCCAAAGAATAGGCAACATTGCGGAATAAAAAGCGGAATGATTTCATATATATTCGATAAAATAATAAGTATATTTCAATGGATATGTTCTTTTACCTTGAAAACATACAAACCGCATTGATGGAAGGTCGACTTTTTAAAGTGGAATCTGTAAAACATCGACCTCAATTCTAAATATGATTTGAATATTCTGGCTTGGGATAAGAATTCCAACAATGAAAATAAAGCGGTAGAGATGAATGATGCTAAATAAATTGTGTTGTTAGCTCAACAACACACCAAATCTCTATGGTATTTTCTCCATTTTTATTGTAAATTTATTGATTCTCTTGTCTCTATATTAGAGTGTACACATACAAACATGTATATATATATATATTTTATATATATATATGTATATATATATATGTGTGTGTGTGTGTGTGGGTATGTGTATGTGTGTGTGCGTGTGTGTGGGGTGACTGTTTGTGCACGTATTTATATCGTATGTGTGTGCAAGTGTTTGTTGTGATAAATGCGGTATTTATGAAACATGGTGGTGGATAACATACGACTTGGTGAAATGTGTTTTTCCACTCTTTTCTCTGTTACCTTTAATATGTTTCGTTCTTTCATTTACTGACAAAAACAATATCGATAAACGAATGCATTTGTTATTCCGTTATGCTCAGGAAAATCGAAAATTGGACCGCATAAACAACGTTCCCATTACTGCCACTATATGCCGGTCACATTTCTTGGTGATCAGAGCAATATGAAATTGACTTTTCTTCTCAAGAATATAACGCGACGCCGGGTCCGAGAACTGAATCCATGATACCTTAATTACTAAGCCAGGTATCTTCGCAAACACACTCATACTATTAGTTTCGTATAGTGTAATTTTTTAACTTAAGCATTGGAGATGGCAATACATTGAGTAATAAAATGTTTAACAAAGAAATAATTTCAATCAATTGCACTTGTGTTTGGATAAATGCGTACTAAATGAAATACGAATTGTGATTATGAATGGCAAGGTAGATGATACTTCCATTTTGATTAATGGAAAATATTTTAAAATGAAATCTTTTGGGCTATTGGGTATCATGTTAACCATACGATCGTAAAGACATAAAGGTTCAGATTTCTAAATTAGTAGCGTGCTTTTTCCTAGAGAAAGACACTTCATTTCACTCTCCTCCTGTCCTTGTCGGAAAGGAACATTCTATTGTATTAGCCACCAGCATTTCAGCCAGATAGTCTTAAAAGGAATGAGGAGTTTTACAAGGTTTTCAATTATAATTGTTTTATTTTAATAATTTAATTAATAAGGGGTAGGTAATTCACATTTTCGGGATCAGAGACACATGAGAGCGGAATATAAGTCGAGATCTGGCTCTGCGAATGCTTGCAAAAAATGGACTTAGTTACAGTCATTAAAGTGGCAGCTCTTTGCATAAGACTGGGCAATATACTAAAGAGCCTACGATGTGGCGAAGTTTTAATCTGTTTCGTTCATATGACTTGAGTCAGTTGTCCAAGCTTGAATGCAATGGGATCATATGTAAACGGAATCACATTTTTGAAAAGTAAGTTACTTGACACGACTTCCAGATTACCGACCTAAATTTTACACAAATGTAAACGAGGGCTATTGAAAATATACTACCAGACATCTGATCCAACAGTCTGCCATTTCTACCAAGGCACCGTATCCTGTTCTTAAAAGATATTATATTGAAGGACTAGTGTATAATTTTGCATTACAGAGTTTTATACTTTACTCCATATCTGAAAAGGAATACATTAACTTCGACTAACCATTACAGCTATGGACATATGTTGGCTGCCTCCAGCATATCTTCATTTGTACATTCGTTACGTCAAAGACAACTATAATATGTGTTTACTTATGTAAGTATGTCTGTCTGTCTGTCTGCATGTATGTGTGTGCGAATATATGTACATATGAGAATCTATGTGTGCATGTGTGTTTATATATATATATATGTGTGTGTGTGTTTGTGTGTGTGTGAGTGTATGTATGCCTGCGTGTGTGTTTCTAAACTCTCTTTATATTTTTGTTGAGTCACTAATGTTTGGTATAATCTTTTACTAAATCTGTTTATATGTGCATTTTTCTTTCGCATACGTGTGTGTATGTGTGTTTGTGTGAGTGTTTGTGTGTGTTTGCATGTCTTTGCGTATGGGAGCGCGATTGCGTTACTTTCATAGTGTGCAATAATGTGAATATGTATTATGGTTTGCATTTGTATGACAGCATAGAAGAATATAAATGTAGTGTGAGTGTGTATGTGAATGTATCTGTACGTGAGAAGGACTATTTTGCGTGCGTATACGTATGAGCATTTTTAGTGTACGTTTGCTAATATGAATGTGTATGTCTGTCTATTTGTGTCTAAATATGTGTTTAAATGTGTGTGCATCTGTGTCTGTGTTTCTAGGTAACCTTTGTTACTGTTTACTTTACGGGTGTGTATGAATGTTTGTATGTTTGATAAGTGTGATAGTGTACATGTATTTTCCCTCATTGATTGAACATTTTTCATTATTGATCTTGAGAGTGGTACAATGTATGTTTCTCAGACTTCTATACTTTTACTCCATGCGAATTCTGGGCATCTTGACAAAATACATGTACCACGGTATGATATTTACAACCTATTACGACCTATGCTTCATTTATTTTATGTCAGACTCAAATTAAATATTATTTTGATTTGTTTTGCCTTTAGACCAGAACGCAAGTTTTATTTATTTTTACATTTATTACGTATACAAATATCTGTATATATATACGTATATATATATATATATATATATATATATATATATATATATATATATATATATATATATATATATATATATATGTATGTATGTATGTATATATATATATATATATATATATATATAGCAATTCTTTTTTTCCTTATCTTCTATTTTGTTCATGCTGTTCAGGAACACATTTGCTGGTTTATAATGTCTGCCGCTTTTAACGTGACTGTTTTGAATTTCGCTTTTGAGTGTTCAGTGTTTTGGGTTTATTTTTTGAAAGTGCGTGTGTGTGTGTGGTGATTATTTCCTGATTTTCGTTTCCTGTATTACAGCGTCATTTATTTCTATAACGTCTTTGCAATTAAATTTATATTTAAATTTTATAAACCGCTCTCAAGCATCGTTGTTCACGAGAAGCTCGAGGTCAATGATAATTGCTGATGTTATATTTCATGGAATCAATTTCCTTGTATGATATGTTGTTTAGATTGCGTGTGTGTGTATTAGTGTGTGTGGGTATTTTTAAGTCAAGTATTGTGTGTGAGTAATTTGTTGCTTATTTGTGTGTTGAGTCTACGTATGCGCAAGACATCCTTAATTCTTAAATTGCCCATAATTCTCTCGTTGGGTTCAATATTGACAATTCTAATGTTGTTGGTGTTTCTGCAATTCTCAATCTATTTTTTTAATGAGGATGTATGTGTGTTTAGGTGTTCTTTAATACAAGTGTGAAGTGCGCGATTCGTGTTACCAATGTAGAACACCTTACATATGCTACATTCAATCCGGTATGCCAGATTTGTCCACCGGCATATATTTGTGTTGCGGATAGGGCAATAAGTCAACGAGCATTGGATGTTATTGTCCCTGAATAGCTTTTTAGTGGGTATCCAGATAATATTTTCTCCGAGAGTTCCTTATGCTCTGAAGTAGGGAATTTTAAGTCCCGAAATATTAGAAGGAAAGAAATAACATCAACAAAAAAAAAATTACCAGGCAACTAACCTTTTCGTTACCTCCATCTTACCGTTCATTTTGCAGTGTTTAGCCTTATATCACTTTCAAGTTTACACACACACACACACACACACACACACACACACACACATATATATATATATATATATATATATATATATATATATATATATATTTATATATATATATATATATATATATATATATATATATATATATATATATATATATATTTATATATATATACATACATATCTATATATATAATTTTGATAACTTTGATAACTTTGATAGGTTTCGGCCAGTACTGGCCCAGGCCATGTCTAACTTAATAGCACCACTTGTCGAAGTCTTACAAATTAGTGTTTGGGCACCATGGCCCTTTTGAGCAGAGAGTTATTGTTCACGGAGGCCTAACCGGGTGTAAGAGGCTTATCCGGGATTTCTTGAAGGGATTTATCCAAAGACTTCTTGAAATTGATGCGGTCTGTTTCAGCTTTGATGTGTTTTGGTGTAATGTTAAAGAGAGCAGGGGCAATTGAGGTAAAATAATTGTGCTGTATTGTTGTTATGAGATGCGAGTGAAATTGTTGTCGTGGGCAGATAGCACGGGGCAAAGCCTTGGGTGTACATGAAAGGTGATGTCAACATCATTTGGGCAAAGCTCATGGATTATTTCAGATAATGTAGCGCTCACGGCGACGTTGGAGTCAATAATGGTTGAGCTTTTCTAATCGCCTCAATAGTCAAGGCCTGTCATGCCATCTATCTTTTTTGTAATTGACCTTTGGGGTGCTTCAACTTTCATGATACTTTCTTCCATGCGGGGAGACCACAGTGGACAACAGTATTCAAGGTGGGGTCGGGCAAAAGTGGAGAAGAGCAGGATAACAGTGTGGATATCTCTCGACTGGAAAGTTCTGAGAATCCATGAACACATTCTGCGGGCCATATCGACTTTGCTGTTTATATGAGTGGCCCGGCTTATCGTGTTGTCCACAATTACTCCCAGGCCTCTGATGTTATTGGATGCCACTAGAGTTTCACCCGAAGGAAGAGTGTATGGTAGTTTCAGGGCATCTTTTCTGCCCATTGGATAACAGCCAGTAGGTATGGCTGAAGGCAAGTCCGGTCACCCACCTCATTAATGACCTTTTGGCGCTTGGAATCATCTGCGAAGATTCTTATGTTACTGTGCTTGATGATGTCAGTAATGTCATTAATGTAGATGATGAAAAGAAGTGGGCCAACACAGTGCCTTGTGGGACGCCACTGCTGACTTTGGCAGGGCCTCATTTTACTCCTTCGACTACAACATGCTGGGTTATGTCTGTCAGAAAACATTTAATCCACTGTAGTAATCTTATAGAGACACCAACATTGGATAGTTTTTTCAGTAGAATCTTATGATCAACCCTGTCAAAGGCATTGCTGAAACCAAGGTAGATGATATCAGTGTTGGAGCCCTCTCCCAAGGCACTCAAAACATCGTCAAAGTGATGCAGGAGCTGCGTTAGACAGTCCCTTCCATTACGGAAACATGTTGGTTGGAGTTCAGCAGACCGTTGCTTTCAAGAAAGTGGGTTATACGTGATCTCACCACCCTCTCAAATACCTTGATAATATGAGAGTAGAATGAGATGAGACGGTAGTTCACTGCAAGGGACTTATTTCCCTTTTTGAAGACTGGGACAACGAACTGGGACAGAAAGTTTTCAGGAATATAGCCAGTGTCCAGTGAGTTCCTCCAGAGATTAGCAAGAGGAGATGCAAGTTGGTGTCGACACATCTTCAGGACACAAGCGGGAACCTGTTGGGGCCTACTGCTGAATTGTGTTTAATTTCGTTTATTGCCGCTAAGACATCAGAGGCGCAAAACGTTAGGTCTGATATAGTGTGTTAGGGATTAACATCGCTGATACAGCCCAGATCGGCCATATCAGGATTGCTTAAAACAGAGTGGTATTGTTTCTGCAGTATCTCGCTCATGGTTTTCGCATTGTCTTGGAGTGTACCATTTTCATCAACTAGAGGGCCAACAGTGGAGACTGGTGACCTTGTGTTTTTTAGCAAATGAAAATAACACTTTGGGGTTGAGTTTGATTTTCTCAATGGCCCACCTCTCATCAGCTATTCTCTGGTTATTGATGATAGTCATCACGGATTGCTAGAGGTTATATGTTTTTGACTCAAGCAGGGCGATAGTCATCAAATGTGTGTGTTGCGGTTGGCAGTATTTTAGTGTGTTCATTTTTTTGTTTGTTCTTTTTATTCTTCTGATAATTGTTTTTCTGTTTTGGAGGATACTGCACTTGGTTTTCTTCACAGATTTTGGTGGGGTGTGTTTTGTATTTATAGTTGTGACAGTTTCTACAAAGATCTGCCAAGATGTTTTGTTGTTGGTGGAAATGTGTCCGTGTGTAAAAGACCAGTCAACGTGATAGTTCGTTCAAATTGCATCCCAGTTATCAAATGGGTGGGCTGGAAAGAGAGAGTACACTGGGATTAGCTTTCGGCTGGTGGAATTTCAGGTTACAAAGAACCATGTCATGGTCTGAGAGAAGGGATTTTTCCACTGTAATAATATGGTTAGTTTTAGTGTGGTTACTAAACACTAGATCCAGAATGTTCTTCTGATGCCTTGTTGGTGCAAGGACAAGAAGTGACTCGACAGATTCTTTGTTAGTGGTTGAGGTCGGGGTGCCTGGTTTCAAACTACATGTTGACCAATCGACACAGGGTAGATTAAAGTCTCCCATCCAAAGTATGTTGCTAGAATGGCACTGTTTAATAAAGCCTTTAATGCTGTTGAGGCATACTTTGAAGCAGATTATGTGTGTTTGTGGTGGCCTATATAGCCCAACTAATGTCAGGTTATTGGCTTTATTGTGCACAGTGACTGATTCACAGTATCCATTAGAGAATGTTGTGTTGCCATCTGCCGTAAAGGAATCATGCAGGAAAATGGCAGTTCCACCCTCCTTCTGCCAACACGATCCGCACGGATGGTTGTGAAATTCCTCACTCTTACTTCAGCCTCCAAGTGGGTGTTGTCAAGTTGGGTCTCAGTAAGAATGAAGAAGGGGATGTGAAACGGATGGTTACCAACCCAATCCTCAATGAATTGGATCTTCCATTTCTGTGCATTGATGGATGGGCTGCTACCTTGAATATTGAGTAAAAATTGGAGGCTAGTGTGGTGGCTAGTTTTGACAGTTGCAGGGTGCTTGTTATGTGATTGTGTGTTAGTGACAGCAAAGATGGGATTGGGTGATGGCTAAAATGTTTTTCTCTATCTCTTTTGCCAGATTCATGGCTAAAAAAGAAAATGTTTCTTGTTCAGGGAGCAGTTTTTGATTGGATTTGTGTTACACCATTGTATAGGGTTGCAGTTCCATCTTTTGTTGTTGCTGTTGTTGTAATCGTGTCTTTGTGAGAGACTGATGTATATATATATATATTTGTAGTGAACGTATTTGGTTGAAACTCTGGATGTATGTTTATATATAATACAAATATATACATAAAACAAATATATACATTTATTTTTCTAAACGAAATATGAACAGATCTTCTTCAACAATTAATATTTAAATTCTAATTGTAATATCTAATATTTGATATGATGGATTCCATCAAAACCGGTAATATTTGATATATTTCATAAAACACCTTGATTTAAAACAAAATGTTTTTCTCCTTTTTCCAATAATGACACTTTGACGGATTAAAGAATACAACACATATTCTTTAAACATACTTCCCTGCTGTTTCTAGTTTCACTTTTTTACCCTTCCCTCTGTCCACTTTCTCTCTCTCTCTCTCTCTCTCTCTCTCTCTCTCTCTCTCTCTGTCTCTCTCTCTCTCTCTCTATCTCTCTCTCTCTCTCTCTCTCTCTCTCTCTCTCTCTCTCTCTCTCTCTCTCTCTCTCTCTCTCTCTCTCTTTCTCCCTCTCTTTATATATATATATATATATACACATGAGTGAATAATAATAATATTGTAATAATATTATAATATTACTAATATTCGGATTGTTTACAACACTGTGTTGTAGCGATTACTATGTCATCAATCTGTTCCAGCAGTAGCTGAGAGAAAACTATCGATAATTTACAGTTGTTACTTGTTTCAATGTGTCTTGTTCCTGGTCAAGATTGCGTATTATCTCGTCTCAGCTATCCCCTGTAACTGCTGAGAATAAATATTATCCTCAAATATATACATAGGCTGATCAGCCTCATTTGCGTACCGAGAAATTTTAAGGCCAGCTTTGTTTTCGTTCTTAATGTGGTGGATACCTAATGGAGACGTTGCAGTACCCTTATGTATTACGGTGATTTCTGGAATTTTTAAAGCCGATAAAACCCATCCATCGTTATGTCGCAAAACAACTGTATTCATGTAAATAACCGTGGAAAGGGAGTGAAAAAAAAAAACAATTAATCCGGCAGTGGACTTTATATATCAACCCCGAAAAAATAAAAGGTAAGACTGAAAATGGTGGATTTTGAGCTCAAATGAAACAAAACCCACAAGGCTGTTACACCTTTGCCAGAACGACTATCTTAGTTGATCAATCTGTGTCTTCATTAGCGCGCCGTTCTAGAGTCACTGAAGTGCGAGACCTCAGCATCGTAATTAATGTTAGGTCAAATGCAGCTTCAACAGAGGATGGAATTTGAACTAAGAAAGCAACGATCAGATAGTGCAAACATTATCAGATATTCTAACCAGCCCACCATGCCGCCGCCTCTGCTGTGGTATTATATTTATTTATCAAGGAAAGCCGAGCACTAAGCCCGGAGAGCTGTTGCAGATAATGACTCTGCAAACCCACCATTCTTAGTGGATACGTATGAGCATATTAGAGATTAATTAAATACATTTTAGATAAAAATATGTTACCATATATACCAGTTACTGATGTTACACTATGAGGGACATGTTATGAAAATAAAATCACTGTAGCCGACATTACATATTAATTTTGTGGTGACAAACCTTCTTTTGCTTGAGAAACTAATTAATTAGAAGATTTATATTGATACCGTATGATCCATCCCTAAGCACCGTCTACTCACATTAATTATTAATACTTCCGAAGAAATAGTAATATTGTAACACTGTCATTATACGTTTTAATAACATAGCCTGAGACATAAACGTTATTATGCTTCCTGGTAGCATTGGTTATACACGTTATTCTTACTAACATCTGTAATCTTCAACAGACCGCCATAAATACGTTTAGGTATACAAATGCATGCATGCAAAACTGCAAAACACACAGAGAGACACCAACCGCAAATAAACACAAACGCGCGCATGCAATGTATGTGTGTGTAAGTGTGTGTGAGTGTGTGTGTGTGTATAAATAAACTTATATGTGTTTTTGTATACATTATTTCGTAAATGTTTGCGTATATTAGATCATGCTTTGAAGAACTACGAACAGTGGTGGGAGAAAGATGACTAAACTTCAAAGTGGCATGCTTATCGGTAAGGGGTCGGACGTCATGATTTGCAACATAGAGTTACGGGATTTTATGGTCTGAGTTAAAATCCCGCCGAGGTTAACTTTGCCTTTCCTCCTAGCAGGGTCGATAAAATAAAGTACCAGTAATACACTGGGATATATTGCTGGCCTTGTGCAAAAAGTAGAAACCATTATAGATAATTGTTTCTACTTTAGGCACAAGACCAGCAATTACCCTGTTCATTACTGGTACTTTATTTTATCGACCCCGTAAGGATGAAAGGCAAAGTCAACCTCGGCTGGATTTGAACTCAGATCGTAAATGGACGTAACTATGCTGGAAAGCATGGCGTCCGACCCTCTACCGATACTGCCAATCCACCAAAACAATTATAGATAATTGTTTCTACTTTTGGCACAAGGCCAGCAATTACCCAGTGTGTTACTGGTACTTTATTTTATCGACCCCGTAAGGATGAAAGGCAAAGTTAACCTCGGCAGGATTTGAACTCAGAATGACAAGGGCCATAACTCTATGCGTGAAAGCATAGCGTCCGACTCTCTACCGACACTGCCAATCCACCTATAGATAATATTAGTATTTCAGCCAAGCAATGCAGGAAACTGCTACCCTTCAGAGTTACGAATGATGGTCGCTGCTCTGTGTGTTTATTCTGTGCTACCCAATGTACAGCTGTGAAACACTCATAAGAAGTCAATGATTGAGGATTATTTGCACCAAGGGAAAGATGGCTAACAAGCTGGAAATATGAAACGTGGTTACATCACCACAATAATGACTGAACATGGTGCAATACTGGGCCTGCCGCAGCCCATTGAGATGAGTGAACGTGATTCCCAAACTGACATCAACCAACCTGGTTTTAATTCTCTTACTAAAGAGGAGTATAAAGATAAAGTGAAAGTTATATGGTGCGTGCGTTCATGTGGCAAAATGACCAGCCCCAAATATAACAGTATCGCTTTAAATGTTCAAATCAAGATTATTGCTGAGCAAATATATATATATATATATATATATATATATATATATATATATATATATATATATATATATACGTTATTCCGGGTTGAATCGGAGGTAACCACAGTAAGTAAGGTACTCAATACATAGCAGAGTATAAAAGTTTTAATATAGATGAGATTCTACAGGACTAGAACTATTTCATTCATTAGAAATCATCAGGAATCCCTGATTCCTGATTATTTCTAATGAATGAAATAGTTCTAGTCCTGTAGAATCTCATCTATATTAAAACCTATATATATATATATATATATATATATATATATATATATATTTATATATATATATATATATATATATATATATATATATATGCTCAGCAGTGATCTTGATTTGAAAATTTAAAGCGATGCTGTTATATTTGTGGATGGTCATTTTGCCAATTGAACGCACGCACCATATAACATTTGATATATATATATATACATATACATATATATATATATATATATATATATATATATATATATATATATATATATATATATATATATATATATATAAGAAAATGTTAGACCCCTACGGCAGAGCTCAAGCCGTCGAAATGGCTTGAGCTCTGCCGTCGGGGGCTAACATTTTCCTATTACCCACTCTACTACCCTAAGTATTGAGTACTCTGGTGCGTTATGGTCCATCTGGTTCCTTACCACACTTCCTTCGTTATATATATATATATATATATATATATATATATATATATATATGATGGCTGGGGACATAATGTTATCACCTGATACTGAAGCATGAGCATCACGGACGTGGCCCTTTAGTCCTGCTGGGGACTTGCCTATGACCAGCAATACCATGCAGCGTATGAAATTTCACATATCAAGTGATGCCTGTGCTTGAAGCTTTTTTAAGTGAGGAAAGACTTTGCACGGGACAAATCGCACTCTCTAAACTGGTTTACATCATTAGATGCAAACGAATGTGCAGGTTTGTCACCTTCTCAATTAAATTATATAAATGTTTAATTAAACTATCTCTGTGATTGCTATAGAAAATAATATATACTGATTAATTTTGATATAGTATATAAGTATAATTAGCTAATGCATAACACCGTGTAACATATTTTTTTGTTCCCCGATTCTAAGTGTAATTTCATGGTTTGTTATAGCCCATTATTATCAAAAAACACTATTATTTAATCAGAATTTTGGGTTTGTGGTCATGAGTTTGATATTTGGAAATGTTAATATTTTTCAAGAAAAAACACATTTTTTAAAAATTTATCAGTTCATATAATTAAATCAACTGAGTATATATTTATTTTATTACACAAGCTTATCAAAAGCAAACAAGTAAAAACAAATAACACTTATAAAGCAACTTATACACGTCAGAAATGACTGGATTTCCTGGATTTGCGGTTGTAGTCCAGGTCGCATTCCCGCACTAGCCCCCAAATATAGTCCCCAATCATGTTTTGATTGTAGTGGGCCTGGTACCTTCACTCTACCTCTTTCACATCTTGGTGGAATCGTTCGCCTTGTTCTTCTGAGTAGGCGCCCATACTGTCCTTGAATTGTTCCAGGTGAGCGTCCAGCATATGGAGTTTAAGCGACATCCTGCATCCCATAGCGTCAAAGGCCTTTATGAGATCCTGCAAAGGTTATTGGTAGTTTTCAGCTCTGTAGTTGCCCAGGAAGCCCTTAAAAACTGCCTTTAAACAGTTCCATGCTGTTCTCTCAATCCTATTGAGCTTATTGGAGAACTCGGTAGACTCAAACACCTTCTTTATCGAGGCGTGCAACAAAAATTCCACCTTTGATTTTGGCCTCAGATAACTTGGGGAAGAACTCAAGAAGGTAATTAAAAGCGGCTGATTCTTGGTTGAGAGCCTTCACAAACTGCTTCATCAACCCCAACTTAATGTGCAGTGGCGGCTGAGCACAGTCCTGGGATCAACCAGTGGCTCCCACATCACGTTCCGGGTCCTAACTACAAATTATGTTCGTTGCTCACAGTTCTTTCTTTTTTAGTGGACAGAGGTGGCTCTGCTATCCCAAAGGCAGAGGAAGCATTGGAATTTGATAAAGCCTCCTTGGAGTCCAAGCAGGAAAGCCACCATCTTGAAGTTTCCAATGATTTCCCAGTTGTACTGGTTGTATTTCAGAGCTTCCAAGAGGACTTTCATACTGTAGTAATCTTCCTTCAGGCAGACTGAATGAGCTAGGGGCAGTGTCGGGAACTTGTTTACATTTTGGAGGAGGACCGCCTTCAAAGTTGTGGTGGAGCTGTCTATAAATAGCCGCCACTCCTTGGGCACAAACGGCACCCAATAACGTCAAACAGTCCAGGCACGTCATGAGAGAAGCAGAGGCCATCCCTAAGAGAGTAAAAGCCTGAGAAAGGTTCGTGTCGATGTCTCTGTCACCTGCACTTCCTCCTTAACCAAGTTCCACTGCTTCATGCTGGAGACGAATGCTTAAAACACAACTTACCCTTTATTCAGCGTGCGAAAATCCAGTATCAATAAATCTCTTTAATCCACTTTTTAACAATTTTATACTTTATTGCATTTTTATAATTTTCTTTAGGTATTACTCTTTATTTTATAATTTAAATTTAACGTGAAACATGTATTAAAACAATCATTTAACATAAGCAAATTAAAGTTACATACAACGTAAAAAACAGCATACAAATAATTCTAGTGAATAGCTTATAATTTTTACAAACCAAAACTTTTAACTGGTTAATAGCACTTTTTTTAAATTTATTTGGGACCTAAGCAACACAAAAAAAGTGATTACAAGCCAGGAACAGAGAAAAACAATTTTTTTTGTTACACGGTATAACCAAATACTAAAGATATTCAATTGTTTAGTTGAATTGATTGGATGCCCTATTTGATCCAGCATTTGAAAACAACGGTTTGTTCTATACTCCCCTCTTTTTGATGTTTCCATTATTTTCTTTTTTTTCCCTTTGCTCTCCTTACACCTTACTCTTTTGTCGTTATTCCTCTTTTCTTTTTTATATATTTCTTTTACTCATTCATCCTTTTATTTTTTATTTTTTATTCATTTACCTATTTATGTATGTATTTATGTATGTATTTTTTTTTCTTGCTTTTGCTCTTCTTTACACCCACTCTCATATCTCTAATTTGCTCTATGTCTTTTTCTTCTTTAAGTTTATCATATTATTTGTGGTATATAAACATTGAGATTTGATGAAATAAATGACTGCCAATACTGGAATTGTATAATCAAGACCGTAGCGGTAGTCATATATCAAATCATATATTTTATCTGATGAAGACGTACTGAAAATACAACACAGTACCTTTGAAATATATATAATAAAGCATATATTTTGATTATGTGAATATTCTTCTTTTGTTAATATTTTTAATAATATTGTATATACATATATATATATATCCAGGGAGTGTAACTTCGACTTACTGTAGGTTAACCCGGGTGAGTACTCGATGTTTAGGTTCACTTCAGTGTCGAGGCAGAGTGTATTATACATATATATATACATATATATATACATATATTCACATAATCAAAATATATGCTTTATTATATAAATAATATTATAAAGAATATATATATATATATATATATATATATAGTAAAATAAAATAAGTCAAGGACGATTGGTTACTCCTTCATTACGTTTATTGGTAGGTGACGCGTGTTTTAGTCACTAATCATCTCAAAGTTCGATCTATATCGATCTAGCCCGACTCTGTAATCTGCGGCTCGTCAGACCCCTTACAATGGTAATGGAAAAATGCATTTTTCACATCTAAATTTCAGCTGATAAGTGGCGAACGCGCGTCACCAACCAATAAACGTAATGAAGGAGTAACCGATCGTCCTCGTTTTATTTTATTTTACTATATATATATATATATATATATATATATTATATATATATATATATATATATATATATATATATATATATATATATATATATATATATATATATATATATATATATATATATATATACTTACACAAATATATATATATGCGAAATATTTTAAACGATCGTGTTAACATGTCGTAATCTACAAATATGTTTCTGAATATATACAGAGTTAATATAACTTTTCTCTTAGAAATATTTGTTTTTATATTTGAAAAAAATATTATTTATCGTTGTAAGAGATCATTTTATATGTGTAAATTTTACATATGTTTATATATTATATTCATATTTGTGCATACTTTTTATGTAATGTGATGTAGTCTGTCGGAGTAATTAAGTTAGGAGATGTGTATGTCATATATGAAGTATTCTGTTGCGAATGAATTAGTAATATTCCTAGCTATCTTAAGATTTATACCGGTTCCTTTGATGACGTATTTTGGCCTATTTAATTATTATTTTGGTGGTGAATTTGCCTTACTTGTTCTGGATCACTGCTCTTTCAATTCCATGACACGCTCGGTCAACTGTTTTTTTTTTTTCATCCTTTTAGGTTGGATGGATAATTGTACCAATCCATGCATTTTAAGATATTTAGACGAAATGATTTGCCAGTTTGTTTCAGCTTTATGTGTTCTGACTTCAATACCACCGTGACCTGAACCCTTGGTCACCTCCATTCGATGTCTTGTTAAATAACACCACCTGACTCTTGGATGCTTTCACTTTACGGTTTGATGATACCCTCCTCCAATCTCAAAAAATAAGTGGCAACTATAGCCCTTCCTTCCTTGACGAAAACGCAAAAGTGTCCAAAGCTAATCTTCTTTGTTTATATGATTACTTTCGAAGTCGAAATATGTTTTAGAAACGTTTTTATTTTCATTTTTAAATTAAGTATATTTAATTAGTGTCTTAAACAAAACTTCTAAATCTAAGCTACACGCTCGTGGTAAGATAACGTTTAATGTGATGTCTTATGTGTCTTACATCTATCAACAAAATATTTTTTTAATGGAATAAAGCCATAAAAGGACATATCTATAATGCATAGACGTCTGGGAGGTTTCTCTATATAATGTATTTTCACTTGACGTGATGATATGTATTTAATATATAGTGACGCATTAAATGAAGCTTTCCTGATAATTTGTCATAATGCACAGTGAAGATATTTAACAGTGTTTACATAACTGCCAATTTACTGGAAATTTATTACACCATGTTATCATAAACGACAAATAGAATTACACAACAGATAATGTAAATGTAGAACTTTAGATATTATGAGTGAAATAGATGTTCAAAGATGGTCATGGCTGGAGGATCTTTGATCATTGGGCAGATAGACCTCTGCTAAATTGAGATTAAACAGCAGTAACTGCCAATATATCAATATATATATATATATACATATCTTGCTAGCGTGTGAGTGCATGTGTGTGTGGATGCAGCATAGCCGAATGGTTTAGAAGTTCGCCTTAAAAACAGAATTCTCAGGGGAAGATTCAATTACGCTGCATCTTGGATAAGTATTTTTATTATAGGTTTAGGGCAAACCAAGCCCTTTCAATGATCGATAGGAGAAATTTGATCGGAAACTCATCGTTTAGACTGTATCTATGATTCAATAGGCCTTTTTTGTCATTCACTGGTCACGCTGAATCTGCCTGTCGATTATATTAAATGAGCGTGTTCTGTAAGTATTCTCAGTCACTTACGCGTTAATTCTAATAGTTGACTGTTCCGTTGATCAAACAACTTTGAATAATCATTGCTGAGCCTGGTTGAAGTCCATTTGCTTTATATTTATAAACACAGTATATGTGTATGAGTGTGCCCTTTTAGTAGATAGTATATGCAAAACCGAACATTGATATGATCCTTTTCTCTGTATAACACGAAATACTTTTCGAAGACAGAAATGTTCATATTTACGGCAAAGCCTTTACACTTATCCCCAATGGAAGAACTTAACTGGTTGAATCATGAATACTGAAATGCAAGCTATTATACTCCGTTTTAATTGTTCTGATATCAACATTATGATATACAAAAGAATAATTAATTTGCAGTAGATTATATCTGTACAGTGAGTCACTTGTTGACACGTGACTTCTATTTGAAGTCTCCACAGGAGAGTTATGTTGGCCTGTAGCAGAGCTATTTGGACGATAATGTTAGCTTATAACGATAATCATTACATTTCTCAAACAGAATATTTTACCAAGTTATAAGAGCGTGATTTTCCGTCTATATTTACATTATGAGTTCAAATTCTACTCTCATCAATTTTAAGATTTAGCTTTCCGGAATCAATGAAATAAGTAGCTAATTAAACACCGGTTAACCCCCCCCCCCCTGAGCTTATTTAGGACTATATGCCTTCTAACTGTATTGTATAATTTGAGGTAAGTGTGTATCTGAGTCAACATTAACTTATTTATGTCCTTCATTTAATGTTTCCCCATTATACAAGTGAGAATTTAGCCATACATTTACCTGTCTCTCAATCATTAATCATGTATAACTCTGTAACTTATCGTGTTTCTAATGAATCAGCAATCAGTCAAAGGTTTTGTAGAACTAAGATAAAAAATGTTCAAATCATGCTTACACTGAATGTATTTAATGTATAATATATCCATGACTTCATTGTCTGCAATTCAAATATATCGTTTCGAGAGACTCTAATGCTATATCAATCTGGTCCAGTGATCTTATAGCGTAATATTTCTCAAATTAGGAGATACAACCATTTGAAGGTGATTGGATATACAAGAGTGGCGCTGAGGGACAAGGGAACTGAAGGGGTCATTAGATGGTGAGGTATGGTGAGAGAGGAAAGAAAAATTATACATCTTACTCGGTGCTCTTAAAAACTGCCACATTTATTTATTTAGTAAATGTTTTTAAAACATTTTTTAAATTATTAATATTTAACTTTTAATTTATAACTTCTGGCCAACATTACAGGGGGAAAGGCACTCATCGAATGCATTCCTTTCAAAGATATATTGTTTCAAAAAGGTTGAGAAAACTTTGATGTAAATAATTTCTCAGTGATTTCCTTGTCGGATAAACAACTACATTGTCTTCAAAGGAATACCAATTCTTAAATAATTATTAAATGTTATTAATATTTATTTATTAATTTATTCTGCTAATGTTTAGGAAAAGAAAACAATACAAATCCAGTATCTGTTATTTTTTTTTATTATTATAATCAAATTCGAATTCAGAGTTTGTGACGGGATATTGCAAGTACTTACGTTTACACATGTTTCTCAGATCAAAAGATCCGATTTTCAATAAACCCATTCTTATATTTTGTGATACTTATGTAACTCGTTGACAAATTACCAGTAACGGACCACTAGCCTATACATTAGGCTCTATGTGGTTCTTTAATCTTCTAGAAATAGCAGCCAAATCATGTGTAAAACAGTTTTTCATCATCTTTAAAATGTAAATTTAAATCAAGTAATTTAGTCTTCGATATGTTATATCAGAAAATAGAAGATATGATCATGAGTAGAATCAATGTTATCATAGGTCTGCAATATCACCAAAAGCAAAACTTTCAGATATTGTTTTCGAGATTAAATTAAAAGATCAATACTAACAAGCAATGGAAATAATTGTTTCTACTTTTGGCCCAAGGCCAGCTATTATCCAAGTGCATTACTGGCACTTTATGTTATCGACCCCGTAAGGATGAAAGGCAAAGTTAACCTCGGCGGGATTTGAACTCAGCTCATAAAGGGAGGTAACTCTATGCTTCAAAGCATGGCGTCCGATCCTTACCGATACTGCCAATGCACCATAATAGTGAGTACACACACGATCCTTGAAATATATATAGAGCAAGCACGTCCAGATCAGATATGGTCGAATAGCTGTGAATGTTCACTGCGCAAACGCATATATAAGGATTAAATCCTAATATGAAGCAAAGTTATCATCCAGCCACACAGGGTGAGTGAAATCCAAAAGGACTGATTGTATTTGTTCTTGCGTGTTAACCAAAATTGAAATACAATTCAACAATACCACCTGTCCTTTTCTTCCTTTATCGTAGTCAATCAATTGCAAGCATTGGAAACAGTTGCCCTGTGTGACGATATCTATATATCTTGTGGTTTCTCCCTTATTTTGTTTTATTTAAACTTAATTCGGATGCACACTAAAGGTTCTCGAGGACTAATATGTCTTCTCCTCTTCGTTACCCATTTGTTGCAATGAGGGTTAGGCTACTGACAATAATAATCCACGTTTCTCTGTCATAAGACATATTCCGTTGTGCATCGCACGCGTACTTCACCTCATTGGCATTCGCCCCTAGGACTATACACTATATAACCATTGGGGATAACAAGTAAGAACTTGCACAAAACACTGACATTTGGCTTGGAGGCTTATGTATCCAAAGCATGAAAGCTCCTTATGCGTATATCATTTTTGTTACCTAAGATCCCGGACAATGGGATCGAATCCAAAGCAACGTAATAATAAAAAAGTCTTATGCGAAGCAGTCCAATAGGCCGACAAATACGGTATATTATTATTGATAATTTAGCATTAAAAAAATATATTTCTACGAAAAAAGTCATAAAAATATCGCCGAAGATATTTACAATTCCGCGAATATGCGGTGGTTTCCACGAAGAATTATTAGCTAGATACTAAGAAAAATTCCGTGAATAACCGGGACCGCGAATATCGGGCCTGCAAAAAGCTGGGGGTACACTATATATAAATGTATATATATATATAGATATATATATATATATATGAGGTATAGAATTATCCTGGATCCAGTAATGGTTAATTACTACACTGGATAGAGTTGACGTACGGTGAGAGGTTACTCAACGTGTTATGGAAGAATAGTTGAAGAAACTCAGTTCCTGATCCTTCTGTATTCCGGAGTGTAGATAAAGAATGAATAATAACAGGTAGACATCATAAAAAGGTAATTTATTATGTGTGCTTACAAATATTTCCACGGTGGTTATACAGCCTAGTTATGCTATGTGCAAATGTATAACTATTTGCAAAACTCAATTATCAAATGCTGTGACCACTGTATCATCAGAGCAGAATGGTTAAAATGTAAAATGTAAATACCCCTAAGTGAGTTATTGGGGAAGATAGAGTAGAAAAGGAAGAGAGAAAAAAAGATAAGAGGGAGAGAGAGATATATGCAGGGGTTGGAGGAATGGGAAAGAGTGGTTTGTAGATATCTTAATCAAAATGTTGGGGTAGGGTTTTTATTATACTGGTTATTCTTAAAGCGACCACCTTAAGCGATGCGTTGATAGTCAAGGTTGGAATTATTTATTGCCACAGAGGGCAGGTTCATAGATGTGGAGAGGGAGTGAGGTGGACCTAGGGCGAGCGAGAGAGCGGAATGGAGAGAGAGGGAGAGATAGAGAGCGGACAGACGAAAGCTATGGGATGGGTGTACATTGAGTTCATAGTAGTAGGCTACAAATTGCACTAAGTTTCCATTTATAGTGATAAGCAGGGTATTGTCTTGTAGTGTGGGGGAAGAGAAAGTGGTTAGCTAGAAAGCAATGTTATAGTTACGGGTTCGAATGTTAAGATATTTTATAGTGAAAGAATTTAGCCTTCAGTTTGTGGTTGCAGTATAATGATCGTTCGATTCTATGATTTAGTAATTTATTTTTGGATTTTAAGATGTAAAAGAGTTCAAGGTTACATAACCTACAGTACTTAAATCCACTCCGATATGCACTAGCGCTGGAAAGTATATTCCATTTCAAGGTGAACTGTTGGTTGCGTTCACGGAGTTGCCAGGTCTTGTTGGCGATCGTGGTCACAAAACGGTGATTACGATATTTAATTGAGAATCGATGACGATACCAGCGAGATTTAAAGGAGGTAGTGGTAGACCCGATGTAATACCATTTCTGGTCGTTCGATTCATCAGTGCATTGGTAAACAATGTTGAACTTTAGGCATTTATTCTTTAATGGACATCTTTCAGGTAGGTGACAGTTACAGTTTTTGTTGTGGGTAGCGTGTATACCATGGATAGGTTGGGATAGCAGTACAGGTGGGTTGTGTAATACCCGTCTTCCATTTAGTGGTTGGGAGGCCGATATTACGTTATGCTCATCTGTTATTAAAATATTTTGTTTTGTAGTGTTGTTTAATTGCTTTAAGTTAAGTTCTTTTATGTATGCTTCAAGGTTTGGTGCCGTGGAGTATGATAGTTTAATAGATTTAGAGTTCACAATTTTACTGTATTTATGGGAACTAGGGAAATGGTTGTTGATTAACTTAAAGAATGAAAGAGATAATTTTGTACTAATCGAAGCATTAAAAATGGGATTATACCAGATATACTTTCTACAACGTGATTTATTTGGTGATGATTTTCTATTATTACTATGTCTAGTGGTACTGCGTGAGTGCGCTTGTATTTCAGTAACCCGGTTACGTATTCTTTGATTTTGTGTAGAGCTATGTGTGTTATGGAGATTATTATCAATGTATTCTATTGTATCCCGGTGGTTGGCATTCCTTAATGCATTATTATAGTATTCAGCATGTTCACTGAAAATCTCAGAGTCAGACGATAGGCGAGAGATTCTAAGAGAAGTACTACGGGGAACCGATTTGATCATAGAAAATGGGTGGTTTGGGTTAAAATTGGTATAGGTAAGGTTCTCATTTATTTTGTGGAAGGGTCGTATCAGTCTGGTATTTAAATTAAGAGTTACGTCTAGAACATTTACTACTTTAAGATTGTGTTCGTACGTTATTTTTAGACCCAGTTCACTAAAAGATTTTCTAATGTTTTTCCGTAGCCTTTCAAGATTTTGGTTATTTAAGTTATTAACTAATAGGAGCCCGTCATCTCTATATATTCCCCCTGTAGATTACTAAATGTACCATGTAGTATGTGGGCTATATAAATTCCTACAATATCGGTGACCTCCGCTGAGTCGTTGGAGCCCATGGTAATGTCGAAGTTTGTGAGTCTGTCCTTACGTTCCCAGTAGCAGTTATCAAACTTGAAAATAGTTTTTCTAGCCTCTAGAATAATATTAATTTCGTCCTCCGTTAGCTCGGAATTGACTTTAGCAAACGATAGGGCCTTACGTAAAGTATATATATATATATATATATATATATATATATATATATACCTACTCAATATTCCATAGGTCTCTCCCATCATAGAGAGAAACAATTCATTAGAAAATACAACAGTATAAGTGAGATTTATATATTTTCCTTCTTCAACGTGACAGGGCACACATCGAAGCATGAGTAGATGGAACGAGTTAATGAATTTGTAAATAGAAATGTTGATTGAAAATAAACAGCTTTAACCGAGAAGGCGATCAATCAACATCGATATACTGTTCAGTATAAACAACTGATAAAACATCTCATTACTACTAAAGTTTTACAGGTTTTCTTTGATCACATCTCTCAATTTTTCGGTTTCATATATTATATACTTCTTGAAATTCACCATTGTTATTTGCATATTGTGCTGGAAAAAATCAACTTTAGTTCCGATGCTGCATGATGTGGATATATTGCGATATTCTTTACGTTTGCTTAGATTCGTTGATTAACGGAAGTTCACCAAAATACATTACATTTAGATATTTTATGTTCTGTAAAAATGTATGATATTAGAATTTATTAACAGTATTGATAAATATATGTAATGGCATTAAAATGCTATTATATATGGTGACGAATTGTCTTGATTTAAGCGGTTATTTGAGACAGTCGTTAGAATGGCTATTTGTCTGTTTTCCGTTATTCGTAGCGGTTTTCTTCATTTTGAGTTGAAATCTCACAGCAGTAACCACTACCTTCCACTTTTTTGAGGGTCGATAAATACCACTCCAGTATATGGTTCAATTTGTCTTCTTCTTCTTCTTCTTCTTCTTCTTCTTCTTCTTCTTCTTCTAAAAGTAAAGACCCACCAGGGAGAGAATTTTGTCAATATAAGTTCTAAAAAAAATGTTTAATATTACAAACACACTCACACACGCACACGCGCACACGCACACGCACACGCGCGCGCAAACACTCACACATACACACACACACATACATACACACAAACACACTCACACACACACACACACATATATATATATATTTATATCTATATATATATACACGCTGAACGGACTGGCAAGATCATTAGAGCCCCGGAATAATGTGCTGTGTTATTTCTTTTGTTTTTTCTACACTTATTTCTAATCCTGCCGAGGTTTACCTCGCCTTTCGTTCTTCCGGATTAAATAAGGCACCCATCGGGTACTGTCTTCAGTTTAATCTTTTCCCTCCAAACTGTTGGATTTGTGTCTAAACTGGAAAACATTATACGCATATATATATATATGTTTATTATTCTTTTTCTCATTTCAGTCACTTGACTGTAGCCATTCTGAAGCAATACTTACAAAGATTTTACCTATTTTATTGCTGCTTTCCCCCCAGACGGTTGGCCTTGGTTCTAAATGATAAACCATGGCCATGCTGTTACTTATTTAATTGATCACATTCGGTGGAACGTCATAGTCGACCTGGACTATGGAAAGGTAAATAATTAGAGTGTAATGAAATACCATAATATCCTTTGTTTGACGCACCGATTCTGTCATCTGTCACAGATATATAACGAGATTTCCGTCAGCTTCAATTTACAAAATCCCATTTAAAATGCTTTTGATGACACGTTTATTTACTTTTACCCCATTTGATACCAACCATCCTGAAACAGCTCCGGGTATTCTTATACAAAACTGCTCATTTTAAAGTATTCACGTCTCAACCAAAAACTAAGTAAGATTTCAAACAATAGCTTAATAATGAAAGATTTTAGCTGGTTTACTAAATACTTCAAAATCTTTATCATTTTCAAAGTATATTGAAACATGGGTTATTGGTATGCCTTCGATCTGTTTGATTCTGTGTGTTAAATAAAAGTTGATCTTCCATAATATATAAGTATTATAAGTAAGCATATGATGCGTGGGAATCGAACATTTAAAACGGTATAATTCGAAGAATACAAAATATTTTGGAAGACATATATGCCGAATAAATCTAGCTGACAGTTTAGCAATAGGTTTACCTGAAACGTCAAATATTCTCCTCGCCAAGGGATAATATCAACGCATGTTGTACTTGTATATATATATATATATGCAAATGTATAAATATATATATGTATATATATATTTATCTCTCTCGCTATCTTTCTCTCTCTTTCTCTCTCTCTCTATCTCTATCTATATATATATATATATATATATATATATATATGCAAATATATATATATTTTTATATATATATGCAAATATATATATATGCATATATATATATATATATATATATATATATATATATATATATATATATATATATATATATATATGCAAATATATATATATATATATATATGTGTGTGTGTGTGTTTGTATATATATAATCTTGACATTTCTACTAATGTAGTTTAAGATCACTTTGTAAAGTATTTTCCGTTTTGGTTTGTTTTGTTTTTACTGTTCTA
>OZ024742.1:116287938-116325438 GCA_964016885.1 Eledone cirrhosa
CCCTTGCTCTAGGATAATTGTCTTATGTGAAACACATTCGGATATATATTGATTTTCATCTTTCTAAGTTTGATAAATTAAGTATTAGCTGCAGACTAGGTATTCATTTAATCGACTTTTAGACGGTTCAGAATGTGAAACAAACTTTTCAATTGCAATCCACAATGAGAGTATTGACTAATTTCTATTTTGATTGCTCAGTTTCACTCACAAAACTCCCAGACCACTCCCACAAGGAGATTATTTAGTTTATTGAAAAACGCCCATTAACAAACACGCTATAAGCCTTAGCATATAATGGAGCTGCACCACTCCTTTACAGTTTAACTTTTAACGCTACTGTAAGGCTTCTGGTCCACTGATCCATCAACTTTATAACAACTCATTCGATGCAGCCACCATTACTTTTCATTACATATCTACGTGAAGTAGCACGGGAGTCTCTACATAGTTGGTCAATCTTCTAGAAATAATAGCCAAAATCTCGCTTAAACTTATGTTTCTAAACTCATTTGCACCGTTTGTCGCCTCGACACTTCATGATATTTAATGCCTTTCCTCAATGTAAAATTATGTTTGGTGTTGCAAAGATATTATATTGGAAAAATACTTCGAGCATGTTCAAATATTCAAATGAACTACCCTAATCTTTAAACAACAGAACCAATTAAATAAATGTAATCCCGCATTCACAATATCTCAAAGAAATAGACTGAGTAATATTATTTAGAATGACTTTGATGATTGATCTTCCTTCGATTCAAAATGAGCTCTCTAATCACTTTGACATTACTTTAGTTGTAAGTGTGCAGCAAAATATCGAGATTAATTTACTCGCCTTATTAATTCACTTTTCAAGTGTAAAATAGTTTAAGTAAATGTTAAAAGTTTTGTTAAAGTAGAACAGCATTCTAAAACACTAATTGCTTGGCAGCGAAATAGTGTTGCAGTAGTTGTTTATTCGTCTGAAAGTTTAATTTATACCCAATCGCAATAATTATTTATCAATGATACCGAAACTATTTATAATGTATTTTGTTTCAGCTTCTCAAGCGTTGAAGAAGTAATGGCTTAATAATTTACATTGCTCATTCAATTGCAATAAAATGCTTCATAGCACTAAAACAATTAGAAGTAAATAAACACAATTCTAATTTTCAGCTTATCTCTTAGAATGTGTTCCTCTCGGTCTCTCGCTCTCTGCCTGTATATGTTACTCCATCCCCCTTTCACTTTCTTTTTCTCTCTTTCTCTGTCATTGTAACCAAAAGAAAACAATGTTTTCTTTTTTATAAAAGCCTCATTATCTAATTGATTTCTTATACGTGTAGGCAATTTAAGAGTTAAATTAAATGTTGTTAGCGAAGTACATACGAGTGAATATGTTAAAGACAGTTGTCTATGAAATGGAAAAAGCCCGAGGAAATATATAAAGATTAGTTGTACAATGAAAATGAAATAAAAAGACTACTTGATAGGAAACAACAAATTGAAGGAAACAAAGACATATAATGGAAATAAATGCATTGAACATGTTTCCCCAAAAGAGGGAAAGCCACCTATGCCCATTCAATGAACGTATCCTATTCTGACTTACCTTACTACAAACACCAAGAGCCTCTTCTTGATGTGCTCTCCATCCCCGTATGCTCAGACAATACTCGTCAATGTTAAAAATGTTTCAACAAATCAACCGAACAGCAACATTTCTATGTTCAATGATATTTATCTTATGGGTACAAGAATGTGCACTGTATGAGATTATTGTAGATGTATACTTATAGTTTCTTCTTTGAGAGTAATCACAATGTGTTTATACTGATAGAGTGATAAGTGACTACTTTTAATGCGTTTCGTATATCTTTCTTATATCTCATTGCTAATTTGGTAACTTTCACTCATATACTTTATACTATCAAGTCACATTTTGAAGTGATATAACATTTATAATGGACATTGTTTAACGTGAACTATCACGAAAATATTTCCAGGCTTATAAAACATATCATATGTTAAAATAATTGACTTTTTCTCTTTCGGTGGTTTTGGAAAGTGTGCACTACTTCAATATAGAAGTGTAAAACAAATAATTCTGATATACACAAAGACAATTCGTATAAATCCATATTTATTCGAAATGCTCTTATCCGTGTGGTTTTAGCGTGGTTCATTGTGTTGCAGAAATAATAACGCCACCACCACCACCACCAACAACAACAACAACAACAATAATAACAATAATAATAATAATAATAATAATAATAATAATAATAATAATAATAATAATAAAGGAAGAAAACGCACATTGTGGATATATATCGTTATGGAATCGCTCCCGTAATTTTTTGATTTTTACTTATTTAAAAGAACTATGATAGATTAATTATTATTACACATGACGTATAAGATTACATTTATGACGCTCAGCAAGCCACAATGCATCACTTTACGGCATAGAGCCCCAATATTTAATATTTAATTTTGGATCAGAAATGTTATAGTCGAAAAAGAGGAAAATGGCAAAATGACTAAATAATTTCAACACCAACACCACCAACGCCACCATCACCACTACCACGCCAAAAACTCTAGTCAAGTTACCTCAACTTCTATCTCTACTTCAACTTCAACAGCATCATCACTATAGTACTACGATAACATCACCACCACCACGGCCTCCATATCGCTACCGCCGCTATTCTCTCCCACTACCTCCTGCTAAGTACTACTAGCACAGCACCACCACACCCACGACCACTGCTTCATTATCGCTACCGCCGCTATTCTCTCCCACTACCTCCTGCTAAGACATGCATCGTAGTACCCCCACTAAAAGAGGAAGGCATCAAAAGATATAAATAGACTGATTTGATGACCCGGTCAAAAAATAAAAAAAAAAAAAAAATAAAAATAAAGACAGCACAGCAACAACGAAAATCGTAACGAAAAGAAAAATGAAAAGAAAAACAAACAGACAGACAGAGAAGGAGAAAAAAAAAACAAAGTAAGACATTCAAACATTACATTACAATGAAACTTATGCTTATTCTTTGGGGTGGGGGTGGGAGGGGGGGTATGGGTACCTGTTTTTTTGTTTGTCTATATATGTTCGTCTACAGCGTGATAGTGCCACACTAAAATCACCAGGGGTGATGAAATCACCGGTGGTTATGTAACCATACATTCACCAATCCTCGATATGAGTGTTTAAATGTCGAAACTAAGCAGTTCGAATAACGGTGAAGTGGAGACTGGAATGTCATGTGACAGATTCTCACCCAGCAGGTGCTCCCTGGCTCAGCAGCAGGGACCTGGCTGTAAACCAAATACTGCTGGTGTCGGAGGAAGAAGAAGTAAAGGGACTAGAACCAACTGGACGAAAGAATTGAATAGAACTGTTATGCAATGTTACCTGAAGAGTAACCCCAAGGAGAAAGGCTATAGGAAACGGATGCATAACATCTGGAACGAGATTGGTCTATTTAAATTAGATGAACAAAAATTGTCCGGGCAGGCTCGGGTAATAAGAACTAATGGGTGGATAAGCGAGCTGGAATTGGAGGAACTGAGCAGAGAGATTAGGTTGGAAATGGAGAGTGGAGTATGCCAGGCAAACGAGCCAGTGGGAAATGAAGGTGAAGAGGTTGAGAGAACGGAGGAGCCATCCGAAGCAGACAATGAGCTGAATGCTGAAATAAATAATACCTGGAACAAAGATACGGCCATTGAGGAGATGAATGCTGACGGGCTAGGAGAAGATTTGGTTGATATCTTAAACTTAGTGGTAGATGAATTGAACAATGGTAGTGGAAAATCTATGAACCTAAGATTTGTAGACAGAAACAAGTTAAAAGAAACAACAGCTAAGGTAAACAAAGTCATCCCACACCTTGAGGCGAGGAGCCTTCCCCAGTGCAACAATATCCTCAAAGCAACAGCAAATGTGGTGAGGAAATTACTTTGCATAAAAGCGAGAGGAAATAACAAACAAGAAAGATCAGAACCTGGTGGAAGAAACGACTGAATGGTCAAATCAGGGAAATGAAAAATGACATTGGAAGGCTTGAGTCCCTACTGAATGGGACACTAAAAAACATAGACACTAAAAATAGACTGGAAATAAAGTACAAAACTAGGAGGAAAAAGCTAATTATTATCATAGAAGAACTGTGAAGCAACGCATTGTAGCAAAGAGTGCAAAAATTAGGCGATACGAGAGCAGAGTCAGTCAGTATAGACAGAACCGCATGTTTGACAACAACCAGAAGATGCTGTTTGGGCAGCTTGACGGGAAAAAAGAGGCAACGCTTGATCCCTGAGGCGGAACAAACTAAAACATTCTGGAGAGGAATATGGGAGCAGGATGTTAAACATAATGACCAGGCAGTGTGGATTGAGACAGTACAAAAGGAGATTAGTGAACAGGCACACCAACAGACTGATTTGAGTATCACAGTTGAAACTGTTAAGGGGCAGGCCAAAACACTAAACAACTGGAAATCACCAGGCCCAGATGGTGTGCAGGGGTATTGGATTAAAAATATAACATCCCTCCACCCGAAACTGACAACCATGTTCAATGACTGCTTGATGTCAGGTGAGGTACCAGAGTTGTTGACAAAAGGTACCACAGTTCTGGTAATGAAAGACCGAATCAAGGGTAATGATGTTACCAACTATAGACGTATCACATGTCTGTCCGTAATGTGGAAACTGTTGACAAGTATTATGTCTGAGGAAATCTACCATCACCTCCACACAAACTACTTGTTACCGGCCGAACAGAAAGGATGCCGAAAGAAGTCCCGTGGTACAAAGGACAAGTTACTTATTGATAAGATGGTAATGAGGAATTGCAAGAGGAGACACACTGGTCTTGCCATGGGATGGATATACTACAAAAAGGCACCAAAAGGATCACCAAAAGCCTAGAGATCTTCAAGGTGGCAGATAACATCAGACAGTTGTTGGGCAAAAGTATGAAGTCCTGGAAAACAGAGTTAACATCAGCTGGAGAATCCTTGGGAGGCGTGGACACCAAGAGAGGTATCTTCCAGGGAGATACTCTGTCCCCACTGTTGTTTGTCCTTGCCCTGATGCCCCTGACCATTATACTGCGAAAGGTGAGAGCAGGATACAAGTTGGGAAAGGGAGAGCTTACCATCAATCACCTCCTCTTCATGGACGATCTTAAGCTCTTCGGGAAGAGTGAGAAGGAGTTGGATGTGCTTGTTGACACTGTCCGTATTTTCAGCAATGATATATGTATGCAATTTGGTAATAGTAAGTGTGGAGTCCTTGGGATGAAGAGGGGTAAATTGAGCAGAAGCAACGGAAACCAGGTACCAACAGGTGAGATGATAAAGGAAATTGACACTGAAGAAGGATACAGGTATTTGGGTGTTCTGGAGGCTGATTACATCAAGAACAAAAAAAAGAAGGAATTGATAGGATCTGAATACATTCGGATAGTAAGGAGCGTATTAAAGTCACACCTGAACAGTAGGAATGCCATAAGTGCAGTACATTCCCGAGCTGTGTCTATTATTAGGTACAGTGCAGGAATTCTGAGATGGAATGTTGCTGGACAAAAAGAAATGGATAGGAAGCTATTGACTATCTACTATAGGAAGCTATTGACTATCTACAACATGTTCCACGAGAGGAGTTATGTCGATCGACTCTACTTCAGGAGATCTGAAGGTGGAAGAGGTCTTATCAGCATAGAGGACTCTGTTCAGATGGAGAAAAACAACCTACACAAATACGTGACTGATAGTAAGGAGCCAATGCTCAGAGTTGCACTGAAGGAGATGACATTAGACCAGGTGATGTCCAAGGAGGAAATAACAACAAGGAGAAAGAGCAGCCTTCATGAAAAATCTCTTCATAGTACCTTCTTTGAGAAAACTGAATTCAGAGATCCACAGACATCGAATTGGTTGAAAAGAGGAGACCTTAAAAGGGCTACAGAAGGAATGTTAATGGCTGCGCAAGAGCAGGCCCTGAAAACGATGTGGTTGAAACACCATATTTACAAGGAGGAGGCTAGCCCACTGTACAGGATCTTTGGAGAGAGAGAGGAGAGTGTGGCTCACATTTTATCCGAGTGTAAGCACCTAGCCCAGACTCACTATAAGGGCTGGAGACATGACGTGATGGGCAGGGTGATCTACTGGCACCTATGCAAAGTAAACAATTTACCACATTCTGAGAAGTGGTATGAGCATAAGCCAGAGTCGGTGATAGAAAACGATCAGGTGAAGGTGGTGTGGGATTTTAGGATACAGACGGACAAGAAACTGGAACACAATAGACCTGACCTGTTGGTTTTGGATAAGGAAAACAGATCGTGCCTGATTGTGTATGTGGCCTGCCCATTCGACACGAGAGTGCAAGAGAAGGAGAGGTAGAAAATTTACCGATACCAGGACTTAAAGTGGGAGGTAAAAAGGATTTGGAACTGCCATGAAGTCAAAGTGGTCCCGATTGTCATAGGCGCACTAGGTACTATCTCAAAAAGTTTCCAGGGATGGTTAAAGAAAATTGGCCCCTTCACGCTTTTTGGAACGCTTCAAAAGCAAGCTTGCTGGGAAGAGCAAGAACCCTCCGATACGTCCTGAATATCTGAGGCTGCAGGTAGAGGCTTGATATTCATTTCAACAAACTTTCCAGTTAACTAACATCAATGACTGAGTCTCAAAGAACAACAACAACAACAACAATAATAATAATAATAATAATAATAATAATAATAATAATAATAATAATAATAATAATAATAATAATAACTCCTTTTGAATAGTGAAACAAAATCACTGGAAGCTGGAGAAGTTAATATTAATTGTGGAATTTTTCAGGGTGACTCTTTATCACCGCTTTTATTCTGCATCGCACTTATACCATTAAGTAAAATGCTCAATGAAACAAAACATGGATATAAAGTCTATGACAAAACCATTAATCACCTGTTCTACATGGATGACCTGAAACTATTTGCAAAAAATGATGAACAATTGCAAGGGCTATTATCCACTGTGAAGCAGTTCAGTGATGACATTAAAATGGAGTTTGGACTAGATAAATGCGCCAAAGCAACGTTCACCAGAGGAAAGCTGCTGAAGAGTTCAGACATTAATCTTGATCGGGGGAACGTGATAAGAGAACCTGATCAAGAAAAAACTTACAAATATCTAGGTGTTTGTGAAGGAGACGGAATCAAGCACTCGACAGTGAGGGAAAGGATAAGGAAGGAATGTTACCGCAGAGTAATAGCAATCTTAAGAACGGAATTGAATGCAAGGAATAGGATCGATGCCATAAACACGCTTGCCATACCAGTAGTAACCTACAGTTACAATGTCATCAACTGGTCAAGCACAGAGATCCGTAGGCTCGATACAAAAATTCGAAAATTCTTCACCATGCACAGAATGCATCACCCCAAGGCAGATATAAATAGAATATATCTCCCTAGGAAAGAAGGAGGACGTGGGTTAATCCAGTTAGACATTGCGTTGAAAACTGCAACAATTGGATTATCTACATATCTAAGGGAATCACATGATTGGATGATCAAACTCGTTTTGAAACACGAAAGCATCAAAAGATCATATTCCATTACAAAAGATGCACACAGATACAGTAATGGACTACAAATTTCAGAAGTCCCATTTACTGCTGAAATGGAAAACACAGAAAGAGCAAAGCAGGTAAAAGTAACTGCAAAGAAAGAACTGCTACAGGAACTGGCTAAGAAATGGCAAGAAAAGCCTCTGTATGGAAAATACCCAGAGCGAGCTAACAATCCTGATGTTGACAAAACTTTAACCCATCAGTGGTTGGCATCCTCTGGACTGAAATCGGAGACTGAAGGACTGATTATATCGGCACAAGATCAGTGTCTGCCAACAAAAAATTACCAAGCCAACATAATAAAAAATGGGTGCAGCCCATTATGCCGTGTATGCAAAAAGCAACCAGAGACCATTGACCATATAATTTGAATGTGCAGCCCTATAGCTCCAACCGAATACCTAAACAGGCATGACAGAGCTGCACAATACATACATTGGATAATGTGTAAGCATTTTGACCTGCCCCATCAAAAGAATTGATGGGAGCATCAACCACCTCCCATACTTGAAAAAGATCACATCTCAATCTTGTTGAACTTTAGCATCCAAACAGACCGAAAAATAGATGCAAATAGACCTGACATAATATTGAAGGACTTTCAAAAGAGGGTATGCCTGCTAATTGATATGTCTGTTCCAATAGACAAGAAATGTATCTATAAAATCATTTGAAAAATTGAGCAAGTATAAGGACCTGGAGATAGAAATTGGAAAAATGTGGAAATTGAGAACTAAAACAATACCAGTGGTTGTAGGCGCTCTGGGAATGATACCTAAGGGGTCTAATGATTACTTATCACAAATCCCAGGAAACCCGCGTATAGGAGAAATACAAAAGATAGTACTAATGGGAACTGCCCATATACTAAGGAAGATTCTGTCAATATAAGTACATCACAAGTCTAAACACTAAAGATGCATGTGTGAATATGTATGTTCTTTCTTGAACATGGCGGACCTTGTTGTCTCTTGAGGTCACTGGTTGTGACTTGGTGATAACTCGTATGAACATAAAGCAAGATAAATGCAACTGTAATAATAATAATAATAATAATAATAATAATAATAATAATAATAATAATAATAATAATAATTGTTTCTACTTTTGGCACAAGGCCAGCAATAACCCAGTGCATTACTGGTACTTTATTTTATCGACACCGTAAGGATGAAAGGCAAAGTTAACCTCGGCTGGATTTGAACTCAGAATGGCAAGGGCCGTAACTCTATACGTCAATGCAGGGCGTCCGACCCTCTACCTATACTGCCAAATGATTTCTATATAGGCACAAGGCCAACAATTTTGAGGAAAGAAGTTAAATCGACTCCAGTGCATCACGTATATTATTTTATCGAAGAAGAAGAAGAAGAAGAAGAAGAAGAAGAAGAAGAAGAAGAAGAAGAAGAAGATTTCCATTTAATAGCCCAGCGTTTGAAATTCTGACGTATCTTATATTTCAACTTTAAACTACTGAAACGAAAAGTCTGAAGCATTTTCGTTTAGGATATTCATGCGACGAAGTCCCTGAATGACACTGAATGGGAATTGTATTTCTAAATATATTAGTACTGTTTAAATCAATATTCTTCTATCGAAATAATGTTTTCCTATCTTGACCTATCAAATCAGAAATTGCCTTTCCATTCCATTCCTATTTAATATAATTCAAATAATGTTTATGGAGTTTTTTATACGGCCGTTAATTTTTACCGTTTCATGTAAATTTCTCATGTTACTACTTGCAACAAACATTACTGCTGTTAAACATATGCAAGTTTAAATCATTACAAAATGAATTGTCTGCTATCAATTATACGTTTACTTTTAGCATACATTTTAGCATACTGTGACACTTTGAAGTTAAATATAGCCAATTTTATTGACGTTAACGTACCTATGTAAAGTTAGAATGCTTTGAAATGTGGGGCTGCACCGCATTCAGAAGATTCCTTGGATTGAGAAAATTAAAAACTTTGAAGTAATGGTTAAGATACGACGTGCTGATACTACTACGAGACATTAGGAGCGAACAGTTGCAATATGTTAGGAGTATATATTCCGCAGTTTTGCTGGGATAAATTATAGTATTTGAATATACTATATTTACTTTCCCCTTAATAAATCGAAAATGTGCGATTTTACAGGAAATGCAATTTGTGATTACCCTAAAAAAAAAACCCAAAACTCTAATACTTCTCAACTGAGATTTGTTCTATTATTCCATCATGTATTTTCATAATAAAACGAAATACGTTGTTATGAGATTGGTATTCGTTATACTTATAGACTGAGAATTTATTTACAATTTATAATTTAACCGTAACGTACGTCAATGACATCATTCTTTCAATTTACAAGTAAAGAAGCATTTTCTGGCCTGTTTTCATGTCTACATATTAAAAGTGTGTATATTTACATACACATTAGTTCCGTCTCGGTTACCCAATCTGTATATATACAGACATTTCGTTTGCGAGCACACTGTTTGATATATATCTTAATTAACTACCTACGCGAGCGCTAATTTTATGCAAATTAGTACATCCATTACAGAATACTACATAGAGCGAATGGTAATATAAGCCCATCCCAAGAAAAGTGAGTTTCCTTCTACGCGCGCACACACACACACACACACGCATATATATATATATATATATATATATATATATTAGGGTAAACATTGATGCAATTCTAATCAAGCACTCAACGTACTTTTTCCACATAGGAGTGACGGAGTAAATATCGAATAAGGAAAAGCGAAGTAGTTTCAGATGTTCAAGTCCTTTAATAATAATGCTGTGATATATATTTCAGTGACGACACTGGCCACACTGTTCTGTAAACAAACGGCCCGACTTAAAGCTGTGCTGTGCCTGTCACCGATCCTCACCTGTTTCTTCAACGCTGGCTTTGAGAACAAATATATATACACACACACACATACACACACACACACACACACACACACACACACACATATATATATATATATATATATATGTGTGTGTGTGTGTGTGTGTGTATGTGTATATATATATATATATATATATGTGTGTGTGTGTGTGTGTGTGTGTGTGGGTGTGTGTGTGTGTGTGTGTGTGTGTGTGTGTGTGTGTGTGTGTGTGTGTATTTGTTCTCAAAGCCAGCGTTGAAGAAACAGGTGAGGATCGGTGACAGGCACAGCACAGCTTTAAATCGGGCCGTTTGTTTACAAACGAATCGAACATTATTATTAATGGTCGATATAACCCATACGTACATATGTATATGTATATATGTGTGTGTCTCTCTCTCTATATATATATATGTGTGTGTGTGTGTGTATGTATATGTCTACGTGTGCATACTTACATTTATGTATCAGCTGTTTTAGGGTGAGAAATAAAATTATAATTTTATTTTTAATATATAATATATATAGATATATTATTTGATTTGTTTTTTCGCCGTCCAGTTACAGTTTAATATATCAATGTGTGCGTCACTTTATTTTGAACATAGTGAATATACAATAAGTCCTTGTAGTAATTATGCCGTATTCACAGGCATGTTTTTTTTTTAAATACGGTATTGTAAGTCATGCAGTCTGCGTATATCGTCAGAAAATGTGGTATTTAACAACTCTAAACCGGAAAAGGTAGTCTATACCTAATAACCTATCGAAAATTCATGTCTTCATTTCTTTTATAACGATGTTCAAATAACTCACATCCATTGATATTACATTGTAAACGTATTACACAAGTATGATTATCTGGTAAGCATTGAATGAAACGCTCAATAGCTTTCTATAAATTATATATATGCCAGTATTGTTATATATTCCTAAGAAATGTCTTTTTGTTTGATTTCACCGTACTAACACTTTGTACTCGAAATAAACAGTTTGAATTATTTCATACACATTTCATATACATTACAAAAGAACGTATATTTAAATAAAAAAAAACAACATTATAATGGAAGATGTTTCTATGAAGTTCTTCACTCGTAAACATATTTACTTTTTGATAAAGTCTGAGAAAATAACGACTCTTGTATGAAAGAACGTCTGAATAGAATTGGAAAGAAATTTAGACCGAACATTAAATATATTATTATTCTACAGATCGTCAATGAAAACTTTTCACAGAGTTTTATTTCATTTTATGAAAGATAAAATGTGTTAATGCTCAATTGTATTTCATTAGGAAACTCATTGTTTTGAGGTCAGACGACACAAGAAACAACTGTTTTTCAACATAAACTACGTATGGGATACATATGAAAACGATGCTATCTGGACTGATTTTGTTTTAGTTAGATGATGCAGTATTAATTAGTAATACATTTAACTAATTCTCATTATACTTGTCACCAGCGATCAACAAAGTTTTTGCTATCATTCCGTAGGTGCATTGGAAGAGGCAATTAAGGCATTAGAAAGTAAGTGGTCGTAGAAGAATTCGGTAGAATGCAAGGGTTAACGAAGGAGGGAAATAGGCAAGGAATACAAATTAGTAGTTATTCATAAAACTGCTATCTCTTAGTTATTCAATAAACACTTAAATAAAATCGAAATAGAACAATGTGTATTTGCTGATGAAATTTATAGTAGTGACGAAGGTACTGATGAAATATATTCTCTACAAATAGTTCGGAAACATTGAATTAGATGTTGTGTTTACAGCTCCATTAGTGTACCCTAGATTATATATTTCCTGTGTTATATTATGACATCAGCGTGTGGGGTGAAGGAGGTTTGGTTGTTATTGTTAGTATGTTCAGTGATAATATAGAGGTTATTTTGTTGGCCTCTCTACTTCATAATGATTTCTAATTTAAGAACAATGCTTGCGAGTTGAAGGAGGGAAAAGTCGATTAATTCGAGCTCAGTACTTGAATGGTACTTTATCAGTAATTAAAATGCGTGAGCAATATACTTTACACAATCTTATCACAGATGATATATTACAATTGTTCTGTTAGGAAACAAAATCTATGGAGAGCACACGTGTTATAGCTATAGTTACAACAAGTTTGCATATGATAACAGTGACGATGTATATTCTAAGTATCAAGAACAACATACTTTAACTCTTTGTTAGAGAATCTTCAGGTCAAAGATCATTAATATTTCATCAAATTGTTCAGTTTGGCAGTGCCACTGCTTGTCATTTGCAAGTTCAATCAATCGATCTAGTGGCGAATCTAGTGGCGACAGATCGATTAATTACAGTTGAATCGTTACAACAATTAATGATAAAGCATTTATGATAAAGAATAATTATTTCAAACGGTGTTTATATATATATACAAATATATATATATATATATATATATATATATATATATATATATACATATATATATTTGTGTGTGTGTGTGTGTGTGTGTGTGTGTGTGTGTGTGTGTGTGTGTGTGTGTGTGTGTGTGCGTGTGTGTGTGTGTGAGATTTCATTCTTGTATTCGCTCTCTAGAAGAATGGGGATAACATCCCTTCTGAAATACTTTTGAGCATAGGACTGCCACAACGGGTCAGACCTAGGGCTCAACAATATTTTAACGTTTAGCCATATTACGAGATTTTACTGCAAACGCGTACCCAAGATGGCTGATATTTCTAGCAAATTGAGTGGTAATTGGCCTGCAGACTGTTATAATGTTTTCTAATTTAGGTGCAAGACCGGAGAATTGGGGGAGAAGAACGTCAAGTAACTCGACCCCAGTGTTTTACTGCAACTTTTAGTGTCCATATAGAAACGATGAGAGGTAAATTTAGAATAAAATGGATTGAAACTATACAGAAGCTATCGCAGAAAAGAGAACAGTCATCAGAATGCCATCTTTTCGATCACCATGTGTAATTATATAATTGGTCTCCTCCATCGTATATAATAAACATGACTGCATTTTAGTTATTCTAATGAAGCTATAGTAAATAAGCTAATGAAGCATTCCTTACTGCGATGCGCTGTGTCCTCCAAGCCCTATATCATACCTATTGAAAGCTATGTAATAAGATTGCCAAAATGGCAGTTAGTTGGCTGTCTTTAAATCACTTAAAACGTGTTAATATTCAAAGCATTAAGATCAGCTGTTCTAAGTTTCTCGATTTATGTGACGATTAGCTTCAATTAAATATTTAAAGTTTAAAGCAGTTTATTGCAGTTTTTGCGAAGTATGTAGTAATTGTCAGTTTTATTTAGCTGGTGTTAAACCAGTTATTCAGTTTACACCAGGTATTCAGTACTATTCTATCGTTTACAGAAAGAAAAGTTTCAAATTTCCATTCAAAAGCAGAAAACATTAATATATAAGTGAACTGATTTTCCACTCAATTGAAAGAAAGGTCAAGAGTATTTTATTTTCAATGAAGTGAGTTTGTGTTAATATGAAATTGATAGAGAAATGTACTTGTTAGATGATTTACATGTACTATGGGATTTGTACTATCTGTTCATATTTACACAGGAAATTCTGTGAGCGCTGTTATTGTAATTACTCTATGTAGCCAATTGAAAGCTGTTACCCAGCCGAGTCAACATAGTCTACTTTGAAGATTAGTATAATTTAGATTCCAGTTAATCTCTCATGATCATGTTATGACTTGTGTTTATGTGTTTATATGTGTTTGTTGTTATTGTGCTTGTGTATGTATTTATTTATTTATTTATCTATTTATTTATTTATTTATACTTCTCTTAGGTCAGTGTTGTGTGTTTGCATGTTGTCGTTATTCCATTCATTCTTTCTGTTTAGTCTTGGCCTTCTAAGTTCTATTTCACTGGCCTCTCTGATTTGCCTATCTGCTGGGTCATTTCTATGTTTAGATATTATTCTAATGTCTATGTTGTCTATGTTACCGTCGTGTTGTTGTCTGGCATGTTCGTATAGTACTGACCCGTTTTTTCGTCCTTTTAGTTCCCCCAGTGTTGGTCTATCCTTTCTCCTATGCTACGAGCTGTCTCGCCTATGTATGTTGTTGTCATGTTTCTGCAAGTACCCTCTGTACATCTTATGCTATAGACTACGTTTCTAGTTTTACAGTTTATACGGGGTTTACCTTAACTATGATACATTTCCTATTAGTACAGTGGGTTTTCTTAAAAGGGTAGGTTTTGCTGATCAAGGATTTTATGGTGGTTCCTGGCTTTTCTACCACCTTAATCTTTAAGTGGGTCTTTCTCAGGGCCATTCTACACTGGTTAGCTAATTTTCCTCCAGGGGTAGCGTCCACAACCATGACACTCTGGTATCTCTGGTTGTCGTACCATGAGGTGGCCTTCCCTATCTTATGTCTAGCCCTATCTAAGCTATTCCATGATCTGCTCCTGTATAATGGGCAAATTCCTTTCATGTCCAGTTCTATGAGGGTCTCATACTTCTCCATGGCTCCTTCGTAAACTCTGACTTTGTCTCTTTGGTTGTAGCCAGAGAACTGCATGCGGTTGATGAAGTGTTGGATGTGTCTTTCCCTTTCTGTTGGGTCGCACATGCGGGACACATTCTTCATCACTCGTACCAAATATGCGATCAGAATATTAAACTTAGCACTACTGGACATTGCTGAGTTTTTTAGTATCAGGTATTTGGAGGCCATGGGTTTAGCATAGTGTGAGTGGAGAATTTGGGCTCTTTCGTCTATGGTGTTAATCCAGAGTTCCGTGTATAATACAGGTAGTCTGCTGTTAGGGTGTTTGGAAGGGTAGTCGATAGTTACAGTTATACTCTGGTGTATGGAATTAGCTATCTGCTGGATGCTTTCCATTGTGCTATGTTCTAAATCAAACGTGTTAGTGCTCTCTAGTGGGGATGTTCTTATAACTATATTGATATCGTCTACGTAACGAGAGTACATGATGAGGTCTATGGAGCTCTCATTAAGGAGATCTTTAAGTCTCCTTTCCCACCATACCACGAAAAGGTTGGCAACATCACCAGCTATGCTGACGCCAATGGCTGCTCCCTCATTTTGGGTGTAGATCTTCTCGTTGAACTTGAATGTGTGGCTCTTTAGGGTAGTTTTGATACTAGCCCCTATTGCATGTGCGACCAATTTTCTTACCTGATCATTGTGTTGGGGGGTCCGTATAGCTTTGGTCCACTCAATCCACCTTCCCAAGGGAGTCATTTTTGCCATTGAGGTTATGGTGGGGGGTCTACCTCTTATGGATCTACTAGGGCAAATACGTCTAAGGGCATGGCTGTCTAGGTTATCAGTGTCGTAGGTAAGTCTAAGTAAGAGGCCCAGTTCATCTGTGTCGACGTCACAGAACTCCACCTCACTCTCAATGATCATCTTCACACATTTTTCCACAGCAAAATCAATGTTAATGGATGGGTACAGTGATACCACATCCATGCTGCCTATTATGCAGTTGGATAGGTTCCTGTTTTTGTTGCACCCACTGATTCTGCTGAGGAGATCCTCTGTACTGTCACATACATCTGGGGACATCTTGATTATGGGGCGTATAACCATTGAGAGGAAGTAGGAGATCCTGTAGTTGCTAGCTCTATTAGCTCCGCATACGGTTCTTGTTGGTGATCCTGTTGTCGGGTCGTCGACTGTCTTGTGGTCTTTAGGAGCCCATACAATGGTGGTATGCCATTGTTAGACGCCTAGAAGTTGTTGGCAGTGCGTCTGCTTGGCTTTAGGATGTCAGTCCACATCATCATGTGAGCGTTGAGGCTTTTCTCTCTCCCATCATGTGTTTGCTGTGCAATTTCGCTCGTGTTGGTGATGTGGGGTTGCATAGCCTTGATGTAGTTCGGCATGCTATCTATTGACATCCAACCAGAATTATCCGTGGGTAGACATACTACCTCACCATCCCTTGTGCGCTGCTTGAGGCTAACCAAGCCTTCTACAGGTTTCCTCCCAAGTTGTTGGACCTCTGGTCTGCTCTGTCTATTAGTATACCGGTCTACTATTTGTATAATCTTATTTCTAGCTATGGTGAACTGTGCCTCTGTCTCGTCATCTATTTGTTGTGGCCAGGAACCACCATAAAATCCCCGATCAGCAAACGTACCCTTTAAGAAAACCCACTGTACTAATAGGAAATGTATCATATGTAAGGTAAACCCCCGGATAAACTGTAAAACTAGAAACGTAGTCTATAGCATAAGATGTACAGAGGGTACTTGCAGAAACATGACAACAACATACATAGGCGAGACAGCTCGTAGCATAGATGAAAGGATAGACCAACACTGGGGGAACTAAAAAAACGAAAAAACGGGTCAGTACTATACGAACATGCCAGACAACAACACGACGGTAACATAGACAACATAGACATTAGAATAATATCTAAACATAGAAATGACCCAGCAGATAGGCAAATCAGAGAGGCCAGTGAAATAGAACTTAGAAGGCCAAGACTAAACAGAAAGAATGAATGGAATAACGACAACACCCAAACGAACAACACTGACCTAAGAGAAGTATAAATAAATAAATAAATAGATAAATAAATAAATAAATACATACACAAGCACAATAACAACAAACACATATAAACACACACTAGTAAAGAATGAATACATTAACCAATACACAGTCACCCAATGACGAACACACATCAAAGAAAACACTATACACACACGCAAACGCATGCGCAAAGAAGACAAAATAAAATAAAACAAACAAATAAATAAATAAATATATAGACAGACTAAATAAAAATGGCGTAGACATACAATGTAACGGGTGGAAACAATAGCACCACTGACGATGTTGCAGATGTGCAACGAAAGAACTTTGATAAACTATATATATGTGTTTGTGTCTATATTGTATCTGTATTATTTTTTACCGTTGGTCAGTCAATGGCAACATTGAGGACCGAATAAATTAGATTACCGATATAAAAGACACAGAAGCGAAAAGCGAAAACCAACCAAACAGTGAGTGTGTTCTGTTATTAATTCTGGCAATATTACACAAATATGACCCTCCCCAAGTATAACAATATTTGTTTCGACACACGATTTCATATAAAAAACCTCAAAACTATATATATATAGGTATATGTTTGAATGTATGTATGTGTGTGAATATAATGAGTCGATGATATCAACAAAATCGTTTAAGTAATATCCAGCAAATAAAAGATTATCTATAGTTTTGTTCATATTTCCTTAAGTTCACGAAATTCCTTTCATTTTCCAAAAAATGGCTTGCAAAGTTTATGAAACAGTATGAGATTTGTTCAAAAAACAACAAAGCCATTTATTGGAAAATGAAAGAAATTTCGTGAACTTAAGGAAATATGTACAAAACTATAGATAATCTTTTATTTTTTCGGAATTACGATTAGGCATATAGAAAAAAAAGATTTGTGCTTACCGCGTTGAATATAAGTTAATGATAAAAGGTAAGCTGAAAAATATCCAATTAAACAATATTTATACATAACTAAGCAAAATTATAAGCGAACCAATTTACCGACAATACCGAAGTATAAACAACTGAATGAAAAAACAGTTAATATACATCAATAAAATTAAGAGGCATAAAGAATAAAATAACCTTGTCTTGCTAGATATAATATAAGGTATACACTGTGTACTGGCAGTTCTCACAAGTTGTTTGGTGTGGCGTAAAACTTGTGTTGCGAAAATGGAAATATTTTTTAAATAAATCATATACTCCATAAAATGTAGCTATAATTCGTCCACATGACGTATCTCTTAAACATTCTATATGCAGAGATATTCTACGTGGCCAAATGTGCGGGAGTTTCCTTCTTTGAAGATATTAATATAATATTTGACAGAGACTAGGTTATTATTTCTAGTAAGTTGAAAGACGTATTAGAACCTGATTCGCGTATTTTTACAAGTTACTAGTGCACATCCGCTTATGCAATTCCAATACCACAATTATGTCATTTCGCTTCATTTACGCATCATGTAACACCAAATGTAATTGTATGATCATCATTTACTTGTCCCAACCATCATCACTTCAATATTACAAGGTGTTTCCTTAATATAAAAAAATCAAAAGAAATCATTATTTAAATATCCTTTCAGAGACTACATCACGTGTAAGCGTAGTCTCTCTGTTCTTTTTTTCATAGCATTCCATTCACGATATTTAATGTAACGTTGGTGAAAGATTAGTTAAAACACTCAAAGATGTGATTTTCCATGGGCAGTGAATGCAATATTCTGGTTATAATGACGTAAGATATAATTCAAAACGAAAAAGAATTTTCTGTTTCTGAAGCGGAGAAAAAACGCTCGTGAACTTGAAGTAGTTCGTTCAGACCTGGAGCGCTTTTATATGTTTCATATTTTTATTTTAAAATTAACTTTGTTTTAAAATTAACTATGCTTCTATTATGTAATGTACTGCTACAAACACTGCGGCGACCAATTGTTCTTAGTACATCTGAAACGAAAATATTTTAAGACGTATTCCTATTTCACAGCTATTTGATAAAATATATTATCATTTAAATGTGTGTAAAGAAAAACTGTTCTTTAAAACCTAGTTAATGGGATACGCCCTGAAAGAATCCATTTGCACAGCGTCAGTTACATTTGCAATACAAAGAATACATGTATTTCATAATATTCATTCGCATCAACAAATAATAATAATAGTAATAATAACAATAATAATAATAATAATGTTTTCTTTATTAACCACAAGGGTTCACATAAAGTAGACATTAAGGACAGTACAGGACAATACAGGACGGTACAAATGGGCATTTCTGCGTGTAAAAAAACAGAGGTTGAAATAAAATAACAAAGAAAAATTCCCTAATAGGGGGGAGACTTCCGAGGGACATCTGTGGAGAAAGCCCATTAAAAGACCACAGTGGCCCTGACCACCAGGGCAAGTGCCCTCTCCCAGTTTTCCACCTTTAATTTACAGACACATACTCAGAGAAGGCCCATTCATTCGGGCCATACCTGCTTCTCTCACCCATCTTTCAACAAAATGCTGGGAAGAGAGCACTTCCCTCTCTACCCTGATTTTCCTTTTCAAATGAAATTTGAAAAAGTTAATCAGAGCATCACCGAAGAGGTAAGTGCTCGTCTTCAGCCCTTTCAAACGTGTCCACCATACTATCTCTTTCGCCATAGCCACCAGACAGATAAAAACTGCCTGCCCTTCCCGGCTAAAGGAAGGGGGCGGGGCAATCTTCACGATGGACTCAGCTGATAGCTGGATCCGTCCTACACGTGACAGCAGGTGTTCGACATAAACCCACAAGTCAGTAATGCTCGGACACTGGACGAGTGCGTGCAGGACGGTTTCGTCGCCCTGTGCGCATCTCGGACATGCCCGGCTGACGGCACCTCCATGCCTGTAGAGTTTATCCCGAACTGGCAAAGCTCCTCGGTAGCACTGCCAGGCCAGGGATTTCTGGAAGTTGTCCATAGGCCCCGGCCCGAAAGTCCTTCCGAAGAGATTGGCTAGTTGATTTACATCGACGCCTAGAGTTTCTCCAAGTACGTCGTCGCTCTTCCCCTCCACTAATCCCCTATAGAACGCCAAGCTGGAGTTTCCACCGATCACATTGCCCGATTGGTCGAGGGCTGTGAGCGCCTGAAGATATTCCAGCCTCCAAGCGCTCCCTCTCGGTCTTCGCTTGACCCAGGACTGCAGTTCCGTCAAGGAGACGAGTTGGGGAACAACGTGTCTAGCAAACGGCGACCACACCTGATCACCGTCGAGGAAGAGGTGGAGATGTCGTAGCCTGAGCGCGTGTCTGCGCATCATCAGCCACGGCATGCCCAGCCCTCCACGTAGCGGGTGTTGACAGCAGATGGACCGCCTGACCATCGGAGCGCGTCCCTTCCACAAGAAGCGAAATAGCAAACGCTCCAGCGCAGTCAGGCGGGGCTTAGGACAAGGTACGACGGTCAGGCGGTAGTAGATGACGGATGCGATGTACGCATTCGCCACCTCCGCTCGACCTTTCAGGTATAGCTTCCTCTCAGCCCATTTCTGGGTGAGAGAAGCCACCCTGCTCGTCACCTCGTCCCAGTTCTTGTCCGTCTGGAGGTCTGGACCGAACCAGACCCCTAGCAATTTAACCGCTCCGTCCGTCCAGCGCCCGACGACGCTGTTGGACGGCATGGACCTGCCTCTCCAGGTGCCGAGCTGCAGGCCCACTGACTTTTCCTGGTTGATCATTGCTCCTGTCACCGCTTCGTATTCTCTTAGTGTAGTGCCGATCGCCTCGATGTGTTTGGCGTTCGACACCACTACGGTGACATCGTCCGCATATGCTGACACGGATCTTCCGCATCCTAGTTCGCGCGGGACCCCCCTCAACGTCTCCAGTTTGTGCAGTAATGGCTCGAGAGTCAATACGTACAATAGGGACGAGAGGGGACATCCTTGGCGGACCGAGCGCATGATGTTGAACGGTTCCGAAAGGTGACCGTTCACTCTCACTACAGAGCAGATGTCTCTGTGCATGGCAGCGATCCAGCCTCTGAAGATGGGCCCAAAGCCAGCCGCCCTCAGGACTGCCGCTAGGTAACGATGGTCGACCCTATCGAAGGCTTTCGACTGATCTAAATTGATCAAAGACCTACCCGTGCCAGTTTCCCTAGCTACCCTCTCTACGTTGTATCGCATGAGATGGAGGTTGTCGTGGATGGATCTGTCGGGAATGGCGCATGTCTGTGCCTCTCCCACCAGACCACCAACGACAAGCGCCAACCTCTTTGCTAGCACCTTGGCCCAAATCTTGAACTCTGTGTTTAGCAGAGTTATGGGCCTAAAATTATCTATGTTATCCCCCTTGTTCGGATCCTTTCTCAGCAGCGCCACCGCTCCTCGGCTCACAGAGCTGGGAATTCTCCCGTTCTGTTGCCAGTTGCAGTAGACATCCGCCAAGAGGCCTCCGAAAAAGTTTGGCATTTGTACGTAAAGTTCATAGGGCAGACCATCCAAACCAGGCGATTTACCCCTTGTGCAACTAGTCATTGCATCCCGTACTTCAGCGGTTGTTATCGGCTTTTCGCAACACTCCGCCTCAGTGGCCGAAAGCCGCGGCAGTCCGTCGAGGTAGACACTAAAGTCCATCCCTCGATCCGGCCCGCCACTGCCCCCGAACAGTTGAGCGAAGTGTCGCTGAAAGGCTTCACACATTTGCCCGGGATCGAGTAGCATGCGCCCGTCGTGGTCCACCAAAGACCGGATCGTGGCTTTGTTGCCACGACGCGCCTCCGCCACTCGGGCCCATTGAACGGCTTTCGTCCCCTCGTGTCTGAGAGCACGCACCCTAGCTCTGACAACGCAGCCTTCGTGCTTTGCATTGAAGAATTGGTCAAGGGCCAATTTCGCCGCAAGTACGTCGGTCGCGATGCCTTTGCTAAACGCTTCATCTAATTTTCTAACTAATTCTCCCTCTGCTCTATTTTTCTCTATTGCTAAAGTCTTACTAAACCTAATGGACTCTATTCTAATTGCTCTTTTCAGAGCAAACCACCACTTGTTGTTGACGAGGCCCCCGTCAACGACCGCTTTACTAGTTCGCTAATCCGGTCTCTGTAGGCCTTGCGCGCTGGTAAGGACGCGTTTAGCTTCCAGTAGCCGGGTCCTCGTCTATGAAGCCTATCTAAGTCAAGCACACAGATCACGAATTTGTGGTCCGTGTAGCTGACTATCTTGAATTGTGGACAGCCTATGCTAGACCTATCTATTTCCCTACAAAATACTCTATCTAGATATGATCTGGATGACCCTATGCGATTTGTCCAAGTCCACATTGGTACATTCAGGAAATCCATTCGGTACCTGTCAGACAGTTCAAAACGTCTGAGCAGGTTGGTGAGACTCTTGCACCCTCCTTCCCTATCCACTAATCCCACACAATCCCAGCGGGCATCTAAGATCCCGTTCCAGTCGCCCACTAACACTAAAGAGCGGGACGTTCCAAGAAAGGTCTCCAGACGCCGGAAGAAATCAGGCCGCCCCGCTCCTGTCGGGGCATAGACGGCCACTAACCTGAAAGCTTGGCCGTCTCCGCTGGTCATGTCCAGCACCACCAACTTACCTTCTGGGTCCAGGAAGATGGCTCGTATGTCAAGATCCAAACCTCTCCGAAAAAGCACAGCAACTCCTCCCCCCGATCCCGGACGGCTGGGAGATGCGTACACATCGTAGCCGCCGCAGATCGGTGCGAAAGCCTGTGCTTCGGAGATTCTGGTCTCGCTGATGGCCACTACATCTATGTTTAGTGACCTGAGGTCGTTGAACAGGTGGCCCTGCTTCCATGACGACCCCAAGCCACGCGCATTTATGCTGCCTATTCTGAGTGAAGTCATGTTGAAAAGGAGTGGAAAAGATGGGAAAGACCACTTACCTTACTTCTCGTAGGGGAAGGACGGTTTTTCCATCCTTTTCACTGCTTGTGGCCTCCTCAGGAAGGATGTCCTTATAAATCCTCCTGGAGAGTGCTTGTCGGAAGTCTCCGATGTCTTTGGGGAATTTTTGTTTTAGTGTCATGTACGTTTTCTGTGTGATGCGAGTGATTTGTATGTGTGGAGGTGGTGTGAATTTTGGGGTTGTTGTGTAGTCTTTTTCTGTGATGCTGGTGTTCTGTTGGATGTAGTGTAATAATTGCTTATTGTTCAAATTTAACGCTGTGTAGTGTGTATCGTTTTGGTTGTTTTGTTTTGTTTGCGTTTGTTGTGGGTTTGTTTCTGTTTCGCATTTTGGTGACTTTTGTGGTGTAGGTGATGGTGGTGCTGGGGTTAATGATGGTGATGGTGTTGGTGTTTGGGTTGATGGGGTTGGTGATGCTGGTGTGGATGGTGGCATATCTGTCCTAACTTTTTTGTTTCTTAATTTATCTGTTTCCCTCTGTATTTTGTTTTTGGAGGGGGAAGGAAGAGAATTTTTTTCTTTTTTGGTTTCTTTTTTTTTTCCGGATATCGTTTCCCACTCCTCGTCGTCACAATCTGTCTCCAGTTGTGATAGGCCGGGGAGTGGAAAATGCTCCACAGCCGTTAGTTTTGGTTGTGGTGTGGTGGATGGTGTAGGCGCTGGTGCTAGTTCTGAAGCGTTGGGTGGTGGTGGTGTTGGTTTTGCTGGTGGTGGTAGTGGTGTTGGTTTTGCTACTGTTGCTGGGGTTGTTGCTGTTATAGTTGCTTCTGTTGTTGCTGCTACAGTTGTTGCTGCCATCTCTGCTACTGGTGGTGTTGATGGTTGTGTCACTGGGGTGGGTAGGAGAGGTGGCCTCAACATTTTAGCCTGAGGGCAGAAAGCCCTTAGGTGGGTTCCTTCACCACAAACGATACACCTAGGTCTTCTGCCCTCGACAATTACCGTGAGGTGGCTGCCGTCAGTGAGGTCTATTACCTCTGGGAGTCCTCAATGCTTTTTTGGTTCGCTTGGATCAGGAGCTCCATCCCAGATCCGGACCAGTTTTCCTGCTTTTCTTTTGCTATTGCTATTTTCGTGTTGGCTTCGATGCCGGCGAGGACAGCCGCTATTAGCCAGGGAATGTCGATGGCCGGTGGAGCGTGGGTCACCCTGATCTTTACGAGTCTCTGGCCACAATAGCTTGGGACGAGTGTGAAGTCGTCACTTTTTAATGGGGCCATGGAGTGTTCTCTAGCCTCCGCTGGTGTTTCAAAGAACACATCCACGGTTCCATACTTTTGCCCACGTCTGATGTGGGTTTTTCTTGCCCACACATGTCCCAAAGCTTTTTGGATTTGGGACTCGGATGCCCGTTCCACTCGGCGCGATTTTACATTTATTGTTCTATACGACACGGTGCATAGGCGCCGATGCTCCATTTTATTAGGTGGGGGGTGAGGCTGACCCTGTACCCATCTTTCTTTACCATTTGTTTGGCATTTTCTAAATCCTCCTGAGTTACCGTGAAAGCTTCGAACTGTTTTGCTACTATGGCGAAACTGAGGGTCGTTTTTATAATGTCATTGTTGTTGTTGTTGCTATCGTTATTTGTGTTAATATTAATTTTAGTTTCAGTTGTGGTGGTGGTGACGTCAGTCGTCTTTGGTGCGGAAGAGTCCATTTTGCTTGATTTCATTTCGACATCACGAGTTAATTTATTTTTTTCTTCTTTTGTTTCTGTTGTCGCGGTGGTGGTGGGGGTGGGGGTTGTCGCGGTGGTGGTGCTGGTGGAGGCTTTAACACCTGCAGTCATTGGTAATGGCGGGAAATGAATGTCTGCCTGAGACAAATTTAAAATATTGCTACTGCTTATATTTTTTTTGGTGTTGGCGAACGTAGTAACATTTACAATGGTGGTGTCGGTGTGAGGTGTTAATTTGTGAGGAAGGCTTTCAGCTGTTTGGTGCAGAGGTGAATTAGCCATTTTTGTTCAAAGAAATTTTTTGATAATAATAAAAGTTTAAATTTTGGGCACAAGGCCCCAATCTTTTTGGGTGTCCTTTTCGGAAAACAATGTATGTGCGCTTATAAACAGTTAACAATAAAATTTTCCATAAATGACAATTTGTAACAAACGGAAATAACAAACCTTTGCGGAGCTCACGATGATACGATTTACTACGTAGGTCGCCAATAATAATAATAATAATAATAATAATAATAATAATAATAATGGAATAAGACGCACGAGGTGGCGGAGGTCATGAAATCGCTCCCGTAAGTTTTGAATTTTTAACATATTTAAATCATTTCTGAAATAACAACTCTTAGTACAAATGCTACGTAAAGCACCCGGCTTGAGCCCCAAAAAATTCGGACCCAAAATATATTGTTATAAGGCTCAAATATTCAAATATTCAACTTTGTATTGTACACTGTATATCCAAAAAAGAAAATGGCTATAAATGGAAGAAGAACCCCCCCCCCCTCCTCTCCTCTGTCTACACTATATAGAACAGCCAAACTCACGAACACCAGAAACTAGATACACCACCCACCCCATCACCTGTGTACACTAAACACAACAGCCAGATAACGGCATTTTCACCACCACCGCTCACTACGGCCATCATTACCACCATTATCCCATCACCGCCGCCACCACCCCTTCACTCATTCACTGCTACCACCGCTACAGCACCATCACTACAGTAATACGGTCACATCACCGCCACCACTGCCTCGGTATCAACATCACCACCACCACTGTCTCAGTATCGACATCACCACGACCACTGTCTCAGTATCGCTACCGCCGCCAGTCAACCACTTCACCCAGCTGGCTGCTGCCACCACATTATAGAATCCCTACTGCTAAAAAAGAGGAAGGCATCAAAATATATAGATAGACTAAAAAAAAAAAAGAAAAGTAAACAACAAAAACCAAAGCAGCACAGCAACAACAGCAAAAAACGAGAAAAACAAACAGAGAAAAACAAAAACAAAAACAAACAAAAAAAAAACCCCAAAAACGTAAAGAAAATAAGAATGAAGAGAGAAGCAGGCGGACGGACGGAGAAGAGGGGGGGAAAACTAAAACTTAAAAAACAAAAACTAAGTCAGACATTCGAACACTACATTACAATGAAACTTATGCTTATTCATTTTTGGGGCCCTTTCTTCCTGTGTGTTTGTTTGTTTATGTGTGTTCGTATACAGCGTGGTGATAATGCCACACAAGGGCCAAGTGGAATGGCGGATCCACAGATGGCTATGTAACCATACATTCGCCAATCCTCGATAAGAGTGTTTAAATATCGAACATAAACAGTTCGAATAACGGTGAAATGGAGACTAGAACGTCATGTGACAGACTCTCACCCAACAGGTACCCCCTGGCTCAGCAGCAGGAACCTGACTGTCAACCAAATACTGCTGATGTTGGAGGAAGGAGAAGAAGGAAAGGGGCCAGAACCAACTGGACGAAATAATTGAATAGAACTGTTATGCAATGTTACCTGAAAAGTAACCCCAAGGAGAGGGGCTACAGGAGACGGATGCATAACATCTGGAACGAGATTGGTTTATTTAAATTAGATGAACAAAAATTGGCCGGGCAGGCTCGGGTAATAAGAACTAATGGGTGGATAAGCGAGCTGGAACTGGAGGAACTGAGCAGAGAGAATGGCTTCGAGATGGCGGGTGTAGTATGCCAGACAAGCGAGCCAGTGGGAAATGAAGGTGGAGAGGTCCTGAGAACGGAGGAACCACCCGAAGCAGACAATGATCTGAATACTGAGATAAATAATACCTGGAACAGAGATACGGCCACTGAGGAGATGAATGCTGACGGGCTAGGACAAGATTCGGTTGACATCCTAAATTTAGTGGTAGATGAATTGAACAATGATAGTGGGAGACCTATGAACCTAAGATTTGTAGACAGGAAAAAGTTAAAAGAAACAACAGCTAAGGTAAACAAAGTCATCCCATACCTTGAGGCGAGGAGCCTTCACCAGTGCAACAATATCCTCAAAGCAACAGCAAATACGGTGAGGAAACTACTTGGTATAAAAGCGAGAGGAAACAACAGACAAGAAAGAGCAGAGCCGTGGTGGAAGAAGCGACTGAGTGGGCAAATCGGGGAAATGAGAAATGACATAGGAAAGCTTGAGTCACTACTGAATGGGACACTCAAAAACATAGGCACTAAAAATAGACTGGAAATAAAATACAAAACTAGGAGGAGAAAGCTAAATATTATCATAGAGGAACTGAAGCAACGCATTGTAGCAAAGAGTGCAAAAATCAGGCGATACGAGAACAGAGTCAGTCAGTATAAACAGAACCGCATGTTCGACAACAACCAGAAGATGCTGTTTGGACAGCTTGAGGGGAAAGAAAGAGGCAACGACTTGATCCCTGGGGCGGAGCAAACTTAAACATTCTGGAGAGGAATATGGGAGCAGGATGTTAGACATAATGTCCAGGCAGGGTGGATTGAGACAGTACAGAGGGAGATCGGTGAGCAGGCACAGCAACAAACTGATTTGAGTATCACAGTTGAAACTCTTAAGGGGCAGGTAAAAAAACTAACCAACTGGAAATCACCAGGCCCAGATGGTGTGCAGGGGTATTGGATTAAACATTTAACATCCCTCCACCCGAAGCTGACGGCCATGTTCAATGACTGCTTGGTGTCGGGTGAGGTGCCAGAGTGGGTGACAAAAGGTACCACAGTTCTGATAATGAAAGACCGAATCAAGGGTAATGATGTTACCAACTATAGACCTATTACATGTCTGTCCGTAATGTGGAAACTGTTGACGAGCATTGTGTCTGAGGAAATCTACCATCACCTCCACACAAACAACTTGTTAGCGGACGAACAGAAAGGATGCCGAAAGAAGTCACGTGGTACAAAGGACCAGTTACTTATTGATAAGATGGTAATTGGGAATTGCAGGAGGAGACACACAGATCTTGCCATGGGATGGATAGACTACAGAAAGGCATTTGACATGCTGCCTCATTCTTGGATCACCAAAAGCCTGGAGATCTTCAGGGTGGCAGATAACATCAGACAGTTGCTAGGCAGGAGTATGGGGTCCTGGGAGACAGAGTTGACATCAACTGGAGTATCCTTGGGAAGCGTGAAGATCAAGAGAGGTATCTTCCAGGGAGATAGCCTGTCCCCTCCGTTGTTTGTCCTTGCCCTGATGCCCTTGACCATTATGCTGCGAAAAGTGAGAGCAGGATACAAGTTGGGAAGGGGAGAGCTTACCATCAATCACCTCCTCTTCATGGACGATCTTAAGCTCTTCGGAAAGAGTGAGGAGTTGGATGTGCTTGTTGACACTGTCCGTATTTTCAGCAATGATATATGTATGCAATTTGGTATTAGTAAGTGTGGAGTCATTGTGATGAAGAGGGGTAAGTTGAGCAGAAGTAACGGAATCCAGGTACCAACAGGTGAGATGATAAAGGAAATTGACACTGAAGAAGGATACAAGTATTTGGGCGTTCTGGAGGCTGATGACATCAAGAACAAAAAAATGAAGGAATTGATAAGCACTGAATACATTCGGAGAGTAAGGAGCGTATTAAAATCACATTTAAACAGTAGGGATGCCATAAGTGCAGTAAATTCCCGAGCTGTGTCTATAATTAGGTACAGTGCGGGAATTCTGAGATGGAATGTTGCTGAACAAAAAGAAATGGATAGGAAGACTAGGAAGCTATTGACTATCTACAACATGTTCCACAAGAGGAGTGATGTCGATAGACTCTACTTAAGGAGATCTGAAGTTGCAAGAGGTCTTATCGGCATAGAGGACTGTGTTCAGATGGAGAAAAATAACCTACACAAATACGTGACTGATAGTAAGGAGCCAATGCTCAGAACTGTACTGAAGGAGGGAACAATAGGCCAGGGGATGTCCAAGGAGGAAATAACATCAAGGAGAAAGAGCAGCCTTAAGGGAAAATCCCTACATAGTACCTTCTTTGAGAAAACTGAATTTAAAGATCCACAGACATGGAACTGGTTGAAAAGAGGAGACCTTAAACAGGCTACAGAAGGAATGTTAATGGCTGCGCAGGAGCAGGCCCTCAACACGAAGTGGTTGAAACACCATATTTACAAGGAGGAGGCTAGCCCACTGTGCAGGGTCTGTGGAGAGAGAGAGAGGAGACTGTGGCTCACATTGTATCCGAGTGTAAACACCTAGCCCAGACTAACTATAAAGGCTGGAGACATGATGTGATAGGCAGGGTGATCCACTGGCACCTATGCCAAGTAAACAATTTACCACATTCTGAGAAGTGGTATGAGCATAAGCCAGAGTCGGTGATGGAAAACGATCAGATGAAGGTGCTGTGGGATTTTAGGATACAGACGGACAAGAAACTGGAACACAATAGACCTGACCTGGTGGTTTTGGACAAGGGAAAAATATCGTGCCTGATTGTGGATGTAGCCTGCCCATTCGACACGAGAGTGCAAGAGAAGGAGAGGGAGAAAATTAACCGATACAAGGACTTAAAGTGGGAGGTAAAATGATTTGGAACTGCCATGAGGTCAAAGTGGTCCCGATTGTCATAGGCGCTCTACGTACTATCTCAAAGAGTTTCTAAGGATAGCTAAAGAAAATTGGTCCCGCCCCGCTTTTTGGAACACTTCAAAAGGCATGTTTGCTGGGAACAGCAAGAAGCCTCCGATACGTCCTGAATATCTGAGGCTGCAGGTAGTGGTTTGATATTCATTTCAACAAACTTTCCAGTTAAATAACATCAATGACTGAGACTCAAAGAAAAATAATAATAATAATAATAATTGTTTCTACTTTAGGCACAAGGCCAGCAATTATTCAGTGCATTACTGGTACTTTATTTTATCGACCCCGTAAGGATGAAAGGCAAAGTCAACCTCGTCGGGATTTGAACTCAGATCATAAAGGGACGTAACTATGCTGGAAAGCATGACGTCCGACCATCTACCGATACTGCCAATCCAATAATAATAATAATGGGGCGTCAACATTTTTCCTTCCTCTCTTTAACTCTGTACTTCCTTGACGTCATTAAAAACACTCGTCCTCATATTTTGTTCGCATGTTTTGTTCCATCGTTTGATTAAGGTAATTTCCTAGATAACCGGATAGAATTTCTTTCACAGATGGACCGGTCAAAGAAATTTTTCAACGTAATAATTTCTCATAGGCTGCACGTTTTCATAAATTTCGCAGAGAAAGAACGAATTAAGTGCAACATAAATAGTATCATCCCACCAAGTAACAGATCACAAATAATTATTTGGTTAAAGCTATCCAGATATATAGCCGTGTTATCGTTATGCAATTTTGCATCACCAAATGCCCTGTGCTCAATATGAAAAGAAGGGAAAACAGCCTTTAAGTAGACTAAGGCTGCCATCTAAAGAAAGATAGTATATACAAGTATTTGAGGATTTTAGAACTGGAAAACATTTTACATGCAGAAATGAAAGAAAAGTTTAGAGATATATATTTATATTAAACATGATTAAAATGCTATTCAACGACAATGTATTGTCTTTTAGTCTCAAAATATAATTGCTGTAGCGTTTGCCGCTTCTGCTAGTGTTGTTGTTATCTTCTTTTTATTTTATTATTTTTGCCTTATGTTTGAAATATTGGCGGTGGTTTGAACTCGAATTGACATCTGGCTATTCCATTCAATGGACATCTTGCAGTTGCATTTTACGTATGCGATGAATGGATATTTGCCTCCATTTTTATTATCACTTATCAATTATTTGCATTTTAAAATATCGGGGACATATTTCATTTAAAATAGAGACTTTTTAGATAAGGGCCGAATTTTTCAGGGCCGCCACTTTCAATGTATAAAGTTAGGAATATAATACACAAAAATATAACAATTATGAAAATGCTCTAAGCAATGAAATGAAGAAACTTCATAGAGCTGTAACGATAGATGTTAGGAACGATAGAAAGCTAAATATAATTGTAAGAGAAATGGAATTTAGCTTTGATTGGTGACTTTCCTAGTCGTGGTTTACACAATAAAATCACTGGTAGTTGCGCAACTTCATAAACGTCAATCACATGACTAAAGAGAAGAAATATGAATTCAAATTGCTATGAGAATGGAAATGTTTATGGAAGTCTAATGGAAGAACCCGAGATGAAGACGTCGGGCAGAGGAAGTGTAATGGGGGTGGAGATGTTAAAAGCTAACCTCGGGGGATACAGGCGTCCACAGATCCTTATCATGCAGCTGTGCCAAAAAAATAAAATGCATGTTTTTAACCACAAAAGTGTAAAAGGACGAAATGAAAAGGGTCACAGAAGGACATGGAGCGAAGCATATGATAGCATTAGTAGTAGTAGAAGTAATAATAATGGTTTCTGATTTAGGCACAAGGCCAACAATCTCAGGGGAAAAGAAAGTCGATTAAATCAACCTCATTCTATTACTGGTACTTTATTTTATCGACCCCGTAAGGATGAAAGGCAAAACTAAACTCGGCAGGATTTGAACTCAGAACGTAAAGGATGATAACTCTATGCTACGAACATGGTGTCCGACGCTCTATCAATACTGCCAATCCACCGAATTTAATAATAATAATTGTTTCTACTGTTGGCACAAGGCCAGCAATTACGCAGTGTATTACTGGTACTTTATTTTATCGACCCCATAAGGATGAAAGGTAAAGTTAACCTCGGCGGGATTTAAACTCACAATGGGAAGGGCCATAACTCTATGGGTTATTTAATAATAATAATAATATTATTTTATTAAGCACAATAATAAATAGAAGATATATTTTTATGCCATTTATGACATATATTTTATCGTTAAAATAAACAGCGGGACAACAAAATATGTTTTAAAATGCAATGAACAGAATATGTCCTTAATATTATTTTTTTGAATTTCATTTATACCAATACAATCTATACATTTCTCTAAAGCCTACGTAAAGTGTGTGTAGAAACAATAAGATTTGATAACAGCATAATACACCTATAGATTTGCTAAAAGCTTCTCTTTTATAGATTTGGTTAACTTTAAAAAAATATTTAGCTAAATGTGTATTTATCATATCACAAACGTTAGAACTCTATGTCCGTGAATGTTGGCAAAGCCTCCTCAAACGTAAATCAGCAAAAGTATGTAAAGTTAATCTTAGTCTTAAAACAATATAATAAACAAATACTGCAAGTATATACACTAAAGCCACAATAATTGAACGGAATCTGGTGAAGCAAACGAGAAATGATACAGGTCGACAAAAACTAGCCAACGGCAAGTTTTGTAGAATTGTTTCATTTAATTCAGCTGTTGAGTGAAATAGAGAAGCTAACTAAATGGAGAAAACACACATATATATAGCATGAGTGTGTGTGCGCGTTCTCGTTGTATATGTTTGTGGAACAAACATGCACCAACCATTGGCTTAGCAAAACTTCAAAGTAAACAGTGACTATTAATAACAATTATATGTACACATACACACACGCACACACACGTTTGTATTGTTGTAAAATGCGGCCCCAACAGCCCGAAGTAGGCAGCTGGGAAACCGCCAGCCTACCCAGCTAGCCAACTTGCTTAGAATGGAAGAAATAGAGGCACCAGACTGGATATCTTGTGTAATGTTGTTCTTCGCCGCCCTGGTTCACGCCGACTATACAATTCACCAACATTACACCGATTATCTTTACCACGCCGTCTTCCTCAGACAGACTGCGCTCGTTGTCAACCTGACACCAACTGCATATATGTTCAACTCTACCGGTTTAAATAGTCGACCTCCAGTAAAACGCAGAAAACCCCGTTCATCATGCTTCAAATCAGTCACGTGATCCATTGTTCGATTTTCCTCGCTTTCTTTTGTAGATCTTAGGAACAGTGTTTCGAATTCAAATGATAAAATGTGCAGTTGATGATTGACTTTACAATCTCCCCCGTAACAGTATATATATATATATATATATATTTATATATATATATAGTAATAATAAATGTGAAGACTAAATTCCGAAGAGGTCTCGATAGGGATTATATATATACATATAATAAACATATATAGAATAAACACGCAGAGATAATATCTATCTATATATATATATATATATGAGATGAGAGAGTGGGAGTGAGTGGAGAAATAGAGAGGATGGGGTAAGTGATAGATGTCCTGTCGGTTTTTGGTTATGCAAAAGTACGAAATAGTAATAAACTAGATAGGATCTCCTTCAATGCTAAATTCAAGTAACGAACAATATTTCCTGATGACATCTGGCTTACTAATACTATGGTCATGAAGGTTACGTGAGTTATCAATAAACTTTATCCACCTTTGTTTTACCTGTACCATAGATCGGCACTTTTCATATTAACTCTATATTGTATTAGTAAGCAGATTTCTTGCCGCAATATTTGAGTTTTCTGATGATATATTGCGCATAATTATTGCTTCATCAAAATATATGAAATATTTCAATAATATTTGCTGCTTCGATATTACATTTTAGATGTAACACCTAATCATTCATTTCATTATATTTAGTTTAGCAATTTCAATTACTTGGGTAAACACTCTAGTTCACCAACTTGTTGTAAATAGAACCCAACTTCTGTTTATAGGTTCTGTTAATGGCATAGTCAGAAAAGGAAGTGCAGTGCCCTGAAGTTTTCTAAGCATCCACGACAGTTGAGATGAAACGAAATGTCTGTACTCAGGCCAGTGATCCAGGAGGGATTACAATAAAAAAGCAGTAATTGTTTTATGTAGGGTTTACTCTATCTATAACGAGATATATTATCAAGAGGAAAAATTAAAAACGTTGTGCCGAAAATGTATCACGTTAAATGTTTTTAAGCTATAAAATGCATTATAACGTTAAGATATAATATATGATATAATATAATATAATGATAAAATATAATATATAGTACAAAATATATGTAATTTAATACGACATGCTATAATAATATATGGAATAAAGTATATAATAACATCTGAAGTTAGCTTAACTTAGTAACTATTAGTCAATTGGAAACCTCTTGTTGTGACTTAAATAGAGTGAATAAGAGCATTATTTCTTTGATGTCGCGGTGGTGGATTGGCAGTAACAGTAGAGAGTCGGACGCCATGCTTTCCAGCGTAGTTACGTCCCTTTACGGTCTGAGTTCAAATCCCGCCGAGGTTTACTTTGCCTTTCATCCTTACGGGGTCGATAAAATAAAGTACCAGTAATGCACTGAGTAATTGCTGGCCTTGTGCCTAAAATTAGAAACAAATATTTCTTTGATGTATCATCTCCGCTTGGCTTAGCCAATTTTACCAGTATTGTTTATTTTTTTTTTTTCTTGGAGGACTAGATTGGATAGGATTCACGACATGCGAGAATGGCGAATAAAAATTGAATTTATGGACCATGGTTTATATGAAACATTTTCGATGGAATTGTATAACCTTGTGTTGTAGAAATGTGTCATTTACACAGGTGAGCTGGCGAATAGTGACTCAACTACGTTTTTTTTCAATCAGCTTAAACTCCTATGCAATTTAAGATAGGTAAAATGATGAGTGGTTAAATAACAATTAAAATTGTGTAATCATTAGTCGAGGCTATAATAAATACAGTCAGAAGAGGCATCTCTGGAGTGTCGAGTGAGAGAGAAAAAATGTTCGTAAGTTTTGCCTTCGACAGGCAGAGAACGAATTTATGAATTCTCTTTATAAAGCCGAGTGGAAATTAACGAAGAATGCTAACGGTGTTAATGAGGGAATCGCAATACATCTAATATCAAAATTGCCGTGTGACAAGTATGAGACTGCATGTATTACAGGAAACACTATAGATGTGAGATAAATATTCTAATTAGTGTGTATGATAGAAAATCTGCTAGAATTATAAGCCAGATCTTTCTTACACTACAGCTAGAGTCATTAAACGGATCAAAAATATTCCATTATGTTATGCTTGATTTATTAAATTAGATTGAGTGGAGGGTCGGGGTTGGAATTGTTTTAATCACACGTCGGATCCATCAATACCGACACGGTGTTAAACTATAACCTTCTTTTCCTTTATTCTGGTATGGTAATCGACGAATCTCCGGTAGACATAACATCTGGAAAGGGAAAAGATGAGTTGCGCATCTTTGTCAACAGAGAATTTGATATGTTATATATTTTAAAACCAAGGACGAGAACCGAAATCCTGAAAGCAAAAACACATATTGAGGGTTGTGATACGGCTTGTGAAAAAACAAATCCGGAAATAAAGAAACATAAGTCTGCCATGAGACAATAATTCGGTGAACGGTCAAAACAAAACATCAGTCGCCCTTGATCGAAATAACGATTTTATTACTCAAAGCCTAGCATTAGCCAATATGTATTTTATGCAGTTTAATATAGAATAAAGTACACAGGTTACAATAGCACTCTACAGGTCAATAGATACGAGTGTACACAAACTCAAGTGTGTGTACACACACATGGTCTAGCACGAATGTGAACAGGTGTTTTTTACAAATTACAATATATTATCGGCAACGCCCTGCATTCTCCGTAGTGGTGCGTGTGCGATTGTGTTCACACACACACACACACACACACACACACACACACACACACACACACACACACACGCACACATACATATATATATAAATATATATATATATATATATATTTATATATATATATATTTATATATATATAAATATACATATATACATATAAATATGTGTGTGTATGTGTGTTCACAGAGAGGGAGTTGGATAGATCGAGCAATCGATAGATAGATATGTATATATATATATATAAACACGTACAATATATGTGTGTGCGCATATGTATGTAAGAATGTCTCTATAGATTTATATATACAGTGATATGTGTTTACGTAGGAATTTCTACACCCTTCCTCCAATTATACGAGTCCGCATTCAGTTGATGTCAGAATTGTTTTTAATTCTATAGTAAGATAAACATAAATTCTGATTATATACACATAAATATATATGTTAGAATGTGTGTGCGCGTGTGTCTTTACATGCTGTTATGTGTGTGTGTACGTGTGTGTGTTTGAAAGTGTGGATTCTTGTGTGTGACATGCTTATTTTATATAAATATATATATATATATATATATATATATATATATTCAGTTTGAGGTTCACCACTGTATAGAGCTGGTCTTTTCCGTATGGTCAATCGTAATGTAATAATATAGAGAGTACTCAACGTAAAGCAGTTCAACCGTCTTTGTTTTTGTAGTTGGTGGTGCTATTACGGAGTTAAATATTATAATGAAATGACAGGAGGCTGGATTTGTGTAAATCCCTTGAAAGATTTATTATACTATGATCATTTCAATGACCGGGTTCCGTATGAATCCGGTCATTGAAATGATCATAGTATAATAAACCTTTCAAGGATTTACACAAATCCAGCCTCCTGTCATTTCATTATATATATATATATATATATATATATATATATATATATAATGAAATGACAGGAGGCTGGATTTGTGTATATATATATATGTATACAATAGTACAGCATATTCGAAGTTCGATCAGCAGCCAAGCCAACGAATGCCTTCAGCAGTACAGCCAAGCACTCGACAAGGAATAAACCTCAGAGTAATAACATACAGTTTAAAGGGCTTTGCAAATTGAAAATAGCGACCGCTAATTTAGCCGCATGATCTGTAGCAAAGAAAGAACTGACTAATGAGAAAAGGAAATACACACACACACATATATATATATACATATAAAAATATACATACATACATATATGCACATATCTGTATATATAACATACCCGGACCGACACTTGGAAATTACTGAACATCCAAGTGAGGTTTCTGTAAATCCGAAATCAACAAAATCCGCTTGTGGTGTATACAAGTTAGGTTTCTGGAAGATCGAACAGAGGAATTTACTTTCTCAACAGGCTCTCGTTCTAACCCAGAACCAGGTGTGAAGCACATGTTACTCCAAAGGGAGGTAACCCCGGTTTCTGGCGGTCAATTAAAATATTATGGGCAATGGAAAAAAATGACATACACATACTGAATTAAGCACTCAATCAGACCGTTATTAAACAAACTTAAATAATTAACCAATCAATGGAATTGTCAAATTAAATTAATCAATTAATCATTAAGTCTAGGAAATAGTAATACAATAGTACAGCATATTCGAATCTCGATCAGCAGCTAAGCCAACGAATGCCTGCAACAGTGGAGCCAAGCATTCGACAGGGAATAAACCTCAGAGTATATATATATTATAGAGTAAAATGAGAGGAGGTTGGACAGTTTGTATTCCTTTAGATGTTATTACTGCAAACACTACACTATGCTCATCTCAGTAGCCAGGTTACGAATGAATCCGGTTACATCTTCAGGTATATATATATATATATATATATATATATATATATATATATATATATATATATATATATATATATATATATATATATATATA
>OZ024742.1:116332938-116337938 GCA_964016885.1 Eledone cirrhosa
GCCTCTCATCCTTACGGGGTCGATAAAATAAGGCACCAGTAATGCACTGGATAATTGTGCCACAAGTAGAAAAGATGAATTACGTTATGGTTATTTTACATTCAGCGATCAGATCTCGCACTATCAGATATGTAGTTGAGTATGTCTGACCATCTGTACCCACATACATACACATACGTAACAAAGGTTGTGTCTTGTCACACAGCCAAGGAGAATAACGCTTAATCTATTGTAAGAAGCTAATTTAATATGAATCAAATGCCATATACTTCATATGTTTGCATGACCATAGGTTCCGGGGTTTAGTTATGACTCCCACAAAATAGTGGAGGATCTGTTCTAATACTCGCATCTCATAGGACCAAATTCTGGATTCCGAAACCTAAGGACATGCATAAAAGCTAATTTATATGAAATTATAATGATACTATACACACACACACACACACACACACACACACACACACACACATATGTATATATATATATATATATATATATATATATATATATATATAAAAAATAAAAATTAAATTAATTTCCATTTCTTTCGCTGGACGACACTTGGTTAGGAGGTGCTGGCTGGGATTCACATTCGAAGGCTTTAATCTTTATCCCACCCTGATATCTTATTGAGATTAACTTTTTCATATAAGACTCTCTCTGTAAGTTCATTAAATAATTTTGTTTATTTATTTTCCAATTTTCAATTTATTATTTTTTAATTTAATTTCATCCTATAACTCGTAACATAAGTTTAACGTTCCAAATTTCTGTTCACACTTTAGACCATACAGACACCCATTATATATGCCTTTGTTAAAATATAGATTCTTTAGAATAACATTTTACGCGGCGTTTTCTAGCTTGACTGTAGTGTGACCCTTACGCTGACTTCTTTATTTCTTTTTTCTTCCTTTTTTTTTCTTTCTCTCTTGGTTCCCCTTTTTTATTCTTTAACGGAGAGGTGGTTGTACATTATAAGCCTTCTCCCCCTCACCAGATGGTCATTAGCAGATCGAGTTGCCATCACCTTCAGGGTGACTGGCCGAGGTGAAGACAGCTAGTTGGTCAGTCGTCCTCTCTGTCTCTGATTTTTCGGACCCATTGGTTTTTACATATTCCTTTGTTATATTTGTTATATTTCGAATACCTGATGATATCACCGGATTCATGTGGAACCCGGTCATTGAAATGATCATAGTATAATAAACCATTCAAGGATTTACACCAGTCCAGCCTCCTGTTATTTTTATATATATATATATATATATATATATATATATATATATATATATAAATGTGTGTGTGTGTGTGTGCGTGTGTGTGTGTGTGTGTATGTGTTTGTTTGTGTATGTGTGTATATATATGTACTGGAGTATATATATATATATATATACATTACTCTTTTACTCGGTTACCTGTTCCAACCATCATGATGGGGCATCGCCGTTGGATATATATATATAAGGAGAGACACACATACAAACCTAGTCACAGAGGACGTCACATAATGTGTGACGAAAGAGCTTTGACAATATATAACCTGCCAACAAACCGGAAATGTGTAATAAATTGAAGTAAAACCAGCAGGTGCATGTGCTTATAATAATGACATGACCCTCCCAAGGAATAACAATATTTGTCTCAACACACGTTTTCAGATAGGGTATCTCGCAAAAAAACACATATATAAAGCAATGGTGTTTCATTTTTCTTTCTCTATATATATATATGTATATATTCCAATCGCTCCTTTTCATGTCAGAAGAATATATATATATATATATATATATATATATATATATATATATATATATATATATATATATATATATATATATATATAGTAGCTAAAGTACCCGTCCTTTGGACTGTTCAAGTAGCTTTCGATGTAGCTCATTAAACTAAACAAAGTAAATTTGAATACATAGAAGAAAAGCGTACTTTATGTATAATGTATGAACACCAAGCTTGAAACGATAAATTATACAATGTCAAATCTGTAACTTAACTTAGCAATCTGTTGGAAATTGCTGGTTGTGAAATATACAAAATGATATTGTTAGTCTCACGGAAGCGTACCTTTTGTTTCAAGTACAAAGAGTAAAGTAAAATCCGAATGAGCCGAATTTTAATAATTAAAATCCCAAAACAAAATGTTTGACAACATCAAAAATGAGTTACTATTGTATTGACTAAAGATAATTCTTGTTTTATTTAATCACGAAAATTGACACAAATAACCGAAACTTTTTTAATGTCTCTAAAGGCCCCAATATCGATCTTTGAAAGCCTTTGTAGATAATGTATAGGTTTTGTGCACGGAGAAGATCTGTAAAAAATGTCAAAGAAATCGCATGAATGGTTTAAAAATTGTCCACACACACAGAAAATTCAACTTTATATATATACAGATGTGTATGTGTGTGTGTGTGTGTGTTTGAGTGTGTGTGCCTGTCTGTATGTGTCTGTGTGTCTGTGTATGAAGGTATATAGACTACACAATTACACACATCTACTTTTTATTTGAGAAATTTTTTACAAGTATTTTATAATTATGTTTAACAATCAGCTATGTTGATCACGTGAATTACGTGACTTCAATATTTCAATATTATAGGAAACAGCATGGCCACACCCCACAGGCTGTAACCAGTGAAAAACATAAAAGTTCTCTCATAGACAAGATGATATAGTATACTTCATAAGCTATAATCTAATAAGTTTTCTTCGAATTTTTTCTCCTTTACTTCCAACTATGTTTTAATATCCTATTAATACCGTGCTGTCTTTCATTTTCAAAAGCTTTGTGGTCTTTCCTTCCCCGTCTTTCAATTGATTAACTCTGTGCTAGACAAACGACATTTTTCAGTTAGATAAACAGTCTCCGCAGTGAGTCAAAGGGAAGGAGCCTCTATGTGGTTACTCAATTTGTCAGAAATCGTAGCTAAAATTCCCTCAAATCACAACTGTCTTTAGATTACAAGGTCTTGTTGATAGTGTGGTACTTGCTACACTATCACTAAAACTGTAATGCAGGGATTATGGATGCAAAGCATACGTCCATAGATTTGTTTGAATAAAAGAGACTGGAACCTGGGATGCCACATGCTGTTTCACGTTCTCCGTCTCCAAATTAGTCGGTTCGAGCACAAACCCTGATACAGAGGCCCGCAATGCAGATGAGAAGAAGACAAGGAAAGACCGAATCTTGTGCGGCCACTTCCTTTTCGCACAGGTCACCGACTAGACCTCAGGCGAGCTCCTCCATAAAATCCGAACGTCAACAGCCAACCCGAGGAAGGATCCCCGCGAGATGGTGTAGCCGTTGCAGTGGATTTCGCTGCCCATTATCCACAAAAATGCCTTTGTAGTTTTGTCCACGGAGAGCAGCTGAAAACGTACCCCGCCCTAGGCATAAAGCCCATCACTCTCTCAGATTCCCCCTCCTTTTCGTCCGTAGCCCAAGGAATCTTGCTTTTTTCCTCCTTCTGTTTTCATTTATGGCGTTTGTAGTCTTTTCCTCTACTTTCCCATACAGACAGATTTGCTCCTCTTTAAACCTTTTCTTACTGAATTTTGTTTTCATCTTTCTTTTTCCTATTTTCATCATTGTATAACTTCGTTTGGTAGAATATATTTGACACAATAAACGTTTCCAACAATAACACCAACAATAACCGGCATTCAATTTTAATAAATTAAACTATCTCCATTCTTTTACTGAATCTCTTTTAAATCCCACACTACTGTCTTCAGAAAAAAAAGGCATACAGTTATATTGTCTTCGTATCCATGCACATGGTCTTAAAGTCGCTAAAAAACGTTGATCTCCAGTTAAACAAGAGCAACGATGAAAACGACAACGTGCACATACACAAACGTTTGTCCTGCTAGAAATATCAGCCAAATATCTATGAATATCACCTTCCTCTCTTAAATGAGAAAATGTCACATTAAAGTATATAGTATGGCACACAATAACTATAGCGAAATGTTCATGCGTGATAAACACACATATATATATATATATGATTTTATCACAAATGAAAATTTCGTTTCACTATATATATATATAAATACAGAGAGAGAGAGAGAGTGAGAGTGAGAGAGAGAGAGGGAGAGAGAGAGAGAGAGAGAGAGAGAGAGAGAGAGAGAGAGAGAGAGAGGGAGAGAGAGAGAGAGAGAGAGAGAGAGAGAGTGTGTAGGAAATAATTCTATTGGCCATTTCAGTTAAGTTTTGGTTTCGGGTTAACACAAATATCGTTAGCTATAAGTTCTCTTCGTGAGCGGAAAGAAAAGAATAATTCTCCTTTGATGCACACCAACTAATTATGAAACATCTAAACGTAATCTCTTACGCTTTTCTGTTTACAAAGAAATATATTAACACTGGTTCTCTTTCCAAAGTGAAGCATATAATTTAACACTGAAGTTACACATACGATAAATGTATTTTACTTTTCTCAATATACTATATATATATACATACATACATTCACACATGCACAAATACACGCACACACATACATAAATAAATACACACACACACATACACACACACACATATATATATATATATATATACATACTTACATGAATAGATATATAAATATAAAGAGAAAGCATGTAACTTATACTTGGTACAAAAAAACAAGTAAAGTATATAAATACATCCAGATATGTGTAGGTAAAAATAATAGCAGAACCAAATGCAGCCTCACTTATATATTCACTGCGCAGCCTCAGCTGCAAGAATCTGAATGACAGACACTTCCAGGCTCGACAATAAAAATGCTGCATTGCGTATAAATAGTGTGGTGAAGAATTCCTCTTGAAACGTAACATGAAAATCAGCTGCAATAGATGTATCGGCTCCTAAGTAATGCACGCTGAATTGATCATGCTAGGAAAAAAAAAGAAGATTATTATTGATTTCTTGAAAGCTATACAATTTACTGATAGCAACATTACTTATGTGTGTGAGTATGTGTGTG
>OZ024742.1:116342938-116355438 GCA_964016885.1 Eledone cirrhosa
ATTAATGAACTATTATTAGTGAGAAGTTGTAATTTGAACTCTCATTGTTCTTTTAGAATTTTGAATCGTATTTGGAACATATTATCAAAGTGAAAAAATAGCGAATATATATATATATATTTATATATATACATATATATATATATATATATATATATATATATATATATATATATATATATATATATATATATACACTATATATATATATATATATATATATATATATATATAGGTATGTATATAAATATATATAATTTTCTATTCGATACACGCGTCTGTATATGTTTATGTATGTGTGTATGTATTTATGTACATGTATGCTTATGTGTATGTGTTCTATATTGTATGCTGGTATAGGCTTGTGTACACCAACAGTTGAGTATGTAAGTAAATGTATATGCATGTGTTTACGTATATGCACATATATGCATGCGCATACGTAAATGTTCCGGTGACATACATGCATATTTGTGTGTATGTCTATATAAGCACGTATAGACACACACACAGAGACACACACACACACACATACATATATATATACTATTAATAATGAGTTCAAATCTCAGGTAGTCCTTTACAATGAAATAGCTCAAAGAAAGAAGTATTTCTGAGCCGTGTAATACAAGTTAATATAAATTAATATATTTGATAAACACAAATACCAACATATCTATGTTTGTATTGTAAATGACTAAGTTAGCTAGATTGAAAAATACTAATTATAATAATAGAGTTTGCCTGTCTCGATTTAAAATAATAAATCAATAAAAAAAAAATATATTGGCAAATGGCCGTGGTGCTTGGACAAATTTAAATTTCAAAATTTCTAGCTAACTTAGTCATTTACAATACAAACATAGATATGTTGGTATTTGTGTTTATCAAATATATTAATTCATATTAACTTGTATATATATATATATATATATATATATATATATATATATATATATATACATACATATATATATATATATATATATATATATATATATATATATATATATATATATATGTATGTATATATATATACATGTATATATATATATATATGTTGTGGGCGCGCGTGTCTGCCTGTAGGTGTTATACGTGTGGCTATGAGTGTACTATTAGAAATCTGTGTATATATATAATCATATATTGAATAAATGAAGTATTACTTATGTCATTAGTACTACAATTAGACCTTTTTTATAAATCTTTATCTCACCCATTAGTTTTTATTCAGATTTTTTATAAACATTCCATATATTATTTTCATTATTATTAGTAATAGTAGTTGTCATAGTAGTAGCAGCATCAGCAATAGTAGCACTAGTAGTAGTAAGCATAGTAGTAGTAGTAGTAGTAGTAGTAGTAGTAGTAGTAGTAGTAGTAGTAGTAGTAGTATATAATTATTATCATTATTATTTTATTTAAATTAATAATTAGTTCCTAATTATTAATTTAGTCGAATATCCACTTGACGTAATACATTACACATGCATTTACCTTATAAGTACGTATGCACTAGTTGATGTATTCGTCAAATGACGTAAATTTTGCTAGATGTAATCTACGTCTTCGTTTGTAGTCGAAGTTCTACATGACGCCCTCTCGTTAATCTTACGTATTTCTAAATTTTGAATACCATATTTGCCCTTAAATATATTGAAATGTTTCTATCTACGTCCCTTGATGTTAGAACATCTATGTTCCTGTGATATCTTTAGAGGAGAAATGCAAAGATCAAGTGATTAAATATATAATTTGTTCATTCATTTATATATTTGTTCATGCATGAATATATATATATATATATATATATATATATACTAGATATTAATTCTTTATATATATATATATATATATATAAAGAATTAATATCTAGTAACATATATATACATACAGATGCATATCAATGCTAGCAAATATATAGGTTTTGTCTTCGTAACATTGTGGTTCAATGCATGGGGTTGCAGAACAATAATATAAGAGACGTAAAATAAGAAAATTATAAAATTAACTTACTTACTAAAATATCACTTCCAACTAATTAGTTTCTGGAATGGAGTAAATATATTTTCCGAAAAGGATATTGAGAAACATTCCGTCGTCAGGGAAGTCTATTCTCAGCTATGTTTCCAGGCAAAGCGAGGACTCTGGAAACTTATTAAAAAATAATTCAGAGGATAGGAAATAGCAAAGCGTGGACTGAATTCCTAGCCATTGAGAAAATCACTGCCTCTGCGTCTGTGGCAAATTCAAAAAGAATCAATCACGTGACATCGAGGCCAATCAGTGGAAAGTGGTTTGCTAATAAGACAGCGGCCTGCCTACTACCAGTGCAGCAGTCATGGCCAATATTGCTCGACAAATAATTTGGAGATAATTATAAAGAATTAATATCTAGTAACATATATATACATACAGATGCATATCAATGCTAGCAAATATATAGGTTTTGTCTTAGTAACATTGTGGTTCAATGCATGGGGTTGCAGAACAATAATATGAGAGACGTAAAATAAGAAAATTATAAAATTAACTTACTTATTAAAATATCACTTCCAACTAATTAGTTTCTGGAATGGAGTAAATATATTTTCCGAAGAAGATATGGAGAAACATTCCGTCGTCAGGGAAGTCTATTCTCAGCTAAGTTTCCAGGCAAAGCGAGGACTCTGGAAACTTATTAAAAAATAATTCAGTGGATAGGAAATAGCAAAGCGTGGACTGAATTCCTAGTCATTGAGAAAATCACTGCCTCTGCGTCTGTGGCAAATTCAAAAAGAATCAATCACGTGACATCGAGGTCAATCAGTGGAAAGTGGTTTGCTAATAAGACAGCGGCCATAGCAGCAGTCATGGCCAATATTTCTCGACAAATAATTTGGAGATAATTATAAAGAATTAATATCTAGTAACATATATATATACATATATATATATGTAACATATATATATATATATATATGTAGGAGGTGACTTTTATTGTAGTACAATAAAGCAATGCAGATATCGGATAAGAAGCACTCTACAGTTTGTAGGACTGGAGTATACATAATATATAAGATCAAAAGATGGTTAAAAGAGTTCCATGTATTTTATTATGCGCATTTCAAAAACAAGTATCATCATGCAATAATATTTGTGTTTTCATCAGATAAAATAGGAAGACATGATATGAAGGTTAAAAAACACTTGTGAATAGTGCAGTTTATTATTGCATGATGATATTTGTTTTTGAAATGCGCATAATAAAATACATGGAACTCTTTTAACCATCTTTTGATCTTATATATTATATATATATATATATATATATATACATATATATATCTGTGTGGGTGAGTGTGTGTGTGTGTGTGTGTGTGTGTGTGTGCGTATGTGTATATATATTATATATATATATTTATATATATACATATATATATATATATATATATATATATATATATATATATATATACATATATATACGTGGGTATGTATGTGTAATAAACTTTAATATAGTGAAGGCTTCTACAGGACTATAACTGTTTCATTCGAAGGAAATCATCAAGAGAGTGTGATATTTATATCTAATAAATATATATATATATATATATATATATATGAAATAAAGTAAAATAAATAAGTCAAATCTTTAAAACTTAGCTTCGTTTATTACTGCTATATATATTTCGGTGACAGCCATCTTTGGCTGTGACCTCTTCAGGCAGTCCGAATTAGTGTGGTATAGACTAGTACATATGTTGTTGAAGTGTATCATTTTGTCAATACTCTGATATGCCCAATTCCTGGTTGGGTTGTTATTTCACTGAGGAACTGGAATCATATGATTCATATGATTCCAGTTCCTCAGTGAAATAACAACCCAACCAGGAACTTGGCATATCAGAGTATTGACAAAATGATACACCTCAACAACATATGTACTAGTCTATACCACACTAATTCGGACTGCCTGAAGAGGTCACAGCCAAAGATGGCTGTCACCGAAATATATATAGCAGTAATAAACGAAGCTAAATTTTAAAGATTTGACTTATTTTACTTCATTTTACATTACTCCGGAGTAACCAAACCAACCTGCGCACTTCGTCTAGTGCTCCAGCTTGCATACTGAGGTGTTGGTATACAACCAATATATACTCAATATATATATATATATATATACATATATACGTGTGTATGTGTTTGTAATAATATTTAATATAGTGAAGGCTTCTACAGGACTATAACTGTTTCATTCGAAGGAAATCATCAAGAAAGCGTGATATTTATATCTGTTATCTCTCTCTCTCTCTCTCTCTCTCTCTATATATATATATATATATATATATATATATATATATATATATATATAAATGGAACAGATGGAAACGAAATTTTATTTCTCATTCTTAATACGGCTGATACCTAAATATAAGTATGTATGCGTACATACATATATGTGTACAGACGCACAGTAGTATGTATATATATATACATGCATGCATGCATATATATATATATATATATGTACGTATGGGCTTACCGAACATTTCTTATAATGTTCGGTTTGTTTGTAAACAAACAGCCTAAATTACGCCGTACAGTGCTCGGTAACCATCGTTGCCCTTTTGTTCAACACCTAAACAGGAACGATGTACTAGTTTCAAGCTTATTAGTTATCGTCAGCATCGTATACCTTTCTGTCAGATGATTGAACATCTGAAAATATATACTTTCCTTAAGTATATTAACGGCTGAGCAGCCAAATTTGCATATCGAGTGAGTGAGGCGGCCGGGCATACCGAAAACGATAAATGGAAAAGAATGAAACGAAATTTCATTTTACACTCTTAGTACGGCTGATACCAAAATATATATATATATATATATATATATATATGTAAAAGTTCTATTTAAATTGTTGGGATACAACAAGCAAATATTTTTATAACTGATATAAAGCACTCAACAAATATTTGGAGTAAAAATACGATATTAACAAATGGAAACTATATTTATAAAACCATATTTATTTCATTATACATATTTCAAGGACACCAAGTTAAATTATGGTTTGCTTTCATCAGATAAAATATAATATAGATCAGTTTTATAAATAAATATTGACATACCCTTAAAGAATGCAACCATTACTGTTGGAAGCTCAACAGTAATGGTTGCATTATTTAAGGGTATGTCAATATTTATTTATAAAACTGATCTATATTATATTTTATCTGATGAAAGCAAACCATAATTTAACTTGGTGTCCTTGAAATATGTATAATGAAATAAATATGGTTTTATAAATATAGTTTCCATTTGTTAATATCGTATATATATATATATATATATATATATATATATATATATATATATATAATGTAACATTTTCAAGGCTCGTTAATCATCGTTTTATATTGATGATGTTTCAGTTTCTGTCAGAATCCTTGCATCGATCAAAAAATATCTTGAGTTATTTGCTTAAGTTCATGCCCATGTCGAATGTGGTAACCTATTTACATGTAATTGTTTCTACTTTAGGCACAAGGCCAGCAATTAACCAGTACATTACTGGTACTTTATTTTATCGACCCCGTAAGGATGAAAGGCAAAGTTAACCTCGGTGACCTATTTACATGTAATATACTGTAGGAAGGCATGAATATAAGATTGATTAAAATTCTTAGTGATGAAGCACCATCTTGGCCGCGGCTAATATCTGTTATTGCTGAAATGTAATAAGTTTCAGTTCTTTTTTTCTTATATCGCAATTTGCAATTATTCAAACTTTTGTCTGCTACATTACTGCAAATGAGATCGTTATTTCTTTATAATAGGAAAGGTAATGTCAGCTACTACAGAATATGTGATGGTGTTGTTTTATGTTTTGCTTTGATGTATTTTTAAATGATGTCAACATATTTGTGAGCGTAATTTGTCAAACATGTCAGCATACAAACGGTACATAGCATAAAGTATTTTTTTCCTAATTTATTTATCTTTTTATTCATTTTTGTACGACGCTCTGTTCACTTTTTTAAAATCTAAATAGTTTTATTAATAAACGTTACATACATACATAGAAAGGTTCATACAAACATACATACATACAAACAAACATACAAAATACATAGATGTTTCTATGTTTATTTGTATATATATATATATATATATATATATGTATATATATACTGACATAGCTGTAAAAGAGGGTGTTTCCATAATTGCAAACGAATTGAATATTATTATTATGTGAAAAACTCAGATTACATTTATATATAAATATATATATATATATATATATATATATATATATATATATATATATATATATATATATATATATATATATATGCATGTATATATATATTTATATATATATATATATATATATATTTATATATATATAAATATATTGATATATATATATATACATATATATATATATATATATATATATTTATATACAAATGTAATCTGAGTTTTTCAAATATTAATAATAATATTCAATTCGTTAGCAATTTTGGAAACAGACTCTTTTATAGCCATGTCAGTATATATATATATATATATATATATATATATATATATATATATATATATATATATATTAATATTAATTGTATATATATATATATTTTATTATTAACTAGCAGTAAAGCCCGGCGTTGCTCGGGGTCGCTCAGTAGCTGTGTTAAAGTTACAATGTTAAGTTTCTTTCTTGGCTTAAAAACTGTAGTGTCTACTGTGCAGTCTTGCATGTGGTGTTTTTGATTAATATTCCTTCAACCAACAATATGCCTTATGAAGTTAAGAAAACATAACGATAACCCGAATATTATAACAAAAGAGGATGCTGGGGATAGAAACTGCACTGGTTATTTATTAACAAAGATCGAAAATGTAAACACTGCAACGCAGAGAAAAACATTAGCGTAACCAAATTATCAGTTATGTCTGTCTGCACGCCTATATCACCTCTCTGCACGACTATCTGTCTGCACGCGTATATCACCTCTCTGCACGACTGTCTGTCTGCACGACTGTCTGTCTGCACGCCTAACGAAATTTACAGATACATATATTTTAAATAAACTTATATAATTTTTGCTTTTTTTTTACGAAATATTTGCTTGTTTTACGTAGTCTTTAAATAGACTTGTTTTCAAGTAAAAATATTGTTTTAAAATGCTTTTAAATGGAATGTATTGTGTTAATGTCATTTTAAACGCTGAGAAAGCCAGCGTAATTTTTTACGTAAGACGCTCAATGTAAACAGAACAAAGGGAAATAACTGATAACTTACGCTCAAAAATCGATACATTATATTCGATTTCGTCACATAGGGTGGGTCAATTTGAAATTGTTTTTTCCGATGTCTTCGCTAGGGCTCAACGTACAAGTCTAACAATTTCGGTGCCATTCCGTGAGAGATTCTAAGAGGAGATGTGTGCCAAAAATCGATAGACAGACAGACAACCACAGTTTTATATATATAGATTGTATATATATATATACAATTAAATTGCTTTATAACGAGATCAACCAAAACAAATTGAGAGTATGTTATTACATCGGGACTTAAAAATAATCTGTTATACTTAACAATTCGTTATAACAGAATTTTACCTGTATATATATATATATATACTAGACCTGAAAAATGCGCAAGCTCAAAGGAGCCACATAATGTTATAATATACCTTCAAAAGTGTGGGACTAGAGTTGTTGCTCAAAATTATTGTTATCATTATCTATCGTACCCTCTGTGGCATCCTTTTATAAAAAAGACTCTCATAACGAACTCAAGCCGACACGATACTTTTTTGAGCTAATGATCAATATCTCATATTAGATGTTTAGTAATGATTAATACGAAATGCACTTAAACCGAATTCTATATTATAAATTCACTTAAATAATTATCGTGTCGACTTGAGTTGGTTATGAGTCTCTTTGTTATAAAAGGATGCCACCGAGTGTACGTTAGATAATGATTAGAATATTTTTGAGCAACAACTCTAGTCCCACGCTTTTGAAGGTTTATTATAACATTATGTGGCTCTTTTGAGCTTGCGTATTTTTCAGGTCTAGTTCAATATCTTTTTTATGCAACGCATATAATAATTCTAGTTAAACATGATATATCTATCTATCTAGGGCGGATAACATTCCCGATATCCATGGACGAGTTCTCTCCAGCGGTCTCTGACCCTCATTATCGCTGCCATGTCCTGCATCTCCAACATTAAATAAATATATTTTACATAATAATTATTTTGGTTGAATTAATAAAAATTAAATATTACATACAAATATTCTAACATAATAATAAAAAAATAATCTAACATAATAATAATAAAATAATCTAACATAAAACGAACAATAATATGGACATATATACAAGTAAAAATGATACAACCAATATTATAAGCATGTTATAACGAACTGAAAAACAAATAGTTAATATAAATTTTAAAAATCATATATAAATTAACTATATAACTTACCAAAAGGAGAAATACAGGAGGAAGATTCAGAAGCGAAACGATAAGTAAACGCGCAAACTAAGTGGCGGGTGCTTTTGAGCAACAATTACTCTCATTGGTTGATTAGCCAATACGACGATGAAATTAGCCAATAAGACGATACATTACAAAAGATGTTTGGCAGGGATCACCACGGCCAGCAAAACCCCTTGAATTTTTAATTCACAAACTACGCATATAGGTCAGAACACGCAGTCTTAAAACATTCTGCTGTTAGTCACTGCGTGTCTAACAGATTAGTAAAAAGGAAAATAAAATGCTGACAAATGTTTCCCAGTGAAAAATAGTTTAATTATGAATAAGTATAAATTAGTAATAAGTATTACTTAGTATTCAGTTTTAGTTTTGAGTTTTTACCGGTTGCGCATTTCTTGCGCATAATTTTGAGATGGAGTGCTCGTGATGTTTGCTCTAATCAGATTACTACTATATCACAACTCGTGATTTTTGCTCTAATCAGACTATTTTTTAAATATATATATATATAAAGAATTAGTATATCTACTAACACATTTATACAGAAATATACTTATGCTAGCAAAATATAGGTTTTGTCTTAGTAACTGTGTGGTTCAATACAAGACGTAAAATAAGAAAATTATAATAATTAACTTACTTACTTAAGTTTCACTCCAACTAATTAGTTTCTGAAAGGGGATATATATAGTGTTCAAAACCATGGAGAATTCATTTCTTCATCAGGGAGTCAATTCTCTGCTAAGATCCCTGGCGATAGGCGGACGCAGGGATCTCAAGCAAAAATAATTCAGTGAATGGAAAAGGAGCAAGCTCAGACTAAATTTCAAGGCACTGCTATGATTCATAGTAATATTTTGGCTACTGTCTTTTTAACACCCCACTCCTCACTGATTAACCTCGATGTCATGTGATCGATTCTTTTGAATTTGCCACCGACCGAGAAGGTAGTGAAATTTTCAGTGTCTTGAAATTTAGTCCGCGCTTGCTTCTTTCCCATTCACTGAATTATTTTTGTTTGAGATCCCTGTGTCCGCCTATCGCCAGGGATCTTAGCAGAGAATTGACTCCCTGATGAAGAACGGAATTCTCCATGGTTTTGATCATTATGTATATCTTCTTTCAGAAACTAATTAGTTGGAGTGAAACTTAAGTAAGTAAGTTAATTATTATAATTTTCTTATTTTACGTCTTTCATATATATATATATATATATATATATATATATATTAAAGAATAGAGGTGTGACTATATATATATAGTAATGCTCATAAATTTGAAGACTAAAATACAAAGAGGACTCCATAAGGATAAATATATATCAGATATATAAGAACCGTAGAGCAAATATTTATTAAAATAACAGATTAAAGTTTAAGCAACGGATCGTTAAGGATGAAAGCAGCGATTCTTTGCTTAAACTTTAATCTGTTATTTTAATAAATATATATATATATATATATAATATATATATATATATATATATATAATATATATATATATATATATATATATATATATATATATATATATATATATATATATATATAGAGAGAGAGAGAGAGAGAGAGAGAGAGAGAGAGAGAGAGATGTTTTCTTTAATTCATTTCAATCCTTTTCTAATAAATTTATCCATTCATCTGTCTGAGTTCTATAATAGTTATTTCCGTTTCATTCCTTCGAAAACTGTTTCCTTGAGAAATCATCACACGATCTTTTCTGAATTTATCGTACGTTATCGTTTTGAGACAATAAGATAGGATGTAATTATAATTCCTGCTACCCTAAACTCAAATATTATTTTATCCAATACTTATGAAATAATGTGATATGTACATATACTTACCTAAAGAAATAAATGATTCTCTTATAGACACAAGGCCAGTAATTTGGGAGAAGGGGAATGTCGATTAAATCGACCCCATTACGTTGCTGGTGCTTTATTTTATCGACCCCGTAAGGATGAAAGGCAAAGTTAACCTCAGCGGGATTTTAACTCAGACCATAAAGGACAGTAACTCTATACTTCAAAGCATGGTGTACTACTCTAGCCATACTGCCAATCCAAAGAAATGAATTACAAATAAAGAAAGGTCTTTTCTGGACATGTACTATGTGCGTGCAATGTAATTATTGTAAATATAAAGATAAATATGTATATATATATATAGATGTGTGGGGTGGGAACGTGTGTGTACAATAAGTATTATGTCTTTTTAATTTAGGTACGAGGCAAGCAATGTGGAGGTATGAGAGAAAGTAGATATAGACCGACCTATGGTAGTTTAATTTTAGGGCGCCTGAGAGGATGAACAACCCCCAATAATTTGATACTTTGAATGCTTATTTCTGTTATAAGTATGGACGATTAACACATGAGGGAGTTGTAGGGACACCGTAGTATCATTTGCCGATTGTTGGGTAATTTAAACTTGAGGAGATTGGGGACAGTCGATTTCTTGAAGAGAATGAGTTAGTGATATAGAAGAAAAATTCTCTCTATTATGGGAATGGTACTATTTTTATCAATCACAAAAGGAGGAAAGGCAAACTTGAACTTATTGGAATTTAAACTTGGAGCATAGATACTCGCAACGAATACACCAAAGCATCTTATCCGACGACTTACGATTCTACCAATATATATATATATATATACACACACACATATACATATATATATATATATATATATATATATATATATATATATATATATATATATATATATATATATATATATATATATATATATATATACGTAGGTCCCGGGTTGAGTCGGGGATAACCACAGTAAGTAAGGTACTCAATACATGGCAGAGTAAATTGTTTTTATTTTATAGAAGGAGCTTCTACAGGACTAGTACTGTTTCATTCAGATGAAATCTTCAGGAAGCTTCCTGAAGATTTCATCTGAATGAAACAGTACTAGTCCTGTAGAAGCTCCTTCTATAAAATTAAAAAAAAAAAAATAAATAAATAAAAAATATATATATATATATATATATATATATATATGTGTGTGTGTGTGTGTCAGATGGTAGCTAAGAGGATTCCATACGCGGTATGCCGGTTGAGCACTCTATGCTCTTACAGTGCAGAGTATGATATAATATAAAACGAAAAATCAGTGATGCATCTGAACTCAATTTATTGTGTGTTACAATTGTTTCCCCGGCCGACAGCTCTAGACGCGATCATTGCGTGGATCACTCTGATTCTGGACCCGCAGATAGATCGCGTCTCGAGCTGTCCGCCGGCGAAACAATTGTAACACACAATAAATTGAGTTCAGATGCATCACTGATTTTTCGTTTTATATTATATATATATTTGCTGGATAAAGTGTATTTATAAATAACAGGAATGCACGAACGGGGGATAATTTCCCTTTCATCAGTTGTCTGCTGGAGATCATGGACATATATATATATATATATATATATATATATATATATATGTGTGTGTGTGTGTGTATGCGTGTGTGTGTGTGTGTGTGTGTGCGTGTGTGTGCGCGTGTGTGTGTGTGTGTATGTGTGTGTGTGTATGTGTGTGGTGCGTATGCATGTATGTATGTGTCATGTATGTGTGTGTGTCTAAATTCACACATGACACAGTCACACACATACATATATATAAATATATCTCTCTCTCTGTCTCTCTCTCTCTCTCACTCTATGTATATATATATATATATATATATAGAGAGAGAGAGAGATTTATATATATGTATGTGTGTGATTGTGTCATGTGTGAATTTAGACACACACACATACATGCACACATACATACATACATGCATACATATACATACATATATATATATATATGTCCATGATTCCATGATCTCCAGCAGACAACTAATGAAAGGGAAATTATTCCCCGTTTAGACACACACACATACATGCACACATACATATATACATTCATACACACACATGTGTATATATATATATATACACATATATGTATATACACATATATATA
>OZ024742.1:116360438-116390438 GCA_964016885.1 Eledone cirrhosa
ATTGAAGAAGAAAGTGTTGTTTTCCAGAATAAATTTGACTGCGTCTAATATGAATTGTGCTGTGTATCTGGTGGGAATCACTTCTCTATGTTTTTCCACACAGTATTTAACCGCCTTTATTCTAAATCATGTGTAATGTTGGTGTAAAGGCTTACCACATCAAAACTAAGTAGAAGTGAATTCGTTTCCGTGGTTTTGGGAAGATGGGACAAGAAGTCGATATCATCCCGGATGAAACTGGGTATGTGAATACATAGCGGTTTTAAAATAATGTCAACAAAATTGCTTAGACGGTGGGTAGGGCATGTTGGACCAGCTATAATAGGTCTAAGTTTTAAGTCTTTTGGGTGTAGTAATTTAATGTTCTCACTGTTTTGTTCTTTTACTGCCAGGTGTATTTCTTTTGACTTATGAACTTTCGGTAGGCCAAACAGGTTGCTGGGTTTTGGCTCAAAATTGGTGATGTAGTCTCTTTCCTTTTCAGTAAGTGAGTTGTGGTATTTTGAAGCCAGGTTGTTGATCTTCTTCATGATGTTGTGGTCTATATTTGACGGTATTTCATGATAGAATGTTGTGTCTTTCAGTTGTTCCTCAACCACATCTTTGTAGTATTCACCATCCATTATTACAGCTGCACCCCCTTTATTTGCTAGTTTAATTATTATTGTTTTATCATTTTGTATACGTTTAAGTGCAGACATTTCTGATTTGTTAATGTTTGACCTAACATTAGTATTACGTCTAAGAGGAAATTTAGACAGGATGTCAATGTATTGGTCGAGATAGATATTTCTTATTTATATATATATATATATATATATATATATATATATACTATAAAATAAAAAGATGGTTAAAAGAGTTCCATGTATTTTATTATGCGCATTTCAAAAACAAATATCATCATGGGATGATATTTGCGTTCCCATCAGATAAAATAGGGAGACATGATATGAAGCTTAAAAAACACTTGCGAGCAGTGAAGTTTCAAATCAACATATGAAAAATAAAATTGGAGGGATATATGAGATGGGAAAAAAGGAAAGGAAGGGGGAAAGAAAAGGTAAGGAAGAGGAAGAAAAAGTATATAAATAGAAGAAAAAATATAATAATAAGGAAAGAATGACGGAGGAGGAGTATAAGAAGGAAGGATGAAAGAGGGGGAGAAAATGAGTGAGAGAGAGAGAGATAACCTTTAATACTGGGAAACACTGTCTCACAGAGAAAAAATTAAAAAACCCGTTGTAAGATAATACATAATCTAAAAAAATTAAGAGGTTTATGAATGGTGATGCTTATGATTAAAGAAAAAGGAATTAAGAATACTATTTATTTAAGGTTTATATATATAAAGGGGTTAATAATATGTGCGAAAAGGAATTTATTAAAATGTATTATTAAAATAAAATATATTAAGAGGATAAGGTGAATGAAGATAAGGTTAAATGAAATATGAACTTAGAGGAATTAATTAGGATCCAAATATATATATATATATATTTCCGCACTCCCTCACTGCTTGGTAATGTGGAATATCCGGGCTTCACACCTTTCACGCGTGTTATTTTTTACATTTTCGAAAGCTGGGTGATTCAGTTCCTTGGAGCAACAAATCTAGTCCCACACTTTTGAAGGTTTATTATAACATTCTGTGGCTCTTTTGAGCTTGCGCATTTTTCAGGTCTAGTTTACTATTTTTTAAGGCAACGCTTGTAATAACTCTTGTTAAACATGATATATATTAATAATAAATTATCGTAGTAAGAGCACACAGAAAATTTCGCATACCAACGGATCTGGAGAACACACTCTGGAAGTGAATATGTACCTCCTAGCGAAGATTGGTGTCGATTATCGTCTTTTTATACGACTTAACAAATCTGTGCACCAAAGTCCGATGCTGCATCCGGAAGTGAAGCATTTTCTCTAGTTTCCATAGTCGATGCAAAGACCGCTTACGAAGAACATTTTTGTTTTTATAGTAAGCTTTCAATTAAGACTCTATATTATCTTTATTGACAATTCTATACACAGCCTTTCTTTGCAATACCATTTGTCATACTTATGTTCAGATATAAATAAGCCAATTTGTGATCGAATATATTAATAATATCAAACATTTTTAAATGCACGTGACACCTGTAGTCGACTATCATAGTAAACTAAGTACATTAAATTAAAAATTGATATTTTTGCGAATAAATTTCAAAAGTATGAAATTCTACAATTACAAGGTTATTTTAGAACACAATTTTACAATTACAAAGTTATTTTAGATTGAAATTACAAAATGTTACATTACAAAGTTCTTTTTGAATCAAAATTACAAAGTTTACAATCATAATATAACTGCCACATCACTATAAATTATCAATTTATTATTGAATATACGCTATCTTGGAGTGTTTTAAAATGTTTTACAAACAAAAATTTACAAACTTTTGTAAAAACGATAGTTTTAGAAATATTTGTACAAACTTTTACAAACAAAATTTAAAAAAATATATTTTTACAAATCTTTACAAACAAATTATTCTTACACATTTTTACAAAGTGCAGTTTCTATTACAATCCGAACCCTGCCTATATTCCATTACACTATATAAAGAGGAACAAGATACAAAGATATTAAATAAATATATTTTACATAATAGTTGTTATAGTTAAATTAATAAAAATTAAATATTACATACAAATAGTCTAACATAATAATAAAAAGAATAATCTAACCTAATAATAATAAAATAATCTAACATAAAACGAACAATAATATGGACATATAGACAAGTAAATACAATACAACCAATATTCTAAGCATGTTATAACAAAAAAATAGTTAATATAAATTTAAAAATTCATATATAAATTAACGATATAACTTTCCAAAACGAGAAAAATATTTTGATGATATACAATAAAATACAGGAGAAAGATTCGAAAGCGAAACGATAAATATACGTGCAAACTAAACGCTTTTGAGCAACAATTACTCTCGTTGATGGATTAGAAAATAAGACGATGAAATTAGCCAATAAGACGATACGTTACAAAACATGTTTGGAAGGAATCGCCACCGCCAGCGATACTTCTTGAATCTTTTATTCACAAGCTACGCATATATTGTAAGACATGCAGACTTAAAACATTCTGTTGTTAGTCACTGCGTGTCTAACATATGTGCTCTTATGGTTTATGGAAATGGTAGAAAGTGTTGTCCACAATAAACAAGTTAATGGCTTTTAGATCTGAAAGAGAAAAGAATAACAATGAAGAAAAACGCCAAAGGGTAGTATGGAAAGCTGTTTTGTTCTACAATTATGTAGGAGAATGAAGCAATTCATGAAAACGAAATATGTATACTTGTAAACGACTACATGGTGCATGGAACATTTACAATTCTGTCCACGTTAAAAGTAAAACCATTCCGTACTAATGCAGTGAAATAATAGATACCTTTCCATTTAATTCTATGTAGAAATATGTATTTCTACATGGAAATACATATATACAGAGATATAAATATATCTCTATAATCAAATATGTATATATATGTGTGTGTCTTTATGTATATGTACATATATATATGTATGTATGTAGGTATGTGTATATATATATATATATATGATGGTGATGATGATGATGGCTGCAACTCGATTACGAATAATGCGATCGTTTGATACTTAAGCATGAGCATCACAAATGTGGCTTTTTAGTCCTACTAGAGACTTGCCTATGGCCTGCAATACTATGCATCGCAAAAAATGTCACATATCAAACGATGCCTACGCTTGAAAATTGTATAAGTGAGGAAAGGCTTTGTACTGGACCAATCTTACTCTTTGAATATCTAATGCATTTACCCAAAAAGAAGAATTGGTTTCCATCATTGGATGCAAACGAAGGCGCAGTGTGTATATCAGAGTGACTTTCTCCTAGAGAGATTTCTTAATGAAGACTTGGTGTCTCTCACTCCAAAAAATAAAAGAATAAAATTTCTTGGATAGCTGTTTACTCTCCTAAGCTCATTCGATCTTTGACTGGTTTGTTTTTCATCCTGCAGGGTGCCCCAAATTATCCTCTTTGGGTTGCCGGCTTAGTTGCCTGAGAGACCCGAACATGCACAGATTGTACAAGTTTACATGTTACCAGTAGAGCTGAAGAGCGACCTTACACACACTCATATATGTATATATATATATATATATATATATATATATATATATATATATATATATATATATATATATATATATATATATATACATACATAAATACATGCATACATATAGGCGAACCAATAGTAAGTTAGAGTTGCACATTCAGAATCTATACATATAATATATATGCCAAATTGGCGTATACCTTTCTGGGTACTGAATGAACCGGGCTTGTTAAATTAAATCCATCATTAATCGCAACAATTGTTTCTATATTAGGTAAGGGTGGCAAATTTCCAAAAATAATAGTAGATCCTCCACTATATATAAATATATATATATATATTTGTTTATCTTATATATATATATATATATATATATATATATTAATAAAAGAAATTCCAACTTTGTCTGATTTACCCGTTTTATTTACAATCCTTTAAAATGTATAATGATATTAGAAGGAAATAGTATGGTAGAATATTAAATGTTAAGTGTTAATTGAACAAGTACTTTCATGATTTCGCAATCTTCAGGTTCATAATGTGTGGTGACAGTCAAGTTTGCAATTTTCAACAGTTGAAAATTGCAAACTTGACTGTCACCACACAATATGAACCTGAAGATTGCGAAAGCATGAGAGTACTTGTTCAATTAGCACTTAACATTTAATATTCTACCATACTATTTCATTCTAATACCATTATGAATTTTATAGGATTGTAAATAAAACGAGTAAATCAGACAAAGTTGGAATTCCTTTTATTAATATAATCTTCTATACACAATCATACACAACCGTGTATATTTCTCTCTCTCTCTCTCTATATATATATATATATATATATATATATATCTCGCTCTCTCTCTCTCGCTCTCTCTCTCTCTCTCTCTCTCTCTCTCTCTCTCTCTCTCTCTCTCTCTCTCTCTCTCTCTCTCTCTCTCTCTCTTTATCTATCTATCTATCTATCTATCTATCTATCTATATATATATATATATATATATACAGACACACACATATGCATACCATACATATATATACATATATATATATATATATATATATATATATATATATATATATATATATATATATGTGTGTGTGTGTGTGCATTTCAAATACAGGGTTTATTCATGGCATTGCGAACTTCCTGAGTCATTGCCCTGGTTAAGTCGAACATATCTACAAGAGTTCGATTAAAAGAGAGATCAATAACATATGTAGAATAATTAAAATAGTTAGTACTATGATGGACTTAACGTAGGTAGTGACTCAGGAAGGTAGCAATTCAATGACTAAAACTACTAAATGAATATAAGAATCTATTTTTCTCAATACTTTACTGCTTTTATTTTAAACTTATCTCAAATGATTCATTACTACGATACAACAGAGCTGTAGTAGTAGTAGTAGTAGTAGTAGTAGTAGTAGTAGTAGTAGTAGTAGTAGTAGTAGTAGTAGTAGTAGTAGTAGTAGTGGTGGTAGTAGTAGTAGTAGAATCATTCACCAGATGGGCATCGGCATCTCAATTTGTTAAAGCAAAGCCATGACATAATATTTTGTTTTCTTCCTGATATAGCGTACCTAGTGTATAAATAACTATATTGTGTAGTGGGCCTTTTTTTTTATTGTTTTCTGTGTTCTTGGTAATACAGTATATTGTGCTTGAAGGGGAAATTCTATTATTACTGATAGTATCAACTGTTTGGTTTTTCTAGTCATACATTAGTGGAGTTATTATCAAAGGCCTTGAAGATCCGACATTTTATTGTACGTGGGTTTACATTATGGAATGCATGTCTCCTCTACTTAACAATATTTCGGTGCAGTTTGAGCAAGATTTCCGTGCTATTTCTAACATATCGAACAATCAAATAGTGAGTCTTACATTGGTTTGAATTCAATGAATATAGTGAGTATGCAGGAAACACAATTATGTATTTGTGGATTTTCTCAAACGGAATGTTTATACCTTGTCATATAGGAATACGTGAAATAATTTATCTAAGAACCTGACTGATGGAGATCAATAATATTATGTATCAAATGAGATCGCGCTAAATCTCTTAACACATACTTTCTTTCATCCATGTTACTTCATATAATGACGTATCAGTCGTTCCCGTTGACTTAAATCAACAAAGCACACTGCACTAAACGATAAAAAGTATTCCGCAATCTGCGGGGACTTCAAAGAGATATTTGGTAGAAATTCTTGCTGGAACAATGTATAACTGAATCCTGTTAGATTCATACTACACACTCCATTGTGAAGATAATAAAAGAAGATAATAGAATAAGTTAACTACTGTAGTCAAGCATTATCTGTCGACCATTTCACAATCAGGATGAAAAATAATTCGTTTCATGCATCGTAAACATTGCTAGAAAAAAAAATGAATAAAATAAAGCGACATCATTCTATATGAGGAACAATAGTTATTTCGAAAAGGTATCGACCTGCCCATACAATACTTTACTATTCCGATTTCATTGTTAAATCTGTTCTCTGAAAAAGATACTACGATGACTATTCATCTGGTGACAATATGTCAAAGATATGCTTCCGTACGCATTCGTTCTATCAATGAAATGTTATTTGAGGGACTCTTTAGAAATACGTCGTTAGAATAGAATTTGAATCATTGTTACTTACTTTACTTGCAAATATAATCAGGGTGTTGTATTTTATTATTTATTTATCTGCAGTCGCCTATTTAAAATGATTGCGTTTTCTTATGTTTTCTTTGCTTTTGTTTAGTTTACTGTATATTTTACGACATGAAAGAAAGTAATTAAATTATATCATGTACATTTGGATTTCAAATAACATTGGATTAATTTATCACATGTAATAATGCAGGGGTAAAGAATATATTTCGCTATCATGTGTTTCAGGAATGGACCACATGCCGAAATGCGCTGATACACTGAACAATTGTTTTATTATTATTTAAATTTTATTCGAGGGCGTTCATCAAATCCACAAACCGTCTTTGTAGTGCAAGCCATCCATGATTCAATTGGCTCCCTACTCTTGTATAACCAGCATAAGTAGTACTAGGCTTCAATTTATAACCTTCCTATTCAGTAGGCCTAACATTCTCTTCATAATTTCCTTGTTCCTGTTGTATAATCTTTCTCTCAGACTCCAGCTGTAGAAACGGCTTCAGCTTCTACTCTAACGACCATTTCTTGCTTATCTGCAGGTTCCCTTAATAGTCCTCTAATCCGAGATATTTCTACCAAAGTTAACCATCTGTTCTTACTAATCGCCCTCAATTGATTCATTAGATTACTTTCTGACATCAAAAACATGACCTTTTCCATCAAAATGTACAATATATGTCACCCTACTCCACGTTTTCCCTCCAGTTTTAATCTCTTTCCTGGCATTCAATCAGCGTAGCTTACTGTTTCTTCGTCCATTTGCGTCTCATGATGCACACAGTGTTTGTATGAGTTGCTAACGATGATCCGAGGCCAGATCACTTCCCCTAATGAGGGTTCCTATCATGCAGAGCAAGCAATCTTCACCGGATGGGATTCCAGCTTCATTCACACCGTTAATTATTTAATTTCTTTTCTTTTTGCATCATGATTCTATGAAAGTGGTTTGTGGGATTTTTATTGAGATACCATTCTATGTAGCCTGCCTTACTTAGCTAAAGAGTGTTTATTTAATAATTATTATTATATCATTATCAACATCTATATATAAATCTATGTAACTCTGTCACAACACGTAAAGAGAGAGGAGTAGTCTGTCTACCTCATACAACTCCTCTCTCCTTACGTCTGATGCCTGCTTGAATGTATGTTTGTGTAAAGGAAGAAACTAGAAGTATTCTCTGTGTGTGAAAGAGTGTAGAATTGTGTGTGTGTATGTGTGTGTGTGTGTAAGAAAGTCGAAGTATGTGTGTGCGTGTGTAGAAGTGTGTAGACGAGAGTGTGTATTTTTGTAAGAGTGTCTGTCTTTGCACATTTATATTTATATACTCATACATATAAATGTGTGTATATATACACATACACACAGAAACACATACATTTACACATACGCGTCAGCGTGTTGAAAAAGCCTACTTAAAGAAATCATATTTGCCATTATTATCTTTGCCATTATTATAGAGAGTCGGACACTATGCTCTGAAGCATAGAGTTACGTCCCTTTATGATCTGAGTTGAAATCCCGCCGAGGTTAACTTTGCCTTTCACCCTTACGGGGTCGATAAAATAAATTACCAGTAATGTACTGGCTAATTTCTGGCCTTGTCCCTAAAATAGAAACAAGTATTATTGAATTGGCAGTATCGGTAGAGGGTCGGATGCCATGCTTTACAGAATAGAGTTACGGCCCTTTATAATCTGAGTTCAATTCCTGCCGAGGTTAACTTTCATCCTTACGAGGTCGATAAAATAAAGTACCAGTCACACGCAATGGGTCGATTTAATCGACTTTCCCCTCCCCCGAAATTGATGGCCTTGTGCTTTTGTATCCCTGTTTCCCGAGCTGGGTATATATATATATATATATATATATATATATATATATATATATATTGTTACTATTGCTGCAACTATTGCTTCTGATGTATGTTGTTTCTTCTGCGATTGTCACAGATGTTTTACTACTGTTGGGGATCATTGATGTTGTGTTTGTTGTTAATGTTTTCTTTTGTTGTAATAGTGCTGGTGGCTGTTGAGTTGTTGTTACCCGTCTAATCATCGCTAGTAGTAGTAGTGATAGTTTCTCACATGCTTTCTTTCATTTCGGTCCTGGAACAGTCGTTGTACTAGTGGAAGGAGCCGTGATGCAGTCGTGCTGGTGGCGGGCAAGGTGTAATGGCAGCGTTGTTGATGCTACAGCAGTAGCGGTGGCTATGTGTGTTGCTGTTGCTGTTTTTGTATTTTGTAGCCACGACAACGAGGTTTATGTTTGATGTGCTGTATTCTGTAGCCATATGTTTATGTTCAACTTATGATATTGTTACTAGTACCTGGTAGATAACCTGGCATCTCACCTCCGCTTTCTGCACAACAATTAAACAGGCCATTTTGAAATGTTTCGGAAGATAGAATTTGGAACGGCCCCCATGTGCCTGTACCATGAGGGAAAATATGTGACCTTTACAAGGTTTGCCTTGTCGTTTACGGAAACCAATGGTTTAACCGATTGGTGTAAATATGCAAAATTGTACAGTGTCTCGAGCCTCGTCACAAATAGTGCGATACGAAATTTTGTATAATACGTTATGTTGGTTTTTGCCTGTAAAATCTGTCCAGCGATTCTTGCCTCAGTAATTCTAACCACATGCTCACAGTATCGGACCTGTGATATTTCAATTCGAAAAAGTAGCAGCTCTAGTTGGAGTGTCTCTCTGATCTCCGAGCAACGCATTCTATATAATAACGATACTGAAAGAAACCCTTCATTACGGCTGCTTGTATTGGCGACAGTATTGGTTCGGTCCTGCCTCACGATTCATGACTATAGGCGTTGGCACGAATATCGAATTGAAGATAGAGTTATTCGCGGAACTTTACTATTTTCGTGGCAATATACATTTTTTCACGATTTTAAGCACCAAATTATTAATAACAATATACCGTATTAACCATCCTAAATTATATGCTATGTTTTGATGCCTGTAAGCATTTCTATCGACAACGTCCAATATTCGCAGTTTTTTACTCTTCGCGGCTGCTTTAGGAACGTAACCACCACGAATACCAGGGACAACTGTATGTATATATATAGAGAGGGAATTAGAGTTAATATACATATATATATATATATATATATATATATATATATATATATATAAATCAAATGTATATATGTATATATATTACCTCTAATTACCCCTAAAATAGTCGAATGAATTGAATATATTAAATTACAGGTTACTTAGTGTAATTGCTTTCGCAGCTGTTCGAACTGCACACACACACACTACATGTCCAACGTGTACGCTCATCCACACACACACACTACAAGTCCAATGTGTACGCTCATACTCACACACACACTACATGTCCAATGTGTACGCTCATACTCGCACACACACTACATGTCCAATGTGTACGCTCATACTCACACACATACTACAAGTCCAATGTGAACGGCCATACTCACACACACTACATGTCCAATGTGTACGCTCATACTCACACACACACACTACAAGTCCAATGTGTACGCTCATAGACACACACTATGTGTCCAATGTGTACGCTCATACACACACACACATCGACAAGCCCAGTGGCAATATAGACAGTGAAACACATGAAACACATACAGTCACACTGATTATAACCTTCCCCAGGCACATATATATACACACACACACACATTAATAACCCGCAGTAACTCACTCACACACACACAGTAATAACACATACAGTCACTCGTACATAAGTACACACACAAAGAACATACCTACACAGACACACAACTAAGAAAACACACACCCCTATAAACTCACTTCCGAATTAACATTACACAAACAACACATAAACCGACTTATACTCAAATACACAAACATATAAACACACATACACACTGATAATACAACAAACACACAGATAATACAACAAACACACATAGACACAGATAATACACCCAGCCACACCACCTCGGCAACACTAACGTCGCACGCCAGGCTACGTATTTCTTTTTGCTTCACCACTTCACCCATCATGATATACCTTTATTTTCAACCACTCTTTGTCCTAACTTTAATCTTTCTTAAGACATGGCTAATGCCCGTTTCGTTCATACTCTTATTCCTTTACTAACAAGCATGAAACTAATACGACGTTTGCGTCATTTTATCTCTCGCTTGATTTCGTGATAGCTCAAAGCAAGCTGCATTCAAATCAGGTTGTTTACTCTGAAGTTAGACATATAAGACCCTGGAGAAAAAATGGACAGCATCGCTACTTTTTCATAGGAAAAAATCCTTTGTTGAAAGTAGCTTACTTTTAGATAACATACATTCAAAATTCTTAATGTGTTCAGTGCTTCGTAAGAAAATACGGTCTATACACACATACCCACCATATATATATATAAATAAAATTAGTGCGAGCCATAACTAAATTAAGTTATCGGGACAGAGGAAAGGAAACAAATAACATGGTAATAATTGTTTCTACTTTAGGCACAAGGCCAATATCATGGTAATAATGCAACGTAAAGAGAGGAAAAGAGAGACAAGTCAATGAATCTTGTGGGCTTAAGTCCGATAAATCAAATGACGAGAAGAAACAGACGGGCCGAGCCACGAGAAAAGTGAGAGAGGAAGAGTAGCAGAGAGTGAGTGAGTGAAAGTGTGAGGGAGGGACCAGCCAAGAGTCAGTGACCAGCAGCGGGAATGGAGGAAAGCAAGAGGTGAAGGAGAGATAAGGGGGTGAGAGAAAGAGGATAGCAGTAAGGTGACACAAAAAATACGAAGCACAGCGAAGGGAAAAAATATATGTGAATGAAAAATAGCGTGTTGCTTTGACGAAGGACATTCTTGTTTCTACGTCTATTTTAATTCATATGTTCATATTCGCAACAACGAAGCACGCCATTTTACATTCACATATTTTTTTTTTCTTCGCTGTGGTTCATATTTTTTCTGTCACCTTACTGCTATCCTCTTTCTCTCTCCTTCACCTCTTGCTTTCCTCCACTCCCGCTGCTGGTCACTCACTCTCGGCTGGCCCCTCACACTTTCACTCACCCATCTCTGCTACTCTCCTCTCTCACTTCCTCCCGTCTGACCCACGTGAATTTCTTTCCTCTCTCACTTTTCTCGTGGCTCGGACGCTCTGTTTCTTCTCGTCATTTGATTTGTCGGACTTAAGCCCACAATATTCATTGACTTGTCTCTCTTTTCCTCTCTTTAGGTTGCATTACTATTATGTTGTTTGTTTCCTTTCCTCTGTTTTTCTATGTCCCGATAACTTAATTTAGTTATCGCTCGCACTGATTTTAGGTATCTAGTCTTTAATGCGAAGAAATACCAACGATAATCAGCAGGCTACTGATGAAGGACATTCCTGTTTCTCGGTCTATTTTTATTTATATATATATATACATATATATATCTGTGTGTGTGTGTGTGTATGTGGGGAGGGTGAGGGTGGGGCTCTGAGTGTATATATATGTGTGTGTGTGTGTAGCACATAAACATTTAGACAAGCCCAGTGCTTTGCGGTGATGTTATTGTCTACGTTTTGACACCACTTAAGTACATTTCTTGATCATAAAATTGTTTTTCATTTGTAATGTTACATAGTACATAACAATGTTATATATTTATGTCTTTGATCACAACCTTCATTTCTTCTCTTCTGTAATATTTTACGCAACAATATTAATATGTTCATTTTGATTCTTTACGTAAACATAACTTAATCTTTATTGGAAGCCAATTCAATCAGAAATCCTTTCATTTATTATTCGTGCGTGTTTCGTTGAGTCCTTTCAAATCTATTAAACTATATTTTTACAATGAATACAAAAATGTTCTTTTGCGAGAATTATCTTTTTCGAAGTAACTATTTGCACTTTAACTATCTAATAGTGAGTGCAATTACCGTACCACATATAATTCATACACGCACATACATACACAAATGTGTATGTATATAAGTGTGTTTCAGTAAGTGTGAGTTTGTTTGTGTACAAATCATACTTCGTAAGTTTTATATTTACATAACCAATGAAATTATATTACTTCAAAAATGTGGTGTGAAAGGAGATTAATCCCTTTCTCCAAATGGAGAACGTTTTAAAAGAACGCATATCGCGTTATTCTTTGTATAATAGCGACTGGGTTTTATTTGTAAATAAGTTACACCTTAAATAATCTAGTATGCAATACCATATATTTCCTTCTTTTGTACAATTTGTCACACAATTTAGCAAATAATTCCTATATGTTGTATTTCCTTCGCATTGGCATGATCATTGAATAAAGGACTCCTCTCAAAATATATTCAAATATCACCGTGGGACTAAGAAATTGGGCGGTGAGATTGGGAATGTAAAGTGTTCAAAATATAGCGCATCTAGTGTATCGGACAACATTTCTAGCAATATTTAGTTAAGGTGATTAACGTTAGATCAACTTTGACTTTCATCCATCCAGGGTCGATAAAATACAGAACCAGTTAAGTATAATCGACTTACTTCTTACCCCAAAATGCTAAAATGTTGATCATGTGCCAATGTTAGAAAGAATTATTGTATAGTAAAATGAGATCAGGAATGGGAAATAGATTTAGATAGTGTGTATGTGATTGTTTCTGGTACATAATTAAATAGAGATCCATTCTGCTATATGGAAATGAGCAGAGTGACGTATCTTTCCATACTCATTTCCATTTTATTTTTAATCCCCCGCAACATGATCGGAGTTATGCTTCTATATACCCTGTTAAATATGTTTTGAAAGATTATATGTGGCAGAATACTCGCAGAAAGCCTGATTTGATTCCAACCAAGGATAACGTGTCTATATTAAATCACAATAACTTATAATTAGTTTTAAATTACATATCAACATGCTACTGCATTTCATATTAAAGCTTTATATCGATTTCAGCCTAAATTTTGATAGTCTTTGCGGAGCCGTTTTATGAAGAATCATAGAATATTATTATGGTATCTCATAAAAGACCAGTAATATCAGTAAATATCTATATTGTGTTGAGTCTGCAATGAAAATAAATTTGAAATGAGTCGTTCTTAATAGAAATCGAGAGGAAATGGAGATGCATTCGTGTCACCACATTACATCCGGTTTGGCTATTAATGTTTTTTAGGAAGTAATGAAAGGCAGTTTAGAATATATGGATACGATTTGAAGCACGTCTACTCCAACTCTATTCCCATCATAGTCCAATCTTTTCACAATTTAGTTTTTGTTCTGGTCTATTCTTTCCTTAGCTTAGGTACATTTCATTATATTTTTTTTGTTCAACGGAGCCTTTACTTGATCTAGCCTTTCATCGACTTAAATCTTTCCCCATTTGTCATTCCTCGGTCTGTTCTCTGTTGTGTTCAGGTTTTCTTCAATGTAGTCATTTCCCTGTCTAATCTTTCCTCAGTCTAAACATTTTTCTGTCTGTGGTTTTAACACACAAATGAAAAAGAATGCGGTGTTTAAATAGCACAATGGAATTTATTTCTTAATTGTGAATTAGTGATCTCCTGTTTCAAAGAATGCCTGTGAATTGCATTCCTCTTCGGCCATTTGCCTTTAAAAGTCGTTCTTGGAAATATTTACATCATCTCTATACTCAATTGTATAGTTTCAATTAAACTCACATTTAAATTAACATTCCTTATTGTAACATTAATTAGAAAAGTGCGACAATCAGCTTCACTTGTGAAAGAATCGATTTACAAATATTCTACAGCACCTTTCAACAAATTGCGTATAGAACAATACAATTTATCTCAAAAATTATTAAAACTCTTGTTTCACTTGTCATTCTGTATCAGTTTTAATTTTGGATTAAATTATCCGACTCACCAGACTATAATTTCGTCTTTCTAGTCTTTCGCCAGCTTACTCATACTTTGGTCTAGTCTTATATGTAGTTTCTGTAAGTGCTGCTTTGCGCTATTCTTCGATTGACTGATTCTTGCTTGAAGTTATCTTGAAGTTATCTTTCCGCAACCTAGGCCTTCCTAGCTTCTTCTCCGCTTAGACCTAACTGTACTACTTTCCTTTGTCTAAAATCTGGAAAATCATGTAACTATAATACATAAATGTGAGGTAGAGGCAATAAAAAAATATACATAGAAAACTTTATAAACGATAGGAACAGCGGCAAACGGATTAAACCTTCAACACCATTGACAAAATAAACTCCTCTGAACCTGCACTTCCTTCATTTCAAATGTTTGGTCAAGCTTGATTCGTGATTCGGACAACCGGGGAAATTTAAAATTTTTTTTTTAGTTTTTGGAGAAATAAAAAGCTGATGTTGCTTTTGAAATCGTTTATCACCAGGTCAACGCTAATGGAGTTGAGTTATTATCGAAAGCATTCCAGCCGTGATTATCTTGTCTTTTTAAACACTATCAATTAATACTTTTCTTGGATGGTTTCCAAGTAAATAAATGTAATACTGAATGACATCTCTTGACTCTGATTATAGTACATGTTATGGTTGTTGATAATGGTTTTGTTTACCCGGTAGTTAATCATGGTAGATTGAACCTATGATATCAGGTGTTCTAGCTGTTATCAACACCATCCTGGCTTAAGATTACAATATATCTGCGACTACGTCATCCTGATGCTGAAGACAAACATTTATTTCCACTCATTTTAAAGAAGAGATTGTAATTTCAGGAAGATATATACTGGATTCAGCTATTTCCTACAGGTCAAGCCACAAAGCAGTGGGTCCCTTGGGGAGATTCAATGTCATGGTCTTTTTCACTTCTCTATTCCCAAAGTTTATTGATTTCAATACTTTCATAATAACTTTTACACACTTACACAATACGGTACACCTTCTATACTATTAAAATCTATAGATTAATAAATATGAAAATCTCTATATTATATACCGCCACATGATACCATTCATCTTCTATATTGCGCACACAGTAACACACGAATACTTACATAGCCATTTTTCAATTTTGCATCTGTGTTTTTTTCTTTTTGTTATACTACGTTTTCTTCAGAAATATTTAACACGCTACCTTTTTAAGGGTATCTCAAACTCGTCAAAGCACGTGATGATCATGTCATGTCATGATCGCTCTTACAATCTGGGAAGATGGTCAAAATTGGGCCATTAAAGTAGTGCTTTTGTTCAGTGTATGAACATAAATAATATATATATATATGTGTGTGTGTGTGAGTGTAAGTATGTATGTGTATGCATACATATACCAATGATGGTATATTTGTGTGCACCTTGGTACTATATTTTGTAAAATATACGTTTGGAAATGAAACTTGCTATCGCCACTACGGGCTAAAGAGAACAAAACATCTAATGCTTACCTGTCAAACCTTTCAAACTTTGCTTCACGTGAACCGATAAGTGAAGTCAGTAACAGCTGATACACATATCACATATCACATATTGATTCCTTTGACACTTAACTGGTAATATTTGTTTAGAGACTTAGCTAGCTCTAATAAAATTACGATGTATAATCAATAACAAAATGCCTTATCCTGATATGATGTATACGAAAATGATGTATTTTGCATATTTCACCGAAATTTATTTTCTCTAAAATCTATTATTTATAATAAATAAGCGGTGAAATAACAAAGTCGTTCGAGCGTTAGATTATAATGCTTCGCGTATTTGTTCTAGATGTCTGCGTTTTAATTTCACATCTCTGTGATGTCAACTTTGCTTTCATTCTTTCTGGTTCGATAAATTAAGTAACAGTCCTTAGACAATAGATTCACGGAATTGTAAATATGCCGTGATGCATTGCAGAGTTTCCATCGACCCTTCGGGGAATCATCAGTGTCAGGAAGTGTTATTTGATATCGGAACGCACAGAGATAAAACATACTCCACAAAATAGTATATCATTTCCACTAATCTTCTACCTTCTCTATTGGGCAATATTGGTGACGTGAAGAGGGGAGACTACTGGTCTTTCAAAGAGTATCTTCACTTCACTTTTGTTTCTTTTTCTATTCTGTGGGTTTTTATAACCCCAATTATTGGGCTAATTTATTTAGCCAAAAATACAACAGAGACACTATTACACTATCTAATTTATTTATACAAACTTACACACACACACACATATATATATATATATATATAAAATTTCAGGTTATCAATAATGTAGTGATAATATATCGTTACGTTAGAGATGAACAGCGTACGTGCAGGTTTGCTCAACGAGTATAAATTATATTCCGGAGAAATGTAGAAAGGATAGATAGTGTAATAGTGTCTCTGTTGTATTTTTGGCTAAATAAATTAGCCCAATAATTGGGGTTATAAAAACCCACAGAATAGAAAAAGAAACAAAAGTGAAGTCAAGATACTCTTTGAAAGACCAGTAGTCTCCCCTCTTCACGTCACCAATATTGCCCAATATTATATTCATTTTATATTCATCCTTTCTATATATATATATATATATATATATATATATATTGTTATACATTGGGAGGGTCATGTTGCCAATAAGAAACACACGCACCATGGCAACATGACCCTCCCAAAGTATAACAATATCGGTTTCAACACACGATTTCAGATAAAGAATCTTGCTAAACAAATTCAGAAACGAAATATATATATATATATATATATATATATATATATATATATATATATATATATATATATTCTTTATCTGAAATTGTGTGTTGAAACCGATATTGTTATACTTTGGGAGGGTCATGTTGCCAATAAGACAAATCACAGAGGCAATAAACATAAAACAATTACAACGAAAATTAAATAGAAAATATGAGTGGAACAACAACATCACAACTTACAATTAAGGACAAAATGAAAATACACACACACATAGAACAAACAACCAACCAGTAACATGTAAAATAAATAAATAAATAAATAAACATAAACACACACAGCCACCTGGATGTGGCGCATGCGCAGACTGAGCATACAACACACACACAGAAACAAAATGGCGTAGGACAGAACAAAGGAGAGGCACAAAAACAAAGAAAGGAATCCCCAGTCACTGAAGAGGTCATAGAGTGTGTGACGAAAGAACTATGACAATATATAAACAACTATCTGGTTGTGGAACCAACCAACCAAGCAGAAATTTATAAATTTATAAATTTATTATAAATTTATTATAATAAATTGAAGTGAAAGCAAGTGGTGCGTGTGTTTCTTATTGGCAACATGACCCTCCCAAAGTATAACAATATAAATATATATATATATATATATATATATATATATATATATATATGTGTGTGTGTGTGTGTGTGTGTGTGTATGTGTGTGTGTGTGTGTGTGTGTGTGTGTATGTATATATATAATGCTATTAATATTTTCATTATAGAACGTCACAAGAGTTTAAAGTGAAATTCTTTACAATTAAAAGAACAAATCAAATTCAATTTCTACCTGCTATTATGTATCCCACTTCGAATTCTTTCATTCGAATTTGACTTCTCGTACTTTCCACAATATAAGATACTCACAACATCTCATTGCATATCTGCCTCTAAATGTAAAGCATTATGAAACGTTATTTCTTAAGGTCGGACACTGATACGTTTTCAGTTAACGGTACTATGTTTTAAGGACTAGTTAAACACTTTATAGGGCCCATGTTTCCTGACTATCTTCTACCACTTGAAAATCCATGCCTATAACGAAAACGCGTTTAGACCACGTATGGAAACTTGTAAATGTATCGCTGTTGAAGAAATGTTTGTAAGGACCCGTTTCTTTGTCCGGATAAATCAAACGTATTTAGAATATATTATGGCAAATTGTAATTTTCATTAAGCTAGCTAATGAAATCATTGATATTTGGATATTCAATTTCAGATATTCATATCTTTTTAGCCAGCTATAGGTTACAAAATACTTAACTAATTTGAAGTGTCGGGTATTTTGTTTGATTTCTGAGTCAGTTTTTATATGAAATGAGACGTGAGATAGTTTATGTGATATTAGGTATATGATCTGATTTACATCAGTATTGATGAGGATATGATATGACATCTGCTGCGGCAGATGGTAAAACGTCCAGTTGTATTTAACACCGATACTGACTGAATGTAAATAAGCTTATGGAAAACGATTAACTTTCTCAAATATATTGTTTTATAAACGTTCTTAGTACTGATAAGTGTGGGCATAGATGCGCCATATGTTGTACTTACACTCAAAGTTGTTCTATCAAAGACTTGTTTTGAAATAGATTATGAACGAGGGTAAAGAAAAAAGAAACCGATCGTCAGACTGGGCCAATGAATATACGTTTTTATTGCTGATATTGCCGCTCGAAATACCTGGCAGAACATCCACACCTCCCAAGGGAATGGCTTTTGAACACAGAATGCATAGTCAGAACAGATACCACAAAACATCTCGTTCGACGCTTTAGCAATTAAGTCACTTCACCACCTATAGTCTGATGTGTTTTATTTATCGATCCCGAATGATTGAAAGGCAATGTTGATCTCGGTGGAATTTGAGCTCATAACGCTGAAAGCCTGAACAAATTCCTTGGCATTCAGATCGACGCTCTATCGACTCTGCTAATTTGCCTTCTGAGAAAGTATACCTTATATATTGTAAATATAAATGTAAACATGTATCGACTTGATCAATGCTTCGTGCGTGAAGTTCGGTAGCAGGAAGTTGTACGACATTTCGTTGGATATTTAACACACACACATATATATATACATACCCCCGCTACACACACACACATACACGCATACACACACACACACACACATATATATATATATATATATATATATATATATATATGCAAAAGTTTTATTTAAAATTGTAGGGTTACAACGAGTAAATATTTTATAACTGATATAAAAGCACTCAACAGGTTTTGGAGTAGGTTTACGATATTAAACAAATGGAAACTATATTTATAAAACCATATTTATTTCATTATATATATTTCAGGGATACCATATTAAAAATATGGTATGCCTTCCTCAGACAAAATACAATATATAAACCGTTTTATAAATAAATTTGACATACCTAGAACAGTGCAACTTCCATTTAAAAAGTTGATTTGGTAGTGAAAATGTTGAGGACAGTTAAAAAGAAGGACGAAGAGAAAAAAAGAAAAAAAGAAGAAAAAAGAAGAGAAGAAGAAAGAAAGTGTATAGCGCTAAGGAAAGTTAGAGAAGAAGATGAAGAGATGTATGCAAAGAAAGCAACAGAGCGAGATAGAGAGAAAGAGATATGGGAGAGAGAAATATATTGAGGGAGTGAAAAATGATAGGCAGCTTGGAGACAGATGATCAGCGTACAAATGAGATATTAAGGAGGGAAGGGGGTACTGTAATTATTTATTTATTTATTTATTTAGTTATAGTGTTAAGGATACGGAGAGAAATATGATAAATAAAGAGAGGTAGAGAGAGATATATGTGGTGGGAGAAAAGATGTAGATCGAGTAATATCTATCATACGAGGTGGGAGAGATACAGTTAAAAAACAGCCGATATATAAGTCCCGTCAAGTATAGAGGAGAAAAAGAAAGAAAGATGATATATTTAAAATATATTTAAAATATTATGTCTCGTCGATTTGAATTATCAATTCATATGAATTAGGTATTACAATGTAGATAACAATATTCATAAATGAGACACATATCAATAATGTGTGAAAAAAATGAAAAAATAATGACCCCATGTTTAGTTTAAAAATTCTTAGGTTTATAAGCAAAATCTGAGATAAAGCTTCAAAAATACTGAAATACATAAGTATATATGTATTTTCATGAAAAAAGAAAAAGAGAAAAGAGAAGGTTATCTCAAATTCAAGTTGACAATTATGGACACACATGTGAATTTACGTGATCGGCTCTGTAAAATCATATTTTCATGAAAAGCTTCATTACGTTACAAAAGATTCCACCATACATATATGTACATACATATATATATAGACATAAAATGTACATTAATATTAATAATAATACTCTTGCCCTCACTTACATGATTATCGTTCAAGCATAGAATAGACAACAGATATCAATATATTAAAAATATATTAAAAAAATATACTAAAAAAATATATTAAAAACGCCAAGAATATCTTCGTCAATCCACAGAGTAACTAGGGACGCAATAAAACATAGTATGCCACGCATATCAACCACAGAAAACCACTCTTCAAATTTATTTGACAATATATTGTCAAGTTCATTAGAAGCAATCATAATCAAAAGCAAACTAAACCAAAATTATTCAACAAACCTTATTTAGCAGAAATCATTCAAAAAAAATGTATTCTACAAATGCTCTTATATTTATTATAGAAGTTTATCTAGCTTAAAAATGTATTCAATAGATTGGGAACATCACCATTATAGGGTACTTTAATTAATCTTATTAATTTATATACTCATGCAGAAGGTTTTTAAAAAAATTGAAGGAATCGAAAGATTTATCGGCAAGTTTCATAAATAGTTAAATATCTTAAGTAAATATACTACATTTTAAATTCATATTTATATTTGAAAGTTGAGTTCAATCTATGTCTGCAGCAGCTGAATAAATCGGTCCGTAAATTAAGGGAATTTTTAGATTTTAGTATAAAGAATATCTCCTCCGCGCAGAGGTCACATGTCTCAGAAGAGGAATTAAAAGGAATCCCTTTTGAGACTATATTCCAAACCATCGAATATCCAACGTTATCATGTTTAAGTTGCCAGAGTAAACCTGATAGTGATGTTGAAGATTCTTTACTTGGATCCGTGAAAGAATTCTTGTGATTATTATAGCGAAGTTTAAATTCTGTCGAGGTGGAACCAACATAATTAAAAGAATTTAAGTCAGTTTTAACATTACAGTTGTATATTATATTTTTAACTAAGCAATTGTTATTTAGCGGACATTTAGATCTATCTCTACAGTTACAGTTGTTTACTTGAATATTGTTTAGGCTATTTTAGGTATTTTGGCTAGGTTTTAGATTCCTATTATTTATTCTATTAATATTTTGTGCTAAATTTTTGGTGGACGAGTATGTTAATTTTATGGTATGTCTATTGAAAATTGAGTGATACTTATGTGTTCTAGGGAAGCGTTTGTCAAGAGCATTAAAAAATAGTTTAGCGATGTGGGTTTTAATGTTTAGTGAGAAAGGGGGGGGGGCAAACCATATTATATTTCTAGTTCTATTTCTTTTCTGGTTTTTGGAATCATTGTAATGCTTTCTATTATAGTTGTTAAAGTTGTTACTGTGATTAAAATTGTTGTTATTTCGGTTAGTTTGTCTATTATCGATGTACATAAATTTATCAGTATATCCTGCTCTAGCTAACGCATCATTGTAATACTGGGCTTTTTCGTCGAAAATATTTTTATTAGATGAGATTCTAGAGATAAGGTTTGTTGAATAATTTTGGTTTAGTTTGCTTTTGATTATGATTGCTTCTAATGAACTTGACAATATATTGTCAAATAAATTTGAAGGGTGGTTTTCTGTGGTTGATATGCGTGGCATACTATGTTTTATTGCGTCCCTAGTTACTCTGTGGAGTGACGAAGATATTCTTGGCATTTTTAATATATTTTTTTAGTATATTTTTTTAATATATTTTTAATATATTGATATCTGTTGTCTATTCTATGCTTGAACGATAATCATGTAAGTGAGGGCAAGAGTATTATTATTAATATTAATGTACATTTTATGTCTATATATATATGTATGTACATATATGTATGGTGGAATCTTTTGTAACGCAATGAAGCTTTTCATGAAAATATGATTTTACAGAGCCGATCACGTAAATTCACATGTGTGTCCATAATTGTCAACTTGAATTTGAGATAACCTTCTCTTTTCTCTTTTTCTTTTTTCATGAAAATACATATATACTTATGTATTTCAGTATTTTTGAAGTTTTATCTCAGATTTTGCTTATAAACCTAAGAATTTTTAAACTAAACATGGGGTCATTATTTTTTCATTTTTTTTCACACATTATTGATATGTGTCTCATTCATGAATATTGATATCTACATTGTAATACCTAATTCATATGAATTGATAATTCAAATCGACGAGACATAATATTTTAAATATATTTTAAATATATCATCTTTCTTTCTTTTTCTCCTCTACACTTGACGGGACTTATATATCGGCTGTTTTTTAACTGTATCTCTCCCACCTCGTATGATAGATATTACTCGATCTACCTCTTTTCTCCCACCACATATATCTCTCTCTACCTCTCTTTATTTATTCATATTTCTCTCCGTATCCTTAACACTATAACTAAATAAATAAATAAATAAATAATTACAGTACCCCCTTCCCTCCTTAATATCTCATTTGTACGCTGATCATCTGTCTCCAAGCTGCCTATCATTTTTCACTCCCTCAATATATTTCTCTCTCCCATATCTCTTTCTCTCTATCTCGCTCTGTTGCTTTCTTTGCATACATCTCTTCATCTTCTTCTCTTCTTTTTTCTTCTTTTTTTCTTTTTTTCTTTTTTTCTCTTCGTCCTTTTTAACTGTCCTCAACATTTTCACTACCAAATCAACTTTTTAAATGGAAGGTGCACTGTTCTAGGTATGTGAAATTTATTTATAAAACGGTTTATATATTGTATTTTGTCTGAGGAAGGCATACCATATTTTTAATATGGTATCCCTGAAATATATATAATGAAATAAATATGGTTTTATAAATATAGTTTCCATTTGTTTAATATCGTATATATATATATATATATATATATATATATATATATATATATATATATATATGGTGGCTGTCAACTCGTTTTCGAGTACGGCCACTACTTTATATCCATGTAGGAGAACCCCTACCGATGCGCTAAACAAGTGTGACTTTTTAGTCCAACCAGCGACTTGAAAACTTTGGTACAAAGACTACACCTGTGACAATTATTGACATATAGTGCTGGGCCCATATATATATATGTATTTGTACACATATATATATATATATGTGTGTGTGTGTATGTGTGTGTGTATTTGTGTATGTTTGTGTATTTATGTATGTATTCATATGTGTGTCTGTGTGTGTCTTTATTTATGATTTCTGTTTATATCCCGTAAATTAGTTGTTGAACAAATAGGGAGCGATAAAATTAAAGTGCCTAAAAATTATTCACTGGGGTTGATATGATCGAGTAAACCCATTCAGGACGGGACCCATACATTGCCGCTGTCTATTGACTGTAACCAGTAAAGTATTATAAGAAATACCAAGGAATATGTTTAAATAGAAATATAGCAAAATAATGAAACACAGAGAATGACAGATCTACCAAATCACTAAAGCTTGCATTACATGAAACAGTAATCTAATCTCTTGGCACCCTATATACAAAAGACGAAATTGTGTATTTAACAAGATGCATACTGTGGAAAATTTATTTAATTTTATCACCTTGTGTGTGTTGAATATCTTCTTGAAATGCTAATAGACTCGCTTTGTGTTAGAATATTCTGTATCTGTCATATTTTATTTAATATTGGTACTGTAAAAGACAGAGAAAGATGTATGTGTGGAAGTGTGCATGAATGTATACAGATTGAGAAAGCAGCCATGTTAGTTGTATTGGAAATGTCATAGTATAATGTCAAACCAAAGAAATTAGAAAGTTGTAGTCTTTTCACTATTATACATATGCTGTTTAATAACTGAACAGACAATTTAGCCGTATTGCTAACTGTTACTATTCAAAACTTAGTCGAGGGAAAATAAAACGCACAAATACTACTCAACTACTGAGAAAATTCTTTATGCAATTCTTATATTTCAACTTAAGTATCCCTTACATTATATGCATATTATAGATTTGCTATAGTGACAAAGGGTTGTGTAACTAGTGGTTATCAGGGTATTCTTGCTAGTAACATACTGATTTATATAAATCAATGAATCATATACAATCGTATTGAGCTATTATTCATTGATGGGAAAAGTGTAATCGTATAATAAAGATTGGTGGTTACGTTAAATCCCATAGGCTTTACAATGTTACAGTATATACTAGATTCAGTAGCCCACCTCCACCGAAAATTGATTACAAATGCAAAAAAGAAATATATACGTATTGAATAAGATTGTTTTCAATAAATTATGCCCGAAAAGAAAAAGAGAGAATGGTCATAGACAGAAGGCATTTATTTAAGATCTCAATACATAAAAGGTACGACCGACATCAGTGCTGTACAATCTCTGAGACGTCATAATATAGATTCGCTCCCTAAATACCTTTAATGCAGTTTGTTTGACTGTTATCGATGCCCTGTATTAAATAGGTTATCATAATAATTGCTAACATTAGCATAGTTCGTAGTGTATGTGTATAATGGAGGGTACAATCTATTACATCTACTAAATTCTGCAAGATTAGAAGGCGTGAATGACCTCAACATGATTTGAACACAAGAAGGGGTTTTTATAAAGGTACTTCAATATTTAATCTTCTAAAGCAATGTTTTAACGATTCTGCCAACACAACGCCTTCTATTAGAATATTATAGTAAAAGGGCGGTGGATTAGCAGTATCGGTAGAGTGTCGGACGCCATGCTTTCTAGCATAGTTACGTTCCTTTGCAGTCTGAGTTCAAATCCCGCCGAGGTTAACTTTGCCTTTCATCCTTACGGGGTCGATAAAATAAAGTACTAGTAATGTACTGCGTAACTGATGGCCTTGTGCCAAAAGTAGAAACAATTATAGTAAAATGATGTTTCATAGTCGATGTCATTAAAAGAAAATTTTGGAAAGAGAGAAGATAAAGCGACGGACAATAAATTATTTTAACTCTACTTCTATGATGTGTAAATATTGAAACATAGATAAAGAAATGAGGCCGAGAAAGAGATTAAATACAACTTCATAAAACAGCGTATAAAAGTCTATTTAAACAATTTCTATTTACTTAATGCAGTGTTTCGAAGATAATCAGGCTATGCGAATGGGATGTCTATATATATATATATATATATATATATTTATAGTATTTACGTATCGAGAAAGAGAAAAAAAGGGGAGATAGGTGATACATATAGTTATTTGCCAAGTAGCGTATGCCAAAGGTGCTCGATACTAGTGCCGGCAGTATTAAATATTCGAAGTGTTAATATTTAGTGGGCCAGAGAGTTAGCAGAGCGTAAGCACGGGGGAAAGTTAATAATCGGAGAATAGACCGTTAAAACATGTTTATTTAAAACAGCATGTTTTAACGGTCTATTCTCCGATTTTTTACTCTCCCACGTATATATATATATATATATATATATATATATATATATATTATATATATACATTAATTTCTGTATGCATATATATATATATATATATATATATATATATATATATATATATATATATATATATATATATATATATATATATATATATATATACATATATATATATACATATACATTAATTTCTGTATGCATATCTTCAAGCCTACAAACAAAGACACACACACACAAACACATACACACATATATACAGTATATATATATATATATATATATATATATATATATATATATATATATATATATATATATATATATATGCATACAGAAATGAATGTATATGTATATGTATATATATATATATATATATATATATATATATATAGTTTTAATATAGATGAGATTCTACAGGACCAGAACTGTTTCACTCATTAGAAATCATCAGGAATCTATTTATTTTTTTGATACCCAGATTCCTGATGATTTCTAATGAGTGAAACAGTTCTGGTCCTGTAGAATCTCATCTATATTAAAACTGTTATACTCTGCTATGTATTGAGTACCTTACTTACTGTGGTTACCTCCGATTCAACCCAGAATAACGTATATATATATATATATATATATATATATATATATATATATATATATATATATATATATATATATATATATATATATATATATATATATATATATATATATATATATATATACTGTATATATGTGTGTATGTGTTTGTGTGTGTGTGTCTTTGTTTGTAGGCTTGAAGATATGCATACAGAAGTTAATGTATATGTGTGTGTATGCTATTATATATTATACAGATATATATAAGCGGTGGTGGATTGGCAGTATCGGTAGAGGGTCGGACGCCATGCTTTCCAGCATAGTTACGTCCCTTTACGATCTGAGTTCAAATCCCGCCGAGGTTGACTTTGCCTTTCATCCTTACGGGGTCGATAAAATAAAGTACCAGTAATGCACTGGGTAATTGCTGGCCTTGTGCCTAAAGTAGAAACAATTATATATTATACAGATATATATATACATATATATATATATATATATATATACAAATATTATATATATATAAATATATATATATATACATATACACAAATATTATATATATATAAATATAAATATATATATATAGCACGTGGCCTGAATGCCTTTCAGAGTTCATTGTCACGCGCATGTATTGTTTTTTTGGGGGGTAATTCACTTCCTCATTTTTTTAATCAGTTCGAGCACTTCTTTCAGAACTGCTGGACTGGCTACCTGACAGATACCTCAGGCTCAGAAAGTGATTATCGTTAAATGCTGATGTTGGATAGATTATCAATATTAGTATTATTGGGGCACCCACTGATGAATTATAGGAGCCCACTTGAATATATATCTATTGATGGTATACAAGCTATTACATAAATTGGTATAATTTCACCCAAATTGTAGGAGTCCAATAATGAAACGAGACGTCCGTCTGGGAAGAGATATATTAGATATGTCTCATTTGAAATAATACAGCCAATTTTCCAGGCAATACTTTTAGTTAGCACCCCGAACACATAATTGGGAATATAATCACTTATTTCCTAATGTTTGTTGAGTGAGTTGGAATTTGGCCGGAGTATCGGTAAAAAGCTTACTCCGATATTGTACTTATATATATATATATATATATACATATATATATATATATATATATATATATATATATATATATATATATATATATACATATATATATATATATATACATATATACATATATATATATATATATATATATATATATATATATATATATATATATATATATATATACATATATGTATATATATATATATATATATTCTCTTTTATTCTCTTTTACCTGTTTCAGCCATCCGGCTGAGGCCATGCTGGGGCACCGCCCTTGTTGCTACACATTTTATCTCCAGCCTGTATAGGTTAGCCACTGGTGTAGGAGGGAGTTTGTTGCTGCTGCCCTTAGGTTTCCCTCATGTCTTGCTGTGGGCTCATCCGGGATCCTGGATAACAAGGTGTCGAGATGTTTCTTAAAGACATCCACCTCCACGTCATGCAAGTCTCTCAGATGCCTCGGCAGCCTGTTGAAGAGTTGAGGGCCCTTGAATCCCAGGCTATTGCAATACCTGCTCCTTATTCTAGATGTGTAAGACGGGACCTTTGGCACCACACAGTGACGTCCTCTTCGACGGCTGGTCCAGCTCCCAATGCCAAAGTTTGGTGCTAGTCCCTCCAGGATTTTCCACATGTAGATCACTGCATATCTCTACCGTCTTCGCTCCAAGGAGTAGAGGTTCAGTTCCTTCAGCCTCTCCCAGTAGCTTGTCTCCCTCATCTTGGCAATCCTCTTGGTGTAGCTTCGCTGGATTGCCTCAAGCTCCGTGGTTAGTTTGACACTATGGGGTGACCACAGCTGGGAGCTGTAGTCCAGGCGGCTTAGGACAAAAGTCCTCCACAGTGTCAACATGGTGTCTCGATCTCTTGTAAGGAAAGTCCTCAAGATCCAGCCAGCGAATCGTCTACATGTTGTCGCCACCTTCATGATGTGTGAAGAAAAAGATGCATCATCGCTCATGTCTATGCCCAGGTCTCGTATCGATTGTGACACGGGGATATCGGTCCCTCCTGGTCCTGTGTAGCTGTGTTCCACTATATTTGTGTTTGCAGGTTTGTATTGTAGGGTTTGGAATTTGCCAGCATTAAACTGCATGTTGTTTTCTTCCGGCCATCTGTATATGGCATCCAGATCCTGCTGTAAAAGGGCAGCGTCAGCCGGGTTTTTGATTGCCTGTGCTACCTTAGTGTCATCAGCATAGCTAGTGAGGGATATTGTTGCATGCACCACAGAGGGCATGTCCGAGAGAGCCACCAAAAACAGTAGTGGTCCCAGGACTGTCCCCTGGGGCACTCCACTTGTTATTGGTGTTTCCTTTGAGAGGGCCCCATTTGCTGCGACTGCCTGGCTTCTGTCTCTTAGGAAGCCATGCAGCCACTCACCTACTTTTCCAGTTATGCCGAGTCCGTGTAGTTTGTGACATATCATTCCGTAGTCGACCTTGTCAAAGGCCTTCGCAAAGTCAAGATATATCACGTCCACATGTGAGCTGTCTAGTAGTTGTCTCAGTACCCAGTCGTAGTGATGTAGCAGCTGTGTAAGGCAGCTTCTTCCTGGGCGGAAGCCATGTTCCGCGCTAGTCAGGCGGTCATTTCCTTCGAGGAAAGTGATTAGTTTCTTTCTGACGACTCGCTCCATGACCTTACTGATATGCGAAGTCAGGGAGACTGGCCTATAGTTCTTGGCCTCCGCTCTACTACCTCCTTTATGGATAGGGCATATTGTGCCTTCTTTCAGCTGCCTGGGTAGTACACCGCTAGCCAAGGAGCTTCTGAAGAGCATCTTCAGTGGAGTTGCTAAGGCCCGCTTACATATTTTTAGGAGAACTGCTGGGAATCCATCAGGTCCAGCAGCCGAGTCTGTTCTAATTTCATCAATGGCGTACACTACATCCTCCTCCGTTATGTCTATGTGGTTGATGGTTGCCATTTCTTGATGTAGTGTTGTGGCATCAAAGAACTCCTCTGGCTTCGTTATTTGCATGTGCCGCAGTGGACATGTGAAGACACTTTTGTACTGTTCGTTCAGTATTTCACATATCTCTTGGGGATTTTCGGTTAATGAACCATCCGTGTGGAAGAGTGGTCCAATCTTGCAGTGTACTGAGGCAGTTTCTTTTGCAAATTTAAAGAAGGCCTTATGGTTTGTTTTAATGTTTTCTATGGCCCTGTTCTCTTTCTTTGCCCTCTCATTCTCATGTGAAAGTTTGAGTGCA
>OZ024742.1:116395438-116402938 GCA_964016885.1 Eledone cirrhosa
TCAACATAGCCCCACAGATCGGCAATGCCCGAGCAGTGTACCAATGCGTGTGCAACGGTTTCCTCGTCGCACACGCATCTGGGACAGATCTTTTTCGATGGGTCCCTACCCGGGCGCCCGTGTCTGTAGAGCCTTTCTCGAACGGGCAGAGCCCTTCTGTAGCATTGCCAGGCCAGGGACCTCTGGAAGTTATCCATGGGTCCCGGGCTGAATGTCCTACCGAACAGGTTGGCCAGTTCGTCTTCCTCCATGCCTAGGGCTTTTCCGAGGGCGTCGTCGCACCTGCTAACCACCAGCCCTCTATAGAATGACGAGGTGGATTCTCCACTGACAGCCGGGTCCGCCTGCCAGAGAGCCGTGAGCGCCTGGGCACACTCGGTGTGCCAGATAGATAGATAGATAGATAGATAGATAGATAGATAGATAGATAGATAGATAGATAGATAGACAGGTAGATAGGTAGATGTGTGCGTACATGTGCATATGTGTGTGCATTAGGAAAGAGAATCAGAGAAGTAAAAAAGAGACAAACAGATATATATATATCTGTTTGAAACATTCAACCTTTTACTACACCACATGAAGGAATGTTAAATTAATATATTCCTATGGATATGATAATTCAATATATCTAGATTTCTCTAAAGGATTCGAAAAGTACAGTAAAATTCACAAAACTCTAAAGATTAAAATTGGTGAAACCTTTTCTCATAGGACAGGGCCATGAGAATCAATAGATTATTATTTTTAATGAAATACGAAGCTTCTTTTTCCTGCCATTTTTCTGCAATGCCAATTCGACTATTCCCTTGAGTATTGTAGGTTCTCAACAAATTCCACACGTTCAATACTCAAATGGTCTGTTTCGGTTTCATTTACTCATCCATTCTTTATATGAGAAGAAAGGAGATCATATTATCAGGTTTTCTGCTCCTTGACATTATGTGAACATGGAAAGGTTTCAACAGCGATCCCACGGGTTATGAAATGTTACACGACGTTTGCATTTTAGAACATCGTATTTGGTTGGAAGTCGACAATGCAGCATCATTAGTGCTGTGATATATCAATAAAGAGGTTCAGCCATGATCAAGCAGACCTATACTCTAAGGCATTCCGAAATTATCCATCCTCTCTTTTAAGATTATTACAATCGTTGCTATTTATCATAAGATGGTAAACCAAGTAAGAGCTTCACGGATATTTACTCAAGGAAAAACAGTTTCAAATGGCAAAAATGCGTAAATACAATGCATTATTAGTAGAAACAATTATTACTTGGCAAATTTTAATACGCTTACTATGGTGAATTCAAATAGTACGTACTATTTGAATTCGTACAGAATGATAAACTCTAATACGTTTGAACATTACACAGCAAAGAAAGTTTCCGAAATAGCCAGTTTACCGTGCTGCTCTACTATTGCTAGTTTGCTTAAGTTATATGTCACATTTATATAAATTAAGTAATCATCTACGTTGTCACTCAATCTACAAAAAATAGAAAACAATTCTCCCTCAAACAATATATATACATAGGGTTGCAAGGTAAATGCGTCTGTAGGGGGAATGTCGGTTGAGCACACAATGATCGCGCAGAGCAGAATTCAATATTATAAAGAACGAGGAATCAGTGTTGCATCATCTCACATTTATTTACAGATTACATAGTCTGGTTCGATCTGTAAAAGATCTTGCCTCGAGCTGATAGACGGAGAAAGATATGTAACATGTTAATAAATATGGGATAATGCAACACTGATTCCTCGTTCTTTATAATATATATATATATGTATATATATATATATATATACACGTATATATTTATATATATATATATATATATATATATATATATATATATATATATATATATATATATATATATATATATATATATACGTATATATATATAAAATATATATATACATAGAAACATATGTGTGTGTGTGTTTGTGCGTGTGTGTTTGGGTGCCACATCTGTATCACATGTTCATTAAAGCCGTGATTATTGGTTTCGAATGAGAATCGAAACAAGGAAGCTTAACTCTGGATAACTGGATATTTCCTCCCACTATATATATATATATATATATATATATATATATATATATATATACCACGCATACATACACACACACATATATATATATATATAAATCTCAGGATATATGGTGATACAGATTTATAACTATTCTAAATCTGTCAATTTACAAGTGGACTTGCTCTGAGATTGTATTCTAAATCTAACAATTTACAAGTAAGATACTGTAAGAATGGGCTGTAAAAATGTCTGTATTGGTTCAGCAGCAAATAAAACAGCCATTACAAAACCCTTTACTGTGCTTTTTATTGCCATAATAACTATTCTCTTCTTTTAAAGAATTCTCATGGAATTAATTCTTTTCTATTTGACGATAATACAAAACCAACAACAAAAACACGTCGGATTTTATTTTCATTTATTATTTTTTTCCACCAAATTGTGACAACTCATTCGACACATGGGATTCCTGGAGAAAAATATATATATGATATTGTGTGATGTCGCTTGAAAACCAATTATTGTCATTTAACGTAGTGTTGTGCCGTGGTAGTCTTTCTCAGCTATAACTAATATCTTGAATGCCAGGCAATATTTAATACTTACATATGAATTGTACAGCTCATACTTACATTAATATATATATATATATATACAGAGAGAGAGAGAGAGAGAGAAAGAGAGACAGAGAGGGGGGAGGGGACGGAAAGAGAGCGAGAGCGTGAGAGAGTGAGAGAGCGAGAGAGGAATGTATCATTCCTGATGATTTCATGACAAAGAATCGATATAGTCATGTAGAGATCATTTCTATGTAAAATAAAGATGCCTATACTCTATTGACGTATTGGCTAAAGTCTTCCGCCCTGGTCACTTATATATATATATATATACATATATATATACATATATATATAAATATATATATATATATATATATATAAATATATATATATATATATATATATAAATATATATATATATATATATATACATATATATATATAAATATATATATATATATATATACATATATATATATAAATATATATATATATATATATATATATATATATATATATATATATATATATATATATATATATATATATATAAATATATATATATATATGTGTGTGTATGCATGTATTCATATATGTATGTATATATATTATAAATATTATAAATATATATAAGTATATATATATATATATATATGTCTGTGTGTGGGTGGGTGTTTATGTGTGTGTGGGTGTATGTGTGTTTGTGTGTGTGTGTGTAGTGTGTGTGTATGTGTGTGTGTATTATGTCGAGGATTGAGTTTGGAGTACGAGTTGAGTTCTCATTATTCTACGAATTCTAATAATCCCGCGCTCCAAAATTGACCTTCTAGATATGTGTGTTTATATTTTTATCACAGCTATAGGAGCTTTATATTTTTGACGGATACCATGGCCTGGGGTTCGTTGGCAATTTTTTTCTCTATTTCCCGTTCCCTTCTTTCATTCTATGACTCTCTCTCCCATTCATCTGGTCTCCTTACTACTTCTTTGCTTTCCTTTTTCCATTCTACTATCCACCACTCTTACGTCTCACTTCCGCTTGCTACTATTTCTGCATCCAGTGCTTGTGTTATCTTTTGTAACGACAACTTGGTGCCATGAAAACGCATTTTATTTCTCGCCCCCTGTCTCTCTGATCTGTCTCTTTGTCTATACATTTTGTTCGTATTTTACGCAAATCCCATACCAACGGAATTACTTGTTCTTCTGTTGCTTGCAATTTACCGTGGTACTCTTAAGTTAAAACGTGTGAAACCACAGTCGGCCTATGAGCTTATGAAGGATATAAAGGTTTGTGTGATCTTATCTCGTCCATTTCTTCCTTTTCTCCTTTCTTCCTATCACTTCTGCCGGCCAACACACCTCTATCTGCTTATTTCTGTCTCTTGAGGTAACTTTGACCTTGACGTTATCTTTGACAGCATATGCTTTTTTAACAGCTTACCTTCGTTGAGTTCTTATTATACGAATATATATATATATATATATATGTTTTATGTTTTTCTCGCTCTCCATTTTTCGTCTCTATGTATTATCTACACACAAATACACACATGCACATGCACGGTATTACCTTCATATCTGTTGCTCTTTCAATAAAGCAAAACAACAATACAAACGACTTGAAAGACAAGAACAACAACTGTAACTATGATAATGATGATGAAGATGATGATGATGATGTTGATGATGATGGTAATAGTAATAATAAAAATAATAATAATAATAATAGTAATAATAATAACAATAGTATTAATAATAACAATAATAATCAGATAACCTTAGTCATACATTATTTTATTATCTAACGGTATTGAATTGTAAACAGTTCTCTACGTTCACAAATAATAAAGACCTTAATGTTTGATCATATTTATTTATGGCGAAGACATTTTTTTAATTGATACAAGGGTCAGTCGCAAGCCTCGAAATTGCACATTACTCAGCGGAAATGGACTGTTAAAAAGCAACAAAAATGACAGTAAACAAAATAACAAAGACAACTAAACAAACATCAAGAAAACGAAGAAAAATCTATGTATGAACAAAATACAAAAATTAAAATCTAAAAACAGATATTGATAGCAATACCCAGAAGTCATGTTAGATTATTAACTTCAAAAATGATATTCCCGTTAGTTAGTCAATGTATAGTCAGAAATCAAAATGCGATTGAAGAACAGTACAATTAAAACAATAAAAAAGCAAATCACTATGACCATTACGACCACCAGCACAACCACCACCACTAAATATCATCATCATCACCGCCATCAAAGGTATCAATACCAGCAGCAGTAGCAGCAGCAGTTTTAGAGCCGTTTGTTTGGGCAACAATTCTAATAATTCATTGTTGAGGCTCCACTAAAGCAAGTAATTAAAGAACTCGTCTATTTTCAATTCAAAAATAATTCTTTCACCCGCTTTCACTATGTGTTTGTCTCTCTCCCTCTACACACATATACCTCCACACATATATGTATATATATATATATATATATATATATATATATACATACATATAAATATATATATATATATATATATATATATATATATATATATATATATATACATATATATGTGTATGTGTGTGAGTGTATATACATATATATATACATTTGTTTGTATACATACATGCAACTAAATATATATATGTGTGTGATTGTATATATGTCGATAAATACATACATATATACATATATATTATATTTATATATGTATGTATATATATTTGAAATTAAATGCATATGTATATTTACACACACACACACACACACACACACACACACACACACACACACACACACACACACACACACACACACATACACACACACACACACACACACACACACACACACACACACACACACACACACACAACATTGTTTTTCTTTGCTGAAAGCAAATGCCCGCATACGTCACACATCAGCCATCACACATCACACGTGACTCGGTCTCTTCATCTCTGAGACTGCAGTGTGCGGCGTCATGTAGTCACAGTAAGAATAATTTCTCTTCGGGTATTTTTTTTTCTTTCTTTCTATTGATTAACAAATTAATGGTTATGTTTGTGAGCAAACAGGCTATTCTCTCTTGCGTCGTTATTGTTACTTCCTCTGGAACCGGTCAACTAAGGCACATTATACTGTTCAAGAACAATGGCATTGTCTTTACGCAAAACACAGACCGCACGACCAGATATTTTTCTGAATAACTACGTAATCAACAGACATCACACAACATCAACCTAACAATCTAAATAAACCGCCACATTAACTTCCTTCCTTCCTATTTTCCTTTCCTTATGTCTTTTCGCTTTATCGATCTCACCACTTTGTTCTCGCTTTGACCAAATGTCCTTTAAATATATGTCTGTACTTATATGTCTGTGTATATATATATATATATATATGTGTGTGTGTGTGTGTGTGTGTGTGTGTGTGTGTATGTGTGTGTGTGTGTGAATATATATGTCTGTACATATTCATATATATATATATATATGCTTATATATATATTTACATATAAGTGTTTGTGTTTATACAAAATGTAGACTGTAATAACAAAGCAAACAATACAGAACAATGGCGAAATACATTAGTTTAACGCTTTATATAAAAGGAAAATTGTTTTTAACGTTTCTGAAATTAGTCCTTCATCAGAATATAGAACGAGTAATAACAAAATAAATACAATTGTAAAGAGTGAAAAGAGTAAGGAGCCGAACAAATTGTTGATTAAAAACAAGTATATTGTGTCCTTTCAGCCACTTTTGTATTGTGGAGCGAGAGACTCCTAGTCTTCATTAAGACATCTCTCTAGAAGAAGGTCACTCTGATATAAAACCCGCGTCTTCATTTGCATGTGTTAATGTTCGGTTAAGCCGTACAGTGTTCGGCAACCATCATTGCCATTTTGTTCAACACTGACAAAAGAACGATGAACTAGTTTCGAGGTTCTTAGCTGTCATCAGCATCGTATACGTTCCTCTCAGATGATTGAACATTTGAAAGTATATACTTTCCTTATGCATATTAACGGCTGAGCAGCCTAATTTGCATATCGAGTGAGTTAGTCGACCGGGCGCACCGAAATCGATAAATGGAAAAAATGAAAAAATGAAATTTCATTTCTCACTCTTAGTACGGCTGATTGTTTACAAACAAACCGAATATTATAATAAATGTTCGGTAAACCCATACGTACATATATTTGTGTGCATGTATGTATGTATATACATACTGTTGTACGTCTGTATACATATATGTGTGTACGTATACATACTTACTTTAAGTATCAGCCGTACTAAGAGTGAGAAATGAAATTTCATTTTTTCATTTTTTCCATTTATCGTTTTCGGTGCCCCCGGCCGACTAACTCACTCGATATGAAAAGTAGGCTGCTCAGCCGTTAATAGGCATAAGGAAATTATATACTTTCAAACGTTCAATCATCTGACAGGAAGGTATACGATGCTGATGACAGCTAAGAACCTCGAAACTAGTTCATCGTTCCTTTGTCAGTGTCGAACAAAATGGCAACGATGGTTGCCGAACACTGTACGGCTTAATTCGGGCTGTTTGTTTACAAACAAACCGAACATTATAATAAATGTTCGGTAAACCCATACGTACATTTATATATATATGTGCGCATGTATGTATGTATATACATACTACTGTACGTCTGTATACATATATGTATGTACGTATATATACTTATATTTAAGTATCAGCCGTACTAAGAGTGGGAAATGAAATTTCATTTTTTTCATTTTTTCCATTTATATATATATATATAAATAATATATATATATATATATATATATACACACAAACACACACACACATATATATATATATATATATATATATATAATATATATATATA
>OZ024742.1:116407938-116417938 GCA_964016885.1 Eledone cirrhosa
ACTGTGTGGACAAGCTGATCTGCGGTAGAAGAAAAGTAATTGAAACACAGGCATCTGAGTATAAGGTTTCCCTGCTAGTACCGGTTGCATCTTATATATAAAAGAGCAACTATCAATGTTCCTATCTGTCGGACTACCTGTGCTGTATATTTATCTATATAGCTATTTAACTATTGTATGTGTCTGTTTGTTTTTGTCTATCTCTCTATCGATACATCTATCAATCTATTTCTCTATCGATCTATCCCTCCCTCTCTCTGTATCTTTCTCTCTCCTTCACTTTCTTCTTCTTCCCTCTCTCTCTCTCTCTCTCTCTCTCTCTCTCTCTCTCTCTCTCTCTCTCTCTCTCTCTCTCTCTCTCTCTCTCTCTCTCTCTCTCTCTCCCTTTCTCTCTCTCTCTCTCTCTCCCTTTCTCTCTCTCTCTCTCTCTCTCTCGCTCTCTCTCTCTCTCTCTTTCTTTCTCTTTATGCATAGATATGCATACGTTCGAAACATAATTACCGGGAACACGGATTAACCAGCCATCGGATTGCTGGATTTTGAACTGCTCATATATACATACACACATACACTCTCATACACACACGCATATATACATTTATATATATATATATGTGTGTGGGGGTGGGGGGGGGGCGTATGTGAGTGCGCGTGTATGTAGATAACACACACACACACCCACACACACACACATATATATTTATATATATATATATAAAAACTATGTAACTATTAGAGAACTTATAACTATCTGTATCCCTGTATTTACCAGACCATGTTTCTTTGGTTTGAAAGGATAACAATTAGTATTCCGAAGAAAGATATATAAAATTACTTAGCTGCAAAATGTCAACGATTTTAGTGTATATGCATTTCAGTAAATTATTGTAATATATGTATTCAAATGTATATATATATTTAATATTAAGTGAACAACACAAAATATAAATACTCCATTACCAAAGGTTTCTGGATCCCAGACAATATTAATTCACGTCTTGATCGGTCTTCAGACAGAGATAACATTGGGAATAGAGAAGTTATATTTTGTGTTGTTCACTTTCTAATTAAATAGGTCTGTTCTATACATAGAACACTCTTTATTATTTTCATTTTTCTTGGGAATTACCTAACACACACACACACATATTATATCTCTCTATATATATATGTATATATATATAAATATATATATATATATATATATATATATATATATATATATATATATATATATATATATATATGCCTACACATAAACATGCATATATGCATACACATATGAATATGAATATACAACTACCAATGCATGCATACAATTTTACGATGGGTAGGTGTGTGTTTGGATATTACTGAGGTGGGGAAATACTGGGGGATAGTTGTGGTGACAGCGATGGTGTTGTTGTATTAGGAATGAATAAAAGATATAAAGAGATGTAGTTTAAAATTAAAGAATTCAGTACGATGAAGATTATGGGAATTTAAATTATTGAGAGAACCTGGATTTAATTGTATTTTCCGTCAGTCTAATGTTCCCATGTATTTCTACTTTATATACAAGCTCCCTGGACAGGCATTTATTCTCCATTGGGCATCGAGATTGGTCTCTATATTTGCATTCCGACGATGATATGTTCGTAGTTTGTGTGATATGCTTGTTCAGGATATATATATATATATCTTTTGATATAGATACATAGGTTTTAATCCCTACTTTATATATATATATATATATATATATATATATATATATATATATATATATATATAAAGCGATGAAATACCAATGAAGGTTGGAAAATCACTGATGAAGGACTATTGTTATCATATGTAACCCATGTACAACCACGCAGTATTCATTCTTCTCAAGTTTTTTATATATATTTTCCCCACCTTTTTTGTCTGTTTCTCTCTTACTGCTTCCAACTCTCTCTCTGTTTCTCTCACCTTCTGTCAGTTACACTTTCTCTCGACTGCCCTCTTCCTCGCACTTCCACTCACTCACTCTCTGCTTCTCTCCTTCTCACTACTTCCCGTTTGGCGTGAAGTGGGGTCCTTTCTTGCTCACACACCTCACTCGCGACGGACGGTCTGCTGGCTCTCGCTCATGAAATCCACACAGTTTAAGCTGATCGGACTCCCATGTGCTTTTTTTTCTCCTCTCTTTGCGTTGCTATCCTTCTATGTTTGTTTACTTGTCACGCTCGCTTTACGCGAGTTACTTGTCCCAATAGCTTTATGTAGCTATTGCTCGCACCAACTGGAGGTATATGATTTTTAAAGCGATGAAATACCAATGAAGGTTGGAAAATCACTGATGAAGGACTGTTTTTATCATATGTAACCCATGTGCAACCACGCAGTATTCATTCTTCTCATGTTTTATGTATGTATATATATATATATATATATATATATATATATTTTAGTAAGTAAGTTAATTTTATAATTTTCTTATTTTACGTCTCTCATATTATTGTTCTGCAACCCCATGCATTGAACTGCATAGTTACTAAGACAAAACCTATATATTTGCTAGCATTGATATGCATCTGTATGTATATATATGTTACTAGATATTAATTCTTTATAATTATCTCCAAATTATTTGTCGAGCAATATTGGCCATGACTGCTGCTATGGTAGCAGGCCGCTGTCTTATTAGCAAACCACTTTCCACTGATTGACCTCGATGTCACGTGATTGATTATTTTTGAATTTGCCACCGACGCAGAGGCAGTGATTTTCTCAATGTCTAGGAATTCAGTCCACGCTTTGCTATTTCCTATCCACTGAATTATTTTTTAATAAGTTTCCAGTGTCCACGCTTTGCCTGGATACTTAGATGAGAATAGACCTCCCTGACGACGGAATTCTTCTCTGTATCTTCTTCGGAAAATATATTTATTCCATTCCAGAAAGTAATTAGTTGGAAGTGATATTTTAGTAAGTAAGTTAATTTTATAATTTTCTTATTTTACGTCTCTCATATTATTGTTCTGCAACCCCATGCATTGAACCACAAAGTTACTAAGACAAAACCTATATATTTGCTAGCATTGATATGCATCTGTATGTATATATATGTTACTAGATATTAATTCTTTATATATATATATATATATATATATATATATATATATATATATATATATATATATATATATATATATATATATATATATATATATATATGCGAGCACAGTTATATGGAAATTGCAGTCTACATTACCACGATCGAGGTATTTCTCTGTTTTCATAACGTATACACATATATATATATATACATGAATAGATATATGTGTGGAGACGGGTAGTGTAGATTTATATTTCTAGAGTTACGAATATCTATTTGTATATATGTGTGTGTTTGTGAGTTTGATTGTATGTACATGTGTATACATGTGTGGTCGTAACTATAGAAATACATAGCTTTTCTGAACAGACTCTACAATTCCTATGTCCTTAAATTCATGGCAATCAAGAGAATGAGCTAAATAGAATTTGACATGTAGTAACTAATTCTCAGTAGCGCTAGCTTTGAAGAGCTCCCTAGAGAGTACCAGTAGGCGTTTAATCATTTGGGTATGCTGAGAATATAAAGCATTAACACATACACAAATGGAATTGGAATACGATTTCTCCCACTGCAGTGGCATAAGTAATATAAAGTGTGGTCGCCTACAATTCCACAAAGATATATGTATATGTATGTATATATATATATATATATATATATATATATATATATATATATATATATGTGTGTGTGTGTGTGTGTGTGTGTGTGTGTGTGTGTGTGTGTGTGTGTGTGTGCGTGTGTGTAAATTTGGATGAATAAATGTAATACTTCCTTAACTTCAGTGAAATACAGAAGTCAGAATGTAAACGTTATTTACTTATTTTATCATACTAGCGTAGTATTTATATTTCCCAAAACGTTTTCTTTGGAAATAATTGTTTCTAATTTTGGCACAAGGCCAACAATTATATCAGTGTATTACTGATACTTTATTTTATCGACCCCGTAAGGATTAATGGCAAAGTTAACCTCAGCGGGATTTGAATACAGAATGGCAAGGGCCGTAACTCTATGCGTCAAAGCATGGCGTCCGACCCTCTACCGATGCTGCCAATCCACCGCCCATTTCTTTGGAAATAATTGTTTCTACTTTTGGCACAAGGCCAACAATAACCCAGTACATTACTTGTACTTTATTTTATCGACCCCGTAAGGATGAAAGCAAAGTTAACCTCGGAGGGATTTTAACTCAGATCATAAAGGGACGTAACTCTATGGTTCAAAGCATGGTGTCCGACCCTCTACCGATACTGCCAATCCACCACCCATTTCTTTGGAAATAATGAAGTACATTTGGTTACCTGATAGATATATAAACAAATAACGCAGAAGATAATTGTATTTGAGTGTTCACGTTGGTTTTGCAGGTGTAGAAGGTTTATGACACAATGCATAGTGTATGCTACAAGTACATATACATACTTTATGACATAATCCTCCTTCTCACCAATGTGTAAAAGGCCCAAATATTACATCACTTCGCAAACCCATAAAACATTAATGCATAGTGGCATTGCTTTATCTATCCCTTTGAACACCGAGCCCTACATTTCCCTTAAATATTCCATCTACTTACATGTATGATGGAACATATATGCATTTATGTATGCGCGGATTTGTAAGAGTTCTGTCTGACAGTGTGTTTGTCCTACTGGATAATCTCTATTGCACGTTTACCTTCACATAGTCCTGCTATATGACAATGCACATGTGCACATAGTTAGGTCAACGTTAACCCATTATATTTAAATCTAGTTCGCACACAAGTATTTGACAACGCTGTGTAGAGCAGCTTAGATAGATGATGATAATCCGTAGACATAAGGACGTTAGCCTGTTAGTGATAGGGGTAAAACTATTTCCTCCCATTACAGGTTAACCGATAAACTTACTAATTCGATTAATGAACTGTTTTATAAACCTTTAAGAGCGAGAATGATTGACCATATATTGAGTAGCCTGCATCCTTTAAGCTAATTTGTCTACTTCCACTGCTTACTCCTAGCATTCCTGTAGCTCCCAAACACATGTCACCCGACCTGCTAATACTTGACCCCGTACAATATATGCTTGAAAGTTATTGAAAGGTACACACGTATCCAATGGCATGCAGATCAAAAATAAAAAGTTTAATTTTTATTTAAACATGGCTTCCTATCTGACGACAACGCATTGAGTAACTGTTCAATAACGATTTGTTGATGACTGTATTATATTTGTTATTTAATATCGAGCTATTTACATACTGGTAACAGGGTAATACTTATTATTACCCACCACACACACACACATATATATATATATATATATATATTTATATATATATATATATATAACGAAGGAGTTGTGGTAAGGAACCAGATGGACCATAAGGCACCAGAGTACTCAATACTTAGGGTAGTAGAGTGGGTAATAGGAGAAAGTACTAAAGACTTTAGTCCAGAAATAGCCATCGAAACGGCTTGAGTTCTGCCGTCGGGGTCATACTTTCTCCTATATATATATATATATATATATATATATATATATATATGTATATATATATATAAGTATGTATACGTACATATATGTATACGGAAGTACAGTAGTATGTATATATATACATACATGCACACATTTATATATGTGCGTATGGATTTACCGAACATTTATTATAATGCTCGGTGTGTTTGTAAACAAACATCCCGAATTAAGCCGTACAGTGTTTAGCAACCATCGTTGCCCTTTTTTTCAACATTGACAAAGGAACGACGTACTAGTTTCAAGCGTATTAGCTATCGTCAGCACCGTATACCTTCCTGCCAGATTATTGAACGTCTGAAAGTATATACTTTCCTTATGCCTATTAACGGCTGAGCAGCCTAATTTGCATATCGAGTGAGTTTATCAGCCGGGCGCATCAAAAAGATAAACGGAAAAAATGAAACGAAATTTCATTTATCACTTTTAGTACGGCCGTTACTTAAATATAAGTATGTATACGTACATACATATATGTATACAGACGTACAGTAGTATGTATATATATACATACTTATATATATATATATATATATATATATATATATATATATATATATATATATATATATATATATATATATATATATATATATATATAACAGAAAAAAGAGAATGAGTGTTGCGACGAAAGGAATTTATTGGACATCGCTTTAAGCATCTAAAACCATATACATATATGCATACAGACGTACAGTGGTACGTATATACATACATGGACATATATATATATATGTACGCACGGGTTTACCGAACATTTATTATAATGTTCGGTTTTTTTGTAAACAAACAGCCCGAATTATTAACCGTCGTTGCCCATTTTTTCAACACTGACAAAGGAACTATGGACTAGTTTCTAGCTTATTAGCTGTCTTTAGAACCATATACCAAACTGTCAGTCGAATGAACGATTGAAAGTATATACTTTCCTTATGCATATTAACGGCTGAGCAGCCTAATTTGCATATCGATTGAGAGTAGTCGGCCAGGCGTACCGAAAACGATAAATGGAAAAAATGAAATTTCATTTCTCATTTTAAGTACGGCTGATACTTAAATATAAGTATGTATAACTACATACATATATGCATACAGACTTACAGTTATATTTATATACATACATACAGTAGAGGCAGACACATATATATATATATATATATATGTACGTATGCGTTTACCGATCATTTTATAAAAATGTTCGGTTTGTTTGTAAACAAACAGTCCGAATTTAGCCGTACACTGTTCGGCAATCATAGTTGCCCTTTTGTATTTATATATATATATATATATATATATATATATATATATATATATATATATGTATATATATTTTTTTATATATAGCTATACTTCTCCTCGGGAGCACAAAGAGAGGGCGCTCCTTTCTTCCTCTACCGATTTCACCTACAGGCTGATGTAGAGAGAAGGCCCATTAACACGGGCTATTCTCGCCACTTTCACCCTCCTTTCATAAAACTGGCTGGGGTGTAGCACCTCTCTCTCCATCCTGATCCTTCTTCCGAAATGGTATCGGAAGAAGAGACCTAGTTGTTGGCCGGAGAGAAAGGTGTCCGACCTCAGCCCTTTCAATCGCGTCCACCATATAACCTCTTTCACCAGGGCTATTACGCTCAGAAACACCGAATTGGTCCCACCCGTGACAGCAGTCGTTCGACCTAGTCCCACAGATCGGCGACGCCCGGGCATTGTACCAATACGTGTGCAACAGTTTCCTCATCGCGCACGCATCTGGACAGATCTTTTTCGAGGGGTCCCTACCCGGGTGCCCGTGTCTGTAGAGCTTTTCTCGAACGGGAAGAGCCCTCGGTATAATTGCCAGGCCAGGGACCTCTGGAAGTTGTCCATAGGTCCCGGGCCAAATGTCCTACCGAACAGGCTGGCCAGTTCGTCATCCTCCATGTCCAGGCCTTCTCCAAGGGCGTCTTGTCACCTGCTGCGCACCAGCCCTCTAGGGAATGTCGAGGTGGAGTCTCCACTGATAGCCGGGCCCGCTCGCCAGAGAGCCGTGAGCGCCTGGGCACACTCTGTTGACCGGTGAAGAATACCTGTAGGTGCCGTAGCCTTAATGAATCAGCAGCCAAGGCATCCCCAGCCCTCCTTTCGAAGGGTGTTGACAGCAGATGGATCACCTCAAGAAAGGTGCCCGCTTCTTCCAAAGCAATTAGAAGAGTGCGCGCTCCATTTTGGTGAGCGTTTCCCTTGGACAAGGCACGACGGTCAGGCGGTAGTAGATGACGGACGCTATATAAGTGTTCACCACCTCCGCCCGACCTTTCAGGGATAGTTTGCACTCGGCCCACTTCTGGGACAGTGCTAACACCTTGTTCGATACCTCACTCCAGTTCTTCTCCACCTGGAGGTCTGGTCTAAACCAGACCCCGAACAACTTCACCGGGCCCTCCGTTCAGCATCCGACAACGCCATCACAGGGCATCCGTTTGCCCCTCCACGTGCCGAGTTGCAAACCGATCGACTTGTCCCGGTTCAGAGTATCCCCTGTAAACCTTTAATACTCCTCCAGTAAGGTGCCGATCTCCCCAATCTCCGAGGTGGTCGATACCATTACTGTTACGTCATTGGCGTAGGCGGACACCGCTTTCCGCAATCCCGGTTCCAAAGAGATGCCCTGCAACAACTCCAACTTTCGCAGCAGTGGCCTGAGGGCCAATACACACAGAAGGGAGGGGAGAGGGCACCCCTGTCGGATGAACTGCGTGATTTCGAACGGCTCCAAGAGGTAGACGTTCAACTTGACTCTAGAGCAGATGGAGCTGCTGTACATAGCAGTGTTCCAGCCCCTGAAAACGGGTCCGAAATCTGCCGCCGCTAGCACCGCATCCAGGTAACCATGGTCGACCCTATCGAACGCCTTAGACTGATCCAAGTTGCTTAGGGCCCGACCAAATCCGGGTTCATTCCCTACCCTCCCTATGATGTATCGCATGAAGTGGAGGATGTCGTCAATGGACCTGGACGGGATAGCACATCTCTGAGCATCTCCAACCAGGTTGCTCCCGACAAGCGCCAACCTCTTTGCTAACACTTTGGCCCAAATCTTTAACTCTGCATTTAGCAGAGTTATGGGCCTAAACTGGCTAATGTCATCCCCCTTGTTCTCGTCCTTCCTCACTAGCGAGAATACGCCCTTGGTCACAGAACAGGGAATTCTCCCGTTCTGTTGCCAGTTGCAGTAGACCGCCTCTAGGAGATCGGAGAACAAGTCCGGCATAGCTAAATAACGTTCGTATGGAAGACCATCGAGACCCGGGGATTTGCGTTTGCCGCATTGGCCCAGCACGTTCCCTATTTCAGCAGCTGAAATCGAACTCTCGCAGGACTTCGCCTCCTCGTCCGAGAGACGCTGCAGGTCGTCGAGATATGGACCGACGTCCACATCCCCATCCGGCCCCCCGGCCCTCCCGAACAATCGGGCAAAGTGCCTTTGAAAGGCCTCACACATCCGCTTAGGTTCAAGGATCACCCGTCCATCCTGGTCTCACAAAGACCGGATAGTGGATCTAATCCCTCTTTTGGCTTCTGTCACGCGGGTCCAGCTAACAGCTTTGGTCCCCTCGTTTCCTAGAGCACGTATTTTGCTTCGGACAATGCAGCCTTCGTGCTTCGCGTCAAAGAACTGACCCAAGGCCGTTCTCGACGCTAGCACTCTGACCACGTCGCCGCTTCTAATTGCCTCTTCTACACTATCTACCAACTTCCTTTCCTTCCTAATTTCTATCTGAGGCTAACTCCTTACTAAATCCTATTGAAACTACTCTAATCTCTCTTTTGAGAGATACCCACCACCATCGCTCCCGTAAAACGCTCCTTAACTAAAGTACTAATCCGGTCCCTGTACACTTTACTTGCCGGTAAGGACGAGTTCAGTTTCCAATAACCGCGTCCCTGTCTATTGGTTCTATCAAGGTTGAGTATGCGAATAGCCAACCATGATCATCTCTGGACAGCTTAAAAGGTCCCTATCCTTATTTCTAACTAGGACCCTATCTAGGTACGACCTAGATAATCCACTGCGGTTTACCCAAGGCCAGGTTGGCGCAGTCCGAAAATCTAGTTATATCTATCGGCCAGGTCAAATCGGCCGATTAACTCCTTGAGGCTGTTACACCCCCGTCTAAGGGAACATACCCCTACATAGTCCCAGCGTGCATCTAGCATACCATTCCAGTCCCCCATTAATAGCAAGGAGCGGGACGTCCCCAGAAAAGTCTCCAGACGTTGGAAGAAGTCTGGCCGCGCTGATCCAAAAGTGGCGTAAGCGGTGACCAGCCTAAAGGCTCCGCCTTCACCACTGTCAACGTCTAAACCACCAGTCGACCCTGCGGGTCCAGGTGTACCGTCTGTGCGGCGAGACCCAGA
>OZ024742.1:116422938-116447938 GCA_964016885.1 Eledone cirrhosa
ATGATATGTTATCCTATTGTAGTCTAAAAGAGAATTCAGTATAAACATTAATTATTTATTCTCAGATGTTTCACTAATATTATGGTGTCATGACAATGTTGATAGTGTCCTATGGGGAAAATAGAGCAAATGAAATATTTTTTTTGATTATAGAAGACATTTCCTTCAATTGTCTACTAGCTTACAGCTAATGAAAGCAGTCGTGGTGATTGATTCAATTGTCTAAACGCTTTGACGTAGCCAGTCATACTAAACTCGCAGCGAATTCTGGTGGGTTTAATAGCAGTTATCAGATACGGAAGAAATTATCCTGATCGGCAACTTTAGAATCAAATGAATCTTATTCATAGAATTTTCATTTTGATATTTGACTAATTTGCACGCAATAGAATTCTTTAATCAGATTATGCCATTAACATATCATGTTTCCGTCACTGAATTTTCACATGAATGTGTTTTTTTAAGATGAAGGAATGCTTTTTAGTCGTATGGCTGCTATGTATTATGCATAAAAATGAACTGAACATCAACACGTTTTCAATTAAACCCTGGTGCAAAAAACTGTGAGATTCCGAAAATTGGTTTGCCTAATATGCAACCATTTCATTCCAGCTGACACCTTTTATTCTCTTCAAATGTTCTGCTGGAGATATTTAGATTGCTGTAGATTAACACGTCAAGGTATTGGTGGATTTTAATGACATTGTATGTAGCTCTAACAAAATGGCATTGCATTGTTATTGTATGTCATCCTGGTCTGTCTGGAACGGGCAGAACAGCAATTCAAAATATTCAAATTGTGACAATGTCATATTTTATATTCAGACATATTATATCTTGGGCTACATTACCCTATGTATCCACTCTATATTTTAAAATGATGGAGTGCGACTCTAGAAGATTTGGTACCCTATAATTTACATTAGATCCAACGTTGTCTTTTATTTCCTGGTTGTCGCTGTTTATCGTACATATCAGCATGGCGGTATTTGATCCGTCTCTCCACGCGGAGTTAAAGTAAGTCTCGCTGTCTTTAACTTTACCTTTCACGCTCAATAATGTTTGCAATTTAGAAAATCAATGAAGCGTTAAGAGGACTGAAACGAAATCAAGTCAATTCTGCTTCGGCAACTTATTTAAGACTTACACATCAGAATAAAAGAGAGTATCACAACAAAATCCTTGTTATACCCCAAGTAGATCCTTAAATGCAAGACCAAGGAAAAGAAATTAACCACCACCATGGTAACCATGGGATGCACTATAAACCCCCACCCCACCCCCGAGAATCAAGGAAGCTTTCTGAGTAAGCCACCTCCCATTAATATCAGAAAGGAACAAAAGGAAACACAGTGGCTGATCTAGTATGATCTGATCCTCCAAATCTATTGTACACATTAAGTACAATCACACGCACACAGGTCAAGCACCCGATTGCCGATACGACATTGTATACATACATACGTACTTATATATTTATACTCACATTCGCATATATGCACACATACAGGTACCTTTACATAGACACACCTGCATCCTTACATGTGCACGCCTACATACGTACGTACATATTTACGCACATATTTATACGTACGGATATATATTTAGGTACACACATACGGTATGACATATACACACACGTCGGTACATAAATGTCCAACCAGCCCAACGTGCGTTTTCGCGCTTGCGTTTGACTAACCCCAACACAAATGGAATTTAAAAAGTAAACAGCGACGAGGAAGACAATTTCTGATTTCTCCGAAGTCCACCGCATATTCCATACTGATCAGCCCCTCGATAATGGTAAATACATCCGAAAACATTTGGAACTTATAAATTATTTAGTTAACATTCAGACATTTTCGCCTCTTATTTTCCCCCTTCACCAACATTTGACGTTCTACCTCCCGCCTTGTTGCTTTGGTAATTCTATAACCCATTTGCACTGTACTGCTTCCTAAACATAACCATGTTTCACTTTCATATATATATATATATAGATATAGATATATATATATACAAAGACACACACAATGGAATTTTAGTCATTTATTGCGCTAACCAATCAAGTCTGTGAGTGTTGATTACTTGCATTAATTTATATGGCATTTAATATTTCAATTACGCCGTATATAATTTATCACTAAAAATTAAATTATGCATGTTATTTCTTATTCTGTTTATAGTTTTTGTCAATATCCAAATGGCAAGAGCCGTAACTCTATGCTTTGACGCATAGAGTTACGGCCCTTGCCATTCTGAATTCAAATCCCGCCGAGGTTAACTTTGCCTTTCATCCTTACGGGGTCGATAAAATAAAGTACCAGTAATGCACTGGGATAATTGTTGGCCCTGAGCCAAAATTAGAAACAATTATTATAAGATAATCTTTTTTCTGTTGACGTAGCATGGTCGAATGGTAATACAATTTGCTTAAAGACCTGGTTTAGGTCCAACTACATGGCAGCGTAGTCACATGACCTTTAACATAGGCTCCGACTCATTGTCAATGAAATAGGGTAGAAGGAAATCATTTTGAAACCTGTCGTATCAACTATACCTGTAATTCAACGGTATGCAAAGTGTCCTACTGAATCACCAAGAACGCCTGTCTCTGTAATGTGCAACCACTTGCAAGTTTATGAGGACGCTGTTCTGTTGATTAACAAACTGGAATATTTATTGGCGAATCATTCGAGATGTATTCACCATCCCAAATATGTATTAAAATATAACGGTGTCAAGAGAATGAGTGTGTCCCACGCCGCTTTTGTTTATCTATTTGATTATATATATATATATATATATATATATATATATATTTATTTATTTATAAAAATAACAGATTAAAGTTTAAGCAAAGAATCGCTGCTTTCACCCTTATTTATCCTTATCGAGCCCTCTTTGGATTTTAGTCTTCAATTTTATTATTATTACTATATATATATATATACACACATATTAATTCCATCTATCAGGTCAGATCAAACTGGTGAAAACGTAAATTCGGTACTATCTCTTTCATGGTTAGGCTCTCGACGACAAAACCGGGAAACCCTAGTCTAAGATGTTCGGAAGTTTAATAAATATTCTCACACCACGAAATTACTACATGCTTACATTGTTGCGTGTACTAAACAAGCAGTTAACAGCCATCACTCAAACCTAAATAGAGTGAGACCCCTAGTAAGGTTTTGTAGTCTAGTATTATTGACTCTCCGTTCAACCTCTGTATCCTGTTATCTCTTTCGGACCAGTTGATCATGCCTTTCTCTTAGAAAGGAAGATGACAACCAAAGGTGACTTAAAGTATTCATAGCTGGGATTATCGTCTACACGACTTAACCATCAATCACATCCCCTGCAGAGTTAAACGCTGGCTATGTGTACTGACTGTTAATCAGTGGTGATGCTCCTATAATATTGCAAAATAACAAATATGTACCATTCCTTGTTTTCATTTTATTTATTTATTTTGGCAATAACTTATCGTTAGATTTCAAGATAAATATTTCTCCTGTGGGTGCTTTACAAGGAAAATATTTTGATGTTATCAACAAACTTGTTCAATTCATCCTGTCTACGAAACATTTATTTTCAAACATATTTACTTTTATACTTATCTAAACCACACAAATAGTGCTGTACTGGAGTTTCACCGTTTAACAAGGTTTTTAGTCAGTCATACCGATACCACTACTTTTTAAAGTTCTTCGCTAATTATTCTAACGATATCTTTTTATCACATGATTAATTAACATATAAATTAAAGAATCGAAATCGTTACATTGCTCGCACCGATAAATATAAACGCAAACACGGAGGCACACACACACACACACACACACACACACATATATATATATATATATATATATATATATATATATATATATAGGAACCAGTAAGACCCCGGTTCCTATTACCCACTCTACTACCCCAAGTATTGAGTACTTTGGTGCGTTATGGTCCACCTGGTTCCTTACCACATTTCCTTCGTTATATATATATATATATTTATATATATATATATATATATATATATATATATATATATATACATACACACACATGAGTGCGCGCGCACAAATATAGATAGTTAGATGTATTTAGCACGGTCTTTGCGAACAAAATTGTCCTCACCAAATATTGATCGACCAAGAATAGCAGTAAATGAGGTCTGCACATATTGCTTCATTCTGTGGTCGAACCCGACATCATGTAGTTGTGGAGCAAACGTCTTAATCACATGGACCTGCGTGCGCCGAATTTTTAAAAATGTATTTAATTTTATTCTTTTTCATTTATTTTTATTGGTACGTTTTATTTTATCAATGTCTATGAGTTATCTCTAATAGGTCAGAGTTACCCTGAGCAATTAATTACTAGACGTTCATTACTATTTACCAAGACAACTGTTTCACATCAGTAATCGATCAGGACTAAAAGAATTAAGAATATAGTAAATGTAAAACACGAATGTCTTAGATTACAGAATTGTCATTGTTTCATGAGAGCAAGCAAAAGGTCAATTCATAGGAGCTGACTATTTCACTGGTGACCAGCTCATCAGGAGATGTGGGGAAATACGAGGTGAAATAATAATCTAACAAAGACGTAATAATATATATAATATATAAAAGTGCTTCTCTTTTGTATATATTTTTTCGTGTTCTCCCTTTACTTATTCGCAGCTACCCTATTTTTCCTCACACTGTAAATTCCGATAAAAGAAAACTTACAACATAAGTCGCACACATATTACACATACACATCGATTCAAAGCAATTTACACGAACCCTTCTGTACATATTGTGATGTATTATTATAATCTAATAGCCATAGAGTTGACCAACATTGTATGGATTCTTCAGGTTTAGCAGCAATTTCTGCACAATTTTCCTCTGAATGTTTTCGAAAGAAGAATTTCTGATTTGTTCAATTTGCTTTTGTCTGTTTGTATAGTGTCTAACCCGATTAGATTTTTTTTCCTTAATCCGGTGCTTAATGTCTTCTATCAATATTTTCAAACCCTTTAACTTTATTTTATACCTCATATCCAAGCATCGTTTCTCCCTTACTTTGGCCTTCTTCCATTTTCCGTTATTCCATAGATCCATTTTTCTGAGCTGAGTTATATCACCTTCCATTCTTTTATTTTTTAGCAGGGTCCCTTATATTTCTTTCATTTTGTTTAATATCTAATCGCACACCAACAAGTAACTCTGCAGCGTTAACTAACTTCGTCAGATCGTTGATACTATTGGTATATATGTACATCATTACATGGTTTACTTTGGCTGTTTCAATTGCTCACCAGTTCCTCTCTATACTCCGATGATTCAGCGCCTTATTGAATCCACGATCATTAAACAGATCTCCCAATCTTATTATGAACAATCTTGTTTTTTTTCTTTCTTTACATTTTTATTTACAACTTCAATTTCCACATCATCAGTCTTGATTTTCCACTCTTTCAACATTTAGTGGTTCATTATTCTTTCCCCTATCAGCATTTTGTTAGGCTAATTCTTCCTTAATTGATTCATTCTCATTATGATCTCTATGTATCCCACTTACCACATTCGCATCATTAAAGTCACCTCCAGTTTTAATTTTCATGAATGGCCCGTTTGAATGGGCCTGCCCTAAGCGTGTGTCTGTAGTGTTGAAGGAGGACAACTAGGATAGGGGGTTTGCGGGTAACCTTTAGGGTGAACGTGGCTTGTGGGCATTCGCCACGAGTAACACTTGGAGTCTTGTCACCTTTGGAGATTTGTTATGTTTTTTTGTTTTATGTTTATTTTCTTAATCTATGTTATAAATTTTATTTTACACAAACAAAATACACACTGGATTGTTCTGAACCACCTTTAAAGTTTCCTTAATGTGAGCCATGTGTGGCTAATACAGAAAGATTTACATTATTATTATCATTATTATTATTATTATTATTATTATTATCATTATTTCATTTATCTTCCTTTATGTTCATACATGTTATGTCCAAGTCACAACCAGTGTCCTCAAGAGACAACCAGTCCCGCCATGTTCAAGAATGAACACATACACATATACATGTATCTTTAGGTGTTTAGACCTGTTATGTATTTATATTGACATAATCTTCCTTAGTATATGGGCAGTTCCCATTAGTACTATCTTATTACTATTATTATTATTATTCTTTGAGTATCAGTCATTGATGTTCTTTAACTGGAAAGTTTGTTGAAATGAATATAAAGCCGCTACCTGCAGCCTCAGATATTCAGGACGAATCGGAGGGTTCTCGCTGTTCCCAACAAGCATGCCTTTTGAAGTGTTCCAAAAAGCGGGTCTGGACTAACTTTATTTCACCATCCTTGGAAACTCTTTGAGATAGTACCTAGTGCGCCTATGACAATCTGGACCACGTTGACCTCATGGCAGTTCCAAATTCTTTTACCTCCCACTTTAAGTCCTGGTATCGGTTCATTTTCTCCCTTTCCTTCTCTTGCACTCTCGTGTCGAATGGGCAGGCTTCATCCACAATCAGGCACGATCTTTTTCCCTTGTCCAAAACCACCAGGTCAGGTTTATTGTGTTCCAGTTTCTTGTCCGTCCGTATCCTAAAATGCCACAGCACCTTCACCTGATCGTTTTCCATCACCGACTCTGGCTTATGCTCATACCACTTTATTATTGTCCCCTACATGTCGGCCCTGGTGGCTAATAAATGAAATCATTATTATTAGTATTATTATTATTCTTTGTTATTTTATTTCAACCTCTGTTTTTTTACACGCAGAAATGCCCATTTGTACCGTCCTGTATTGTCCTGTACTGTCCTTAATGTCTACTTTATGTGAACCCTTGTGGTTAATAAAGAAAACATTATTATTATAATTATTACTATTATTATTATTATTATTAATATTATTATTTCTTTAGTCTCTCTTCTTTATAATATAATTCTATACGTTGTAAATTTTTACTTTCAATTTACGATATTTAAATACCTAATTCTTATTTTCTTTTTTTCTTTTTCTTCTAATTATAGGTAAGCCATTTGTTATATTAGTAGAAACGATTTCGGATATATCTACAACTACTACATTTACATCAAAGACATTTTCTACAGGTAAATTAAAGATTTCATTGGTTTCAATGCAAACAACTCTTCGATGTATGTTTATTCAGGTATCGATCATCAATCTAAACCAAATAAAACCACAGATAGAATTCATTCTACAAATAAATAGCATATCTAAATAGTGTCTTCCATACTATCATTGAAATGCATCAGAGCTCTTCTTTCTCCTCTTTCATCCTCTTTATCCACTCTTTTCTCGTTCTGCCTCTCTGTCTGTTCGTCTGTCTATCTATCCATCTACCCACCAAACTCACCTTTTCACAATATTTCACAAACTGTTCTTTCTTCATTATCTTTCTCCGTTTACTTTTCTCGATTCCATCTCAGTCTTCCTACTGTTGTTCCGTCTCACACTCACCTTCGTTATCTTCTCCCTTCTTTAAGTTTCCTATATTTTCCATCTGCCTCTCCCTTTTCATCTCTCAGTCACATCCTCGCCTATATACACAGTCTCTCATTCCTTTTTCTTTTCGAATCAAACCTATATTCATTTAATTATATTGCACTATGTTAGTCATATTATCCCTTTAAATCACATAAGCGCTTAATCTGTTGCAATATTCAACCTCATAGACACTTACGTCGTCGTTACATCGAGATACAATTAAATCCAATATCGGTGATCAAGACTAGTTCTTCCGGCCCTATACTTTGAAATATTCTCTAAGTATCTATATATTTTAATGGAATTTATTCCCGAATATATAAATATATACACATATATATATATAACGAAGATGGAACCAGATGGACCATAACGCACCAAAGTACTCAATACTTAGGGTAGTAGAGTGGGTAATAGGAACGAGTAGGACCCCGACGGTTGAGCTCAAGCCGTTTCGACGGCTAATTATGGTCCAGAATTAGCCGTCGAAACGGCTTGAGCTCAGCCGTCGGGGTCCTACTCGTTCCTATATATATATATATATATATATATATATATATATACACGAGGGTAATCCAAAAAGTAAGGTCTCCAAAGCGATGGGGACGCAGAGAAACTGTTCTTACGGCTATTGGCAACACTGCTGTGACGGGTGCTTCCTTCACTCCCAAACGAGCATGCACGCGCTTCGCTGGGATGCTCAATCCTGGCTTGCAGTCTTTGAGAATGGAGCTCGCGTTGAACGCTACCACCAAATGCGAATTTTGCGCAGTTATTATATAGAGGGCAATCCCAAAGTAATGTCTCCTTCCGAGGAAAATATGCGTAAAGATCGGTGGATCATTCTGGATGCTCTCCGCATTTTGGTTCCTGAGGTTTCCCGAATCACCATCCACAGGAATTTAACGGAAAAGTTGCAATATCGGATGGAGGCCTTACTTTTGGGATTGCCCTCGTATATAGGTTGATAAATAGATATACATACAGATAGACAGACAGACAAACAGATATATAAATACATATATGATAGATACATAGAGAGATATACAGACACACAGATATAATGGTAGATAGATAGATAGATAGATAGATAGATAGATAGATAGATAGATAGATAGATAGATATGTTTCTTTATTAGCCACAGGGGCACAAAAGAAGGAGACAATTACAAAGGGGGAAGTTTACATACAATAAAAGCGTGTAAAATGTTATCACAAATGCAATTTAAAAAGTTAGTCGATTTTCCACAATAGAGGGAGACAGTTTATATGGGTAACACATACCCCCGAAAAAATGTGCAACCCTCATCTCCAGGAGTACGAAGAGTTTGTACTCCTTTCCTCTCCTCCTCCTTTTCCTCAACCTACAGGCTGATATAGAGAGAAGGCCCATTCACTCGGGACATTCTCGCCACTTTCACCCACCTTTCATAAAACTTGCTCGGGTACAGCACCTCTCTCTCCATCCTGATTCTTCTTCCAAAGTGGTATTTGAAAAAAAGATCAGTTGTTGGCCGGGGATAAAGGTGTCTGACCTCAGCCCTTTCAACCTTGTCCACCATACAACCTCTTTCGCCATAGCTATCACACAAAGGAAAACCGCCTCTCCTTCGTTTTTGAATGAATGTGGCGGTTTGATCATGACAATGGACTCGGTGGTCAACCGGATTGGTCCCACCCGCGACAATAGTCGTTCTACATAGCCCCACAGGTCAGTGACGCCCGGGCAGTGTATGAATGCGTGCGCGACAGTTTCTTCGTCTCGCACGCACCTCGGACAGATCTTTTTTGCAGGGTCCCTGCCCGGGCGCCCATGTCTGTAGAGCTTGTCTCGAACTAGTAGAGCTCCTCGGTAGCACTGCCAGGCCAGGGACATTTGGAAGTTGTCCATTGGTCCCGGGAGGAAGGTCCTACCAAACAGACTGGCCAGTTCATCTTCCTCTATGCCTAGAGTTTCACCGAGCGCGTCATCGCACTTGCTGCGGATCAACCCTCTATAGAATGGCGAAGTGGAGACTCCACTGATAGCCGGGACCGCCTGCCAGAGGGCTGTGAGCGCCTGAGCACATTCGATGTGCCAGTCGCCCATTTTCCTCGGTCTTTGCTTGACCCAGGACTGCAGCTCGGTCAGCGAGACGAGTCGTGGGAAGGCTCGTCTCACGAACGGGGCCCACACCGGTTGTCCGGTGAGGAATACGTAGAGATGCCGCAGCCTGAGCGCGTGTTTGCGCATCGTCAACCACGGCATCCCCAGCCCTCCGTTAGAAGGGTGTTGGCAGCAGATGGATCTTCTCACCAAAGGAGCCCGCCTCTTCCAAAGGAATTGGAAGAGCGCGCGCTCCATTTTGGCGAGCGTTTTGGCTGGACAGGGCACGACGGTCAAGCGGTAGTAGATGGCGGACGCTATAAAAGTGTTCGCCACCTCGGCTCGACCTTTCAAAGATAGTTTGCACTCGGCCCACTTCTGGGTGAGTGCAAACACCTTGGCCGTCACCTTGTTCCAGTTCTTCTCCACCTGGAGGTCCGGACCAAACCGGACCCCGAGCAGCTTTACCGGTCCTTCCGTCCAGCGTCCGACAACGCCATCGTAAGGCATCAGTTTGCCTCTCCACGATCCGAGTTGCAAACTGATGGACTTGTCCCGGCTCAGCTTCGCTCCTGTGAAACTTTCGTATTCCTTCAATAAGGTGCCGACTTCCTCGATTTGTGAGGCGCTCGACAACATTACTGTCACGTCGTCGGCGTCGGCCGACGCCGCTTTCTGCAGTCCCGGTTCCAGAGGGATGCCCTTCAATAGCTCCAATTTCCGCAGTAGTGGCTCGAGAGTCAGTACGTACAGAAGGGAGGAGAGAGGGCATCCCTTTCGAATGGATCGCGTAATATGGAACGGCTCCGAGAGGTAGCCGTTCACCTTGACCCCTGAGCAGATGTTGCTGTTGTACATTGCAGCAATCCAGCCCCTGAACACGGGTCCAAAGTCTGCCGCCTCGATCACCGCATCCAGGTAACGATGGTCAACCCTATCGAAAGCCTTAGACTGATCCAAGTTGATCAGGGCCCCACCGAAGCCGGGTTTACACCCTACCCTCTCTATGATGTATCGCATGAGATAGATAGATAGATAGATAGATAGATAGATAGATAGATAGATAGATAGATAGATAGATAGATAGATAGAACGACAGACAGACAGACAGACAGACAGACAAATAGATAATAGACAGACAGGCAGACATATAGATAAATAAATAGATAGATAATCGAAAGGTAGATCGATAGATAAATAGATAGAATTCCCCAATCATAGTGTCCGGATAGGAAGACATTGCCCATGATTTTATTATAAACACTAGAATATATAATGGCCAATAACAAGTATAAGGTTACATTAGTGTAGTTCAAATTTTACTGTCCAATATTCTGACATCTATATTAAGTAAAACGTATGAGTAACTTATGCACCAGTATCAAAATAAATGTGTTTTCTGCTTTTCGTTTTGTTATGGCTTGTACAGAGGTTGAAAGATAGCGTCTATTATACCATCCATGGCTTCTGAGACTGGTGGAAAAAATCCCGTCATTCTCAGGGCAAACATGCTCCAAATACTTGTAACATTATGGATTTTACTGCAGTTACATAAGGTCTGCGCCATAGTTTTAAACGAAACGCGGGTATTGAATATACTACACATAAACATATCCCACCAGCTGACTTCTGAACAGTTTTTTCTTTAAATTTCATATACAATATTTTGGTCGACTCATGACTATTGTAGCAAATACATCCTCGGGCTGATACGCAGTTAAATCGAAGCCGAAATCACATGGATTCAAACCGGACATTTTGACCACTAAACCATGCCTGCGTTCTACAAACAAGCGTTTTATGATGTGCCCCGAGGAAGACAAGAAATACTATAATTGTACATAGAAATATTGGAATAAAATAATTTATTTTCATACAAACCAACATGTTTAGATTTATCTGTCAATTTTACATACAAATGAAAACTATTACTGAATAATTGAACTGTTTGCTTGCAATATCAATGTGTCTTGATTTATAATCAGCATAATTGTTGTTAAAACATGACCATAATCCTCATTTGATTCCATTACAGAATGCATGTACATTTATCTTGCATTGTTAACTGGCTTTATTATGGTTTAATTTATGCTCACATAAATGACTTCAATACGGATAGTGTCCTGTTGGATTAAGATTTAGCAAATGGATTGAAAATTCGGCAACTCGACATTATATAATCTCCTTAGAAATTAATACCACCTTAACAAATAGAAAGAAACATTCAAGATATTCATAATGATTTTAGCAATAATATGGAAATTAGTCGTCAGCTTAATCGAGAATATTATGGGAATTGTCTCTATGATGCCTGATTTCGCAATTAAAGTGACTTTTGCAGCTGGTGTGAATTTTAATTTATAGCCAACTTTTACTCGTAGTCAAATTTCTGTTATTGATTTGTTTTATGTTTAGATTTTCCTTTTTCAATTTATTGAATAAAATAGGAGTGTGTGTCTCAACAGTTTACTTCAGATACAAAATATTTAAACTATTAGTTAGGGTTAGTTGTAAAGTCGAAACCGATAATTACACATACACACACATACATACACACGCATACATACACATGCATACACACACACACACGTACATACATACTTATATATATATACATATATATATATATATATATATATATATACATACATAATATATACATATATATATATATATATATACATACATAATATATACATATATATATATATATATATACATACATATACATATATATTATAAACCTGATTGAAAGATACTTTATAATGCATGGTTTAACTTGCAGTAAACATATATTTAAAAACTAAGAACGTTTGGTTTTGAAACAAAATCAATAATATCAATAAACTCTGAAGAATACCCACAGAGTATGATGATTGATCACATTTTGAAAACAAAAACGTATGAAAACTGATCAAAACGATCGGGATAAAGTTCGTTGAGCCGATGAGAGCTTATAGCATTTGTTCGTATTGACTTTCTAACTTCTATCTCCGACCTTTTGGAAAGACATTACTTTTAAACTACTATTTGTTATCGTCTACAGATTAAAATACTTAAGAAATGTACTTTATTTTCTACTTGATTTCTATAGAAAATGTTATTTGGTGCATCTAATAGTAAACATTATTGATTGGTGGGGCAACATTTCATAGATTCCCTTTAAGAGTTAAGATTATTCAATTGTACTACTTTAAAAACAGACACTACAGGAAATCAATTTGATACTCGAGATACAAACTTCACTGCACACAATAACTAATGGGTTAACGTTGATTTGTGTGAAGTACTCATTAAAAATATCAGTCAAACTTGTTTGCTTAATGAAACCTTAATAGGAAAAGAACTGCGGAAAATCATTTTAAATGGAATGTAAGTTTGGAAGATATCAAACGACGGAACTACGAGGAAGTATTATGTAATAAAGTAAATTTGAATTAAAAGAACCATTAGTTGATATTGTCCAAACTAATGATATTTAATCATCCAACTAGTAACTGTTGAAAACATTGGTTTAATGGTGTCGGGAGGAAGACTACTGCGAATGTAACTGTTATAAAAAGCAGAAAGGTCGTTATACCAATTCGATTTGATACCATACAGCATATAAATCACAGAGTACCACCTTAAACAAGTAAATACAGAAAATATAGGGAAATCTATTTCTAGATAAACTTTAGCAGAAGTAAAATACAAGTAAGTTACAGCTGGGATGTGTGTATGTGTGTGTCAATCTCATTGTATGCAACAAATATAAGCCGGTACTTCCATTTTTTGCGCCTTTGCACAAATGATAATTTAACCATTCGGTAAATATAGATGGATAACATAATCACTAACTCGTGATATATACTGGAGTCCGTATAAATATAATGTGAGACACCATGCAGCTGCAGTCGGAAAAGTTTAATATCTCTGTTAAGTTTTAAAATAATGGGTTTATTAATGTAGTAGCTCAAGACAATTACATATATTATTACTGACATTACTATTTGGTTTTCAGTTTGAGCATTTCCTTGAGTGTTTCACTCATACGGTCTTCCTAGAAGCGATTAGCCTTATTTGCAATGCTGGAATGAAGATGGAATAACGGATTCAGAATGTGGCATCTATATAGAAAAGGGAATGCACAGCAATTATTACGGGTATTTTCTTTATCCACCCAATAAGAATGAAAAGTAAAATTGTCCGCAGTGGAATTTTTAACGCAGAGAGTCAGATGCAATATTATAACACATCCTATCCAACGTTCTCACCACTGCAAATCAGCACCATTCAGCATGTATAAAACAGATTTATAGATGTTATATAAAGGTGGGTGTATGGAGCAATGTTTTAATGTTTTACCTCACAGTACTGAGTTCAAATGTTAGATGAATTATATCACGTTGAATCGGCATTATACGTGACTTTAATGTATAAGGTTTTATGATTAGTGAAATAAAATCAATACGTATTATTGATTTTAGTGTTTGTCTGCAGCAAATGAGAAAAAGAAACCAGAAGTTCAAAGAACTTTTCTGAAGATATGCTACAGAAGACATTAATCTGCCACGGAACCACTACCTGATCCACGACATGCTGGACATAGCTTCCTAGATATTACTGTGTCACTGGAAGAAGAAGTGCATGTTAGCTGCTGGAATGCATTTGATCATAGATCTGCTAAGTCGAAGCTGATCTGGAATTAAACTACAGCACTAATAACAACAATAGCTGCCGTCTGAATTTTCTTTTATTTATTCATAGAAAGTGAGCCAATGTGGATGATGAGCTTCATCAATAATTTCAGAATAAAATGTTATTTTGCTGTTTCTAGTCAAGGTTGTTAATGTCGAATAGAAATTGTGGTGGTCAATTAATACTAGTGTGTAATATCGGTATAAAATTTTATTTACTATTTAGTTAGAGAATGACGAGCAGAATCTACGACTCTTTTCCGGACCTTCCAGGCTGGTATGAGTAAATAAATATACGAGGATCTTCAACAGAGTGGTCCTGACTAAAAACATTCAAGATTCATGCTTTGATGTTAAAAAGGCTACAGTGTAATATGCCATCCTAACGAATGCTAAGAAGTAATATATTAGAATTATTTATTAGAAATATTTTGTTTCGATTGCAAAATTATTTCTTACAACCGGGTTAGCCCTAGTCGAGTACACCTATGATCAAAGGCGTTCCAGCTATGATCATCCTGTCTTATTTTCACTATATAATGTTTCTGGGACACCCTTATTAAATGCGTACTTCGTTTTCAATGACAGTGTAGTTTGAAAATGTTTTAGCTGCTTTTTTTCTAGTAGGTTGAGTGATTATGTAGGAACTCCTAATCTCTTCGTTAGCTCAAGTAATTTTGCAATGTACTCAGTTTAATAGATTTTATAATCAAAACGTTTTTCTATATATACTTTCTATGTTCATGTATAAGAATATAAGTAAGATAACGTAATTCTATTAGGGCAGTTTCTTTGCATATATATATTTCATTATGTTCACTGGTTTTCTCTTCAAGTCATTTTCCATTAGAATTTATTAGACGTCAATAAAAGGATTCGGTTGCTCTAAGTCTCTCTCTACGTATAAATAGATTTGCAAAATGGATACATAAATGATAGTAGATATCTTAAAGATTAATAGAGAAAAAACAACGTCTGAAAACTACTGAAACTGTATATATATGCAAATTTATATTCATTTAATTATTTAAATATATATGTATTAGAAAACCACATATAGTTGAGTTGATACGTATCGATTAACGAAAGTTGTCGGTAAAACTTATTATCACTAATATTTGTCTGTGTATATATTCCAAGGATTTATCTCTTATCGTCGTTCTTGGCATAGCAGAGAGGTATAGTAAGGTTTGGAAACACTGCTATATAGGCATGTGTTTCACTAACTCGTATGACTGATTTTACTTCGTCCTGTAGATGTATTCAGAAAAATGGCGAACAATCGTATTCAGATACAACTTATTATTCCAGTCGTTCGATCAAATGAAGTCTTATAATCAGATTAGTATATATATGGTTTAATATTCCAGAGACACGTGTATCCTTAATGTAATTTTCAGGGAAATTCAACATGGCACAATATATGAAAAACAACTGTTCCTTTGTATCACAAGTTCAGTTCATCTGACGAGCTTTCAAACAGTTTTACTCACAAAATACGGATCCACCCGAGGCTATGGTAAAACACACACCGAAGATGCCCTGCTGTGTCATCGAACCTTGAACTTCATGTCTTAACCTTTCGATTATGCTGCCATCCAATATGACCGATAGCTCATCGAAGAAAATGTATGGTTATCAAGCATCGTCAAGTAATATGGAACTCTAAGTATTCTTCATTTTACAATGAGAAATCTTGTGACTGATACATGCTGAGGTAAGGGTCTGGATAAATGTTTAAAAAGTCAACTTTTTTTTTATATATATCTGATCCGGTTCTGTGCCAGCTTTGTTCAAATCTTGCTTTGTTCCAAATGAAAAAACAATGGAAATATTTGTTGCTTTTCTTTTATTCTTTCTTGCTTTATCCAATCTGATGATTGGCTTCTTTTCATTCCTTTCACGTTTTAATGAAGATACCTCTATTACTATTGATTTCTTTAAAAATTGAAATTGAACTGACGCAATACTCCTTAAAATTGAACTGTAATGCTTTCTTTGCATTGTCGATTTCAAGAGATTACTTGCTATGATTTATAACGTCCAGTCTACACTTGATAAAAATATCGCAGGCTGAATACTTACGGATTTCAACTGGTCTTTGCTTTTTGAGGTCAAACATCATGGCATCTTAGCTCTGAGATCATTACATGTTGGGATTTAGCACACTTGAAAACGAGCACTATAAAGTAAAATTATACAAGCTATTTCAACTTTAATATGCATAGCATCTCAAGAATTCACATTAGCTTCTATGCTGTAAGCACTGTTGTAAAGTAAAACAAGCAGCGCAAAATTAAGTAAGTTTTGGTTACTTTTGTATTCACTCTTCTTATGGCCTTGTAACACAAAGTTTCAACATTAATTATTCTTATGGTATCAACAGATTACTTTCGCAAATGACGACGACGGGATAAAAACATTGACAGGATTTCCAAGCTCCGTTAAGTATCATTCGTTGAAATAACATTTTGCATTTAAAGTATGTTTCTCAAAAGTGGAAAGATAGGAATGAAAAGGAAGAAGAACGGAGGAACTGTGTTTTCCAATATAGCTTCAACCACATCCCCGAAAACATTAAAATAAAACAAATGAGATAAAAGTATAAAAATAAAGAGAAACAAAATTACTGAAGCCGACATAATTTCATATAACAGCCAATCAAATTGAGTAAGCTATGTTTTACATTTGTCTTACTGGGTATCCTTTTTATTGGCCTCTAGAGGATAAATGCTGGATAAATCCAATTTATACAAAATCGTCTGCCAGACCAATAATTTTAACATCCTTCATTTATAAATATCAAAATGTTGCAAGTAATGAATTTTGGATATTCTATAATGTGCTTTTTTTTTTAGAGGCGGTGGGGTGGTCATATGACTGCGACCATACTAAGAGCATTACCTATTATATCCTCTTTTGAACATTTTCTCATACCGTACATATTTTATCGACATCGGCAAGTATATATATGATACAATTCACCGTCGAACAGTAAGTAGCGTGATAATAAAATAAGCAAAATAGGACATTTAGATGAGCTGAAAAATACAATGGATTTTAATCCTTAGCAAAATAGAATATATATTTTATTTAAGTTTACACATTGAAAAGCAATTTGTTAGGCGTTTATAGCCGAAAGTTGATATAATTTAAAACAATAATATAAATGCCAGAAAAGGGTAAATATTTAAAATCGATATCTTGGACATATTCCATGACTTCAATGCTATCGAAGTAGTTCCGGCTCTTTGCATTTAATCATCAAATTCCGCCGACATTAACATTGCTTTTTGTCCTTCCAGTTTCGATGAAATAAAGAATCAGTCACGTAGTGGGGCTGATTTAATCGGTTTTGCTCTTAACCAAAATTTGTTAGCCCTTTGCTTAAATTAGGAGTCAATGTTTGAGATAAAATCAATAACTATGCCTCCTGAATTCGATAGTATATTACAGCGAAACGACATGTGAAGTTTTTGCCTGACACAGATCAGTATGTTCTTTACTCCGATTTTTTAATAACTCTGTTGAGTTATACGAAGAAATTTACTTCAAATATCAAAGGGCCGAATACAAGCTCTTTCTTCAGGCAAAAATATATCCAGACCGTAAATAGATGAACAAAAGGCTGAAATAAACACAAAGTTAAAAACGTTAAAAAAAAGTAAACACCTGTGCGATGGCATGTAAATTTAAAAGTTAAATATTTAAACTCAATATTCACCGTTATGAGGCTAGGGGGGTTATTCGCGAATAATGAAATGTTAATTTTTTTGTGACATAAGGACGCTGGAGGAACGGTTGTACGTGGGAACATCCAATAACGGTACAAATAGCAGCTGCCGATCAAGTGACATTCTATGTCATACCGTGAAAAAATCTTCTATCCGAGGCACACATACACACACACACACTTACTTCTTTCTCTCTCTCTATATATATATATATAAATATATATATATATATATATGCGTGTGTGTGTGTGTGTGTGTGTGGGTTTGTGTGTGGGTGTGTGTGTGGGGGTGTGTGTGTGTGTGTGTGTGTGTGTGTGTGTGTGTGTGTGTGTGTGTGTGTGTGTGTGTGTGTGTGTGTGTGTGTGTGTGAGTGAATGCATATATATAAACACACATACACACAAATATATATATATATATACATATTCCGAAATCATTATACGTGACCGTCGAGCCTGCGGGTCCAGAATTAGACAGATCCACACAATGATCGCGTCTCGAGCTGTCCGCCGGGGAAACAATTGTTAACACACAATAAATTGAGTTCAGATGCATCACTGATTTTTCGTTTTATATTCTATCATACTCTATGCTCTTACAGAGCATAGAGTGCTCAACTGGCATACCGCCTATGGAAGCATCTTAGCTACCATCAGACACACACACACACACACACACACACACATATATATATATATATATATATATATATATATATATATATATATATATATATATTAAGAAGTGTTCGAGTAGCCGAAATGTACGATAAAGTTATATCGGTATATATACATATATAGAGTGGGTAATATAGAGACGTAAACATGCCAGAAAATACAAGCATATATGGGCCACTATTAAAAGGTGTGTATGTCATTAAAAGGTGTGTATGTCATCTAAACAACAACATGAAAACACGCATATAATGGGCTTTTATGCCCTTCGCTCTTTGTAGTATTCTGAAAGGGAAGAACTAATGTGTATATAATTACATCCGTGCTGATAGTTAATTAAGATATGTATCAAGACTAATTAGAGTCTGACTAAATACCACTGTATTTCCTCCGGATCTCATACACACAGACGCACAGAGATTCAAACACACATACCCGCGAAAATAAACGGAAGATAAAAAAAGGGAAACTATTGTGTACAATGAAAATATATTATATTTTAACGCATGGTGTAGTAAGAGAAGAAGCTGATGGTATCGGATGCTAGTCATTTACAAGACGATAGAATTTGAATCAAACAAGAAATAGTAAGGGGAGCGCGAGAATAAAAAATGTAAAAAGTACAAGTGCGATCATTAAGATATGTACATTTACGTATGTTTATGTATGTGTGTGTGTGTACATATACATATAAACATATATATATATATACCTTTCATTTATATATTTATATATATATATAAATATATATATATATATATATATATATATATATATATATATATATATATATATATAAATAAATATATATATACATATGTATATATATATATATATATATACATATGTTTATATGTGTGTGGGTGTGGGTGTAAATATGTACGTATATATACATACATATATATATACATATATATATACACATAGATACGTATATATATATATATATATGTATGTATGAGTATATATATGTATGTATATATACATACATATTTACACACACACCCACACACATAGATACATATATATATATGTATACGTATCTATATATATATATAATACATATATATATGTATATATACATATATATGTATATATATATATACGTATCTATATATTTATATATATATATATATATATATTTGTATGTGCCTCATCGGGACAGTAACTCACTTCCTGCTGCTTTCTGTTGGAACTTGAGAACTGTCGAGAATATATAGTATATATACATATATAAGGTAAAGGCCTACTTTGGTTAAAGAATGACCACGGGATTTGTACATAGAAAGTTCACCCCTTAGGCACATCACGGGCCAGGTTGTTTGTGAAAAACTGTCATCCATGCATACCAGTCTCCCCTCTCCACCCTGTCCGAGAATCTAACTCACAACTCACGAGGAACTAAGCCATGTGCGCTTTCACACCCACACACACACATACACACACATTATATATTATGCGTGTATATACATGTACATACACATATACTAGTTAAATATTGAATTTATAACTAAATATTATACCCAGCACTTTCGACACTTACCTAATAAGCCACCAGTACTCCACACACACACACGCGTGTGTGTGTCCGGTCTGTGTGTGTGTGTTTGTGTGTGTGTATGTGCGTGTGTGTGTGTGGGGAGGGGGGGGTTGTGTGTGTGTGTGTGTGTGTGCGCGTATTCATTGAAATAATTTAAAAACTTGAACGCAAGAATTGCTGTTGAAATAGCCAAATGCCAACAATGACAGCATGCGTCTGGTAAAATTTCCCTTTAACGAAAGTAATAAGTGGCCAATAAAGAGAAAGGATGAGAGGTGAGTGATCGGTGGAAAAATTATAGAACAGATAGAGTAAAGAAGAGGAGAAGAAGTTGAATTGATAAGAAGAACGAAAGAAGACAAATGGAGATCAGGGTTACAATCAGAGTTGAGATTAAAGTTATAAATGATACAAAATCACACACGCCTCTGACCTCGTCAGCTTTCAAACACAGTTGAGGTTTCACACAAATTAATTTACAGGTCCGCAACTTTGTATTTTGCCAGCTTATACAACAGAAAATAAATATTTTTGCTGGTATTATGAGTGTACGCCAAGTCAAACTGTAGAGACGAACAGTTGAACATACAGACAAATCAGAGAGCGAAATAAAACGTGCCCTTCCACCACCGAACAAGTCAGTATTAGCCCTGCGGCACGGAAGTGACAGCAGGAGCAACTGGTAGGAGAAAGGCCAAAAGAGTGGGGCAGACTGAAAGGAAGAAAAAAGGAAAAAAGATTCAAATTATTCTTATGAATTTCAAATACACTCACATTTCGTCTACACTTTAGAGGCAACAATGTATATATACACACACACACACGCACACACACACGCGCATACACACACACATGTATATATATATATATACATATATTGATGGACATAGATATATATAGATATATTATCGATACGTAAATTAATATATATATATAAATATATATATATATAACAAAGGAAGTGTGGTGAGGAACCAGATGGACCATAACGCACCAGAGTACACAATACTTAGGCTAGTAGAGCGGGTAATAGGAAAATGTTTGACCCCGACGGCAGAGCTCAAGCCGTTTTGACGGCTATTTCTGAAATAGCCGTCGAAACGACTTGAGCTCTGCCGTCGGGGTCAAACATTTTCCTATATATATATATATATATATATATATATATACATAATATATATAAATATAAAAATATATATATATATATAAGTAAATAATCGAGAATCAGAATCTCGGCCCACGAAATAACGATAAACAATCTTCGACATGTGTGGCAGAGGGCTCAATAGTTTGGATGAACCAGAGCTATAACTATCGTTAAAATACCAACACATAGAGACGATGCCTAGATCATTCACACAGCCGAAAAAAACGACCAGGAAAATTCGGGTCACTCAAATAATAAATTAATAAATTAATAAATTAAATGAATGTAAAAACTCACCCGGACCCGCTAGAAGGATGTTAAATTCTAGCCTTTTGGGTTTCTAAGTTCCTTAATCAATTACTGTCTGCCCACATGAAAAAAAATATCTGACTTCTAGTAAAGAGATGAACGTGGAAAACTGCTTTCTCAGCGGACGTTTCGTTCAAAAATACAGGGGACCTGTTACTGGACGCACGTGTAGTCCAGCAAGGGAGGGAACCCCTATATATGGCGAAAGAATTCAGTAAGTGTAAATTTTGTAGGAATACAAAAAATCACATATCGAATAAGAGTTCTCAACAGACGTGTTAAAATAAACAAGAGCTATTCATCAGTCAATAAGATCAGCTAAAAAATCAATAAAATTAACTGGTCAATAGCTAAAGCCTGGAGATTAATACAAGTAAATAATCGAGAATCAGAATCTCGGCCCACGAAATAACGATAAACAATCTTCGAGATGTGTTGCAGAGGGCTCAATAGTTTGGATGAACCAGAGCTATAACTATCGTTAAAATACCAACACATAGAGACGATGCCAAGATCATTCGCACAGCCGAAAAAAACGACCAGGAAAATTCGGGTCACTCACAATAATAAATTAATAAATTAATAAATTAAATGAATAAAAAACTCACCCGGACCCGCTAGAAGGATGTTAAATTCTAGCTTTTTGGGTTTCTGCAGTTCCTTAATCAATTACTGTCAGCCCACATAAAAAAAATATATCTAACTTCTAGTAAAGAGATGAACGTGGAAAACTGTTTTCTCAGCGGATGTTTCGTTCAAAAATACAGGGGGACCTGTTACTGGACACTCGTGTAGTCCAGCTAGGGAGGGAACCCCTATATATGGCGAAATAATTCAGTAAGTGTAAATTTTGTAAGAATACAAAAAATCACATATCGAAATATATACATAATATATATAAATATATACATTATATATAATATATATATATATATATATATATACTTACATACATTCATACATGCATACATACGTACATACATACATGCATGCATACATACATACACACATACATATTCAGCCTATCTAAGCGTGTAACTTTCGTATATATAGCTAAATATTTTCTTATTAAATGTTATCCCTTGTTTTTGTTGTTATTTCATTATTTCGTGCCTCTTGTTGCAATTCTATTGAATTTAGCTGGCTAATAACTACATGACTCAAATGAATGGACGGATTATATAAGTTGGCGTCTCTTTCAAAAGTAGTTGTTTACTGAAATTGTTCGTTATTAATCGGAAGTGAAGACATTGTAGGTGGTTCTAAAGAGCAGACGTTGAAACTACACAAGCTATAAAGAAAAGAGAAATTTGAAAAACTGATGTGAGATCGAGAGTGTATTGAAGAAGAAAAACGTGACTATATGATGAGGAAGTATCCGTATTGATCGCAAGTTATATAAATCTTGGATCAATACTGTAATATGTTTACTGATCAGTATAGAAATTTTTTCTCTTATTTATTGATCAATATATATTTCATTTTATTTTGAAACTGCGCAGTAAATCTAGAACTATTTGTTCGCATTTTCATTCGGAATGAAATATAGATTGTTTTGTTTCAATAGGGAAAATCCTCTCAGCACTTATGATACTTCTTCCAAACTGCATTATTTTTCCTGTTAAAAGAAATAAAATGAAAGCTATGTAAATGAAAAGATGCTGAGTTTACATAGACATTTTTTTTTCAATTGTAATGAAACAAAAGTTAGGAAAGCAGAGCGTTACTGAAGCTATTATTTACGAATGGGGTGTATAGAGATGAAATACATGTTTTGGGGCGTAGATGTTTGGATATTAGCCAACCAACACCGTTGTTGTTCATCTCTATGTAAGTCTATAAAAGGCCTTCAGCGATTTTTCGATTATGGGACCTGACAACGAGGTTGAATATTTCTACTGAGCCACAAATGCTGATTTTATCCTTACTAAGCGAAGTGTTTAAAACAAGGATATAATTCTGTGTTGTGGACCTATCAGCTGTAAATAGGTACCTCCTGGGAGTAAATTCTGCCATTATAAGAAACGAGAAATATTATGGGGAATACTAAGACAGCAACAGTTCGTCTACGTTGTGGCTCCTACTACTAGAAATAGAAACCACAGGTATCTCATCTCTCATCATATCGTCTTGAAAATATTAAAGTAACTGTGGAGGAAGAAAGCACATTCACGGTTAAAACTACTAGCTAAATCAGGCATGAGGTAGTGTTAAACAAGAGTACTCTATATATTACTATTTGTTCGTTATCCAGAAATAACAGGCGCAGATACTCAATAGTTTGAAATATTTTCTACCACTCGCCCATGCTGCATTTACCACTTGCATGGTACTAAGACACAGACATTACCGCCACCGCTTTTCGATTTCTCAGGTAAAATTTTGTTTCCTGTCCAACGAGCAAGAACAACAACAAAAACTATAATAACTAGCGTTTCTCAATCACAGGGGATGGCATTAGATTGGCAGCGTTGATAGAGAGACGTACATATTCTGTTAATCCCGGGTTTTACGTTGAGTTAAATTCCTGTCGAGGTCAACTTTGCCATTCATCTTTTCGAGGTGGATAAAACGAAGTACCAGTCGAGTACTGCAATCGATATAATCGACTTTCCCTTCCACTAAATAGTTAGCCTCATGTCTAAATTAGAAACCGTTAATTATTTAGTGGCTGAAAATAATTTCACCACGACGGAGCAATATTTTTTCGACACGTAATTCTTTATTAAATCTTTTGTTGAACAGAAAAGTATCCTAATTGGATGCCATATCATTTCAGAAATATTCTAGTGTTCCACGAACAGTATAATTAGACTGTCTTACTGATTTCCAACATAATTAGATAAAGATAAAATATGATAGGTTAGATTAATATAGAGGCATCTATGAGAGAAAATGTTATATTGGTTATGCTAAGCAATCCGATTGTGTGTCCGTTTCAAATTACTCAAGGATAAAAATTAGTGTCTTTAGTTAATAGGACTTTTGATGTGAGCCAAATGATTTGTGTCCGAGTTAATTTCTGTTTAATATTCCTGCATATTGTGTGTGTGTGAATAAGATTTTGTTTCCATTTAATAATTACAAACAATTTATTTTTGTATATGTGTATATATAAACAAAACACTGCTTTAGTACGAGACTGAGAGCTATGAATGTTAAATTCTAATTTAAGCACAATCTAGCATTTTGTTTTGGAGGAAAGGCAAAGTTAATTAAATCAACTTGAATACTTGATATGTATTATCTTCTATCTAGCCCCACAAGGATGAACATCAAAGGTGGTATTTGGAATCAGAATCTAAAACGCCAGA
>OZ024742.1:116452938-116455438 GCA_964016885.1 Eledone cirrhosa
AGATATGGCCAGTCAACTGTGGGGCCTTTCGACTAACAGTCTGGAGCTAGCTTTTGAAACGGCAAGAGCTCAGCCGTCGGGCCTCGAATCTTTATAGTATAGTCATATTCTACCACTCCAAGTATCGGGTACTATGTTGAATAATGGTCTAAGTGTTTTAAAAATGGTTCTATCCTGATATATAGAGAGATTAGGGGAAGATTTAAAATAGTCGAAGTCTGTGTTTCATATGTACAAACTTTATTTGAATATTACATTTGTTTCGATATCAATCACCTCAGGGTACAATCAAGGTGTCGAATATAAGTCGGCCCCGTCACCTTCATTGTACTCTGAGCTGATTGATATCGAAACAATTGTAATATGCAAATAAAGTTTGTATATATGCTGCAACACTTACTTCGACTATTTTAAATCTATTTACACTCTGTACACTACAGCCGTAAAACTGGAAAACAAACCAAATGAAACGGACCTCGTAACAACAATGCGTGCTTCAAATTAACACACACACACACATACACACACACACGTGAGCGCGCACGCACAAAAATATATATATATATATATAAATATATATACACATGTGTACATATGTGTATGAATTTATATAATAATCGTTGATATTTTTCTTTTCTATTTGTTAGAACCACAATTCCCCTTTGGTTTAATATAGCAGAAACTTTGGTAATGTACTGAAAGACCTTTGGATATATGAATTATAGTATTATTTATTAAACGTTAGATTCCGTTACAGTACATTGGCCCGTGATTATCCTTTTAAAAGACTCGTCTAATCTTTCGAGTATCTACTTCAAGCCGAACATAAAATCTATTACATACCAAATATAAAATCAGTATATTGATGAGCGCTTCCATGTAAAGTGACAATTATATTTTTCGATATATGTTTTCATGTTAAATATTCACATGTACTATTTTCAGTTTAATTACATGCGTCTAATTTATTTTTCATATTTCAACAATGCCAACAATGTTTTTCAACTACAGATTTACCATATACTATTGACATAAAAATTAATACAATAAATATTCGAAGACTAACTCAAATAGTTCACGTTAACTGTTTGAGTCGTGTTTACTTTCAAAACCGCTATGACAGTTTGTGTAATTCTCCCAATCTACAAATGATGTATACCTCCAACTAATATAGGTAGTAATATTCCTTTATATTATACACTTGTAATATACGAACAAATATTACAATATCATTAAATATCATGAAACACTTTGAATGTGAAGGAAGATTCTTTCCGATGACATGTATTTGACAACTTACCACACATAATGCAGCATTTTGTTTTCCGCAATTTGTTTTGATAGTAACAATCCTCCTGCTAAATATCATGTTTGATACCCTCTCTAACTGGCACAGCTACGGCTCCGATGATACTAAATTATTTGTAAAAATGATAAAATCTTTGTCAAATATCATCATTTCCCTGCCGAATACTACTCATTGATTCAAATCTGAGAAAAGTTCGTATCAGAACTTTGTCTTTAATTCATATTGCGAGAATGCTGTGTTTGCTTTTTTACACAATACCTGTACCACATCGATGAACAACAAATTCAAAAAGATCTTTCAATGGTGACATGGTAACCCGGACACTTTTAATAGCCCCAAACCAACTCCGCTTCACAGATAATAGATATAGTGCATGTATGCCATTCATGCTAGTTATGAACAAGAGAATGTCGTTAAAAGTTTAAGCCCCACTCGCATTGTCTAATGATATACCGAAGTCAGGCTGGATTAATATCAACTGATACTCGAGGCACAGTCCATTAAATTGTGAGCCTTCGACTATTCCATATGTTCTACTTAAGGATTAAATTTCAATCTATAGATTAAAAGTCCGGTTTTTGTTCCAGACACCATAGCTAAAATAAATATAACCTGGATGTTTTCCTAATTGTATGCTTTTATCACCATCTAGCTTGCAGCCAGAGAAAGAAATCGTTATTTAATTATAATTATGTCACATGCGTATTTAAACAATATTAATTTACCGTTTCCACGAAAGTTAAACTGGTACTCTAACAAACTGTGGTATCTCCATACCTATCTACACGTTTTTATATCGTTTAATGGTTAATTCGACCTGAAACTGCTCATGGCGTCCAAATAATGAGATTTATTCTCCAATACACATCATAAACTTGCTTACATATACACTGCTGCTTCTCCCATTCTCTTGCATGGTTCTTGCACCGATATGGTTTCCTTCGATCGAACATTTTCCAACCCGCCGCTAACTTGCCAAAATCTAACACATCTGTCTCAAACCTTTTCGTTTCAACTGCAACACTTACACAATACATTTCGCCAAAATCCCTCTTCCCAACAATAGCAATCTTTTGGAAATCAGTTGCAGTCGAGTGCTTCGTACAGATGTTCAATGTAAACAACAAATATATTGATCCCCCTCTTACACAGTCTGAAAACATTTTGAAAACCATACTCTATTTATTTACT
>OZ024742.1:116460438-116470438 GCA_964016885.1 Eledone cirrhosa
TACACTTGTTATGCTTCAGAGCATATCTGGCTATCGATTTCTTGAAAGATATTTTCGAGAAAAGAATTACTCAAATTAGAAACTAAACGAAAAAACAAAAAAATGTAGTTTGAAGAAAATTAAAGAAATTCTTGAAAGGAGAATTGAAAGACGGAAACGGGGAGAGAGGGGGAGAGGGAAAATGTGTATGATGTTTGACTTTAAGCGTCTGAGTGTGTCTGTGTGTGTATGATTGAACTTCAGTTAAGTCCTGATCCAGCAAATTTATGATTAATGAAATTCCAACGCTAACCATCCCATTTTGTTATCCAGAAATACAGAAAATAGCTTATAATGCGCGACATTCCCTTGCGCATACGTTGACTGAAGACCATTAAAAGTTTCCACAACTTTTGATAGTGGTATTATAATCAGAATCATTCCGGACGTGACCTTCGCATCCTTTTAGACAATGTGCTCTTCGTTTTTGTACAAGATAGAGGGGATTTGAGAGAAATGTGACTGGTATTTCTAGCAGATCAAATGGCTAAGTAGTCAGCTCATAATAGCAGTTATAGTGGTGCCGTTAATTATAATTTGGATAGCTTTTATTTAGCTGATCTATGATCATAGACATTCTATCATAAACATTTATCATCTGTTGTTATCTTCCTGCGCTTGTCTATGTACGACATTAACTTAACATTGTCCTTCTTGAAACCGTGCAGCTTTTGTGAATGTTGTTATTGTTGCTGCTGTCGCTCTTGCTCTAGTACGTTATTTCCATCTGTCTCTTGCCGTCCGTTAAGTTGTTTCTTCAGTTGGATCTTCCACTATTTTTGTTGTTGTTATTATGTTTATGATGGTGATGGTTAATGGTGGTGTGTTTGCTAAATTGCTGGCTTCATTAATAATTGTTTCTACTTTAGGCACAAGGCCAGCAATTACCCAGTGCATTACTGGTACTTTATTTTATCGACCCCGTAAGGATGAAAGGCAAAGTCAACCTCGGTGGGATTTGAACTCAGATCGTAAAGGGATGTAACTCTGCTGGAAAGCATGGCGTCCGACCCTCTACCGATACTGCCAATTCATTAATAATGATTTCTGATTTAGGCACAGGAATAATACTTCTGGAGGAAAGAGAAAGTCGATTAAATCGACACAAGTGCTAAACTGGTACGTTATTTTATCGACCCCGTAAGGATGAATGGCAAAGTTGACTATAGTAATATTTGAACTCAGAACGTAAAGAACCGAATGAAATAATATACATGGGTAACATCTTCTAGATTTTCGCATAGAAAATGCTTGTGAACGCTACATTCATTATACTTAATGTGATCAGGGAACGTAATTAAACCACAGCTTTCTATCTATGTAGACTTCCTATGTGTTATGGCTATGGTGAAAGAGGTTACATGGTGGACGAGGTTAAAAGGGCTGAGGTCAGACACCTTTCTCTCCGGCGAGCAACTGATTCGTTTTTTCAAATATCATTTTGGAAGAAGAATCAGGATGGAGAGAGAGGTGCTGTACCCCAGCAAATTTTATAAAAGGTGGGTGAATGTGGCAAAGATGGCTCGAGTGGTTGGGCCTTCTCTCTGTATAATCCTGGAGATGAGGGTTGTACATTTTTTCGGGGTGTGTACAACCCCTGTGTAACACCCCCCCCCCATTGGGGATTTCAATTGTTATTTGTTATTGTATTAATAGTTTTATTTTCATATATCTATATGTAAACTCCCCATTTGTATTTGTCCCCTTCTTTTGTGCCCTTGTGGCTAATAAAGAAATTTATCTATGTAGACTGCAAATAAGGCCTAACTTCATGCAGATAAACCTTGTTTTTCCTGAACTATTGGTCGAAAAGCACGTATTAATCAACATGCAAAGGGGAAGCGAATAGGAGAAAATCGAAATTAGATAACGTGATGGTGTGGATAATTCGCAACGGTTCCATATACTCCTCTTCCTCCTCTCAGATTGTACTCCGAACAGGGGTACAATTATCTGTAGGAAAATGCAAATAGAAAACCCGACGACTGCAATCATGGAGAAGTAAAAACAATGTAGTCATTACAACACGATCTGTGATGTTTTGGTTGTAGTTACACCAAAGACAGCTGTGTTTATATGTGTATTTGTATGCGTGTGCCAATGTGTATATGTATGTTTGCGGTATATGTATGCGTTGGTGTGTGTGATAAAAAGTACAAGGTTGCATGGATATACGAATTATACAGAATATTATCTGTTTAATATTTTTGTATTTTGTTTCTTTGCTGCTTATTCCGTTCCTTAGCGTGTTGGTGTTGTGCTTTTTTATTGTAGTAATACGTTCTAGTTTCACCTCTAGCAATAATCTATGGTGTTAAAGAAGCAAAGAAAAAGAACATTTAAAAGTTGTAAACTATGTGGAACTTGTATAAGGAAAAGTTGAGTTAATATCAACAAAATACAGTATGTATCCATTAGTACTTCTGAAGTTTCACGTCAGCCTCCCCACCACCATCATCATCACTAACTTCGCCCTGTTACCTACCCTGGGACATAGCACTGAGCGATAATTTCTTCGAAACAACTGTCATATTAACGCAGTAGGCGTTTAACAAACAAACAGATCAGTGATAGCCGTATTTCCCTAACCGCTACGCTCGCAACACTCAACGAATGCTTAGTAATGTTAGTGAATTTCTCAAACGAGCAACAAGCAGTAACAGAGATGCTGGCTATCTGCCAGGGCTAATGGAGAAACGTTCTGTCTCCAAGGCATTACCTGAATCTTACTGTTTTTCAAAGTTTATATGTATGTATATATATATATATATATATATATATATATATACATACATACATATACATACATATACATATATATACATATATATATATATATATATATATATATATATATATATATATATAGAGAGAGAGAGAGAGAGAGAGAGAGAGAGAGAGAGAGAGAGAGAGAGAGAGAGAGAGAGAGAGAGAGAGAGAGAGAGAGATATGTATGCACTGCCTGAGCAAATGAATTTCACTGATACAATTACATTTAAGCACGCACACACAAGTCTTACCGTGCTATTCATTATTCAGATGAATACAAACACGCACACTTATAGATATATGTATGTATATATACCAGTATTAAACTAGTAAGACCATCATCCAACAGAATACTCGATACGTGAGATAGTTGAGTATTACTATATTAGAAAGAGTCGTAGTCCTTGTCATTTTGGCAGCTAATTCCAGTTTGGAATTAGCTATCGAAACGACAAAAGCTCAGCCCTTGTGCCCCAATTTTTTCTTATATATATATAAGAGTTTCAGAAGATCCCGTTAAGGGTGAAAGCAGCGATTCTTTGCTTGAACTTTAATCTGTTATTTTAATAAATATATATATATATATATATATATATATATATATATATGGGATAACTATATATATATGTATATGTGTGTATATATTTATGTATATATATGGAGTGTGATCAGATGCCCACACGTTTCAGTTTTATTTCACATCCGTAATAAGCCATAGCTAACACAAAACCACCTCCCAAGATCTCAATTTATTTTATTGTTTGGGTATGACTGGATTCTAATTTAGGCACAAGGCCAGCAATTTCGGGGAAAGTATAAGACGATAAAATCGAACCACTACTTGACTGCTACTGTATTTTATTGAAAACTATAAGAATGAAAGGCAACATTGATCACCATAAATACTGCTAATAAATTTCCCGTTGTTCGTATATATCTGCCAATCCACTGCAACATAAAATAATAATTTCTAAAGGTCGCTTATGACTAACAAAATTGAGGGTAAAAGTTGATAATATTGACCTTGATACATAGCTGGTACTTTATTTCATTGATCCTGGAAGGATGAAATACAAAGTTGATTTCGTTTTGAACTCATAACGTCAATAACCAGAACACATTATGCTAGGAATTTGTCTGACGCTCTAACAAATTCGCCAATCCACTGCAACGTAAAATAATGCCCAGAAATTTGGGGTAAAGGAAAGACGATTAATTCGACCCCAGTGCATTAACGGTGTTTTATTTTATCGACCCTGTAAGGATGAACGACAAGGCTAACCTCGGCGGGATTTGATCTCACAACGTAATGGGCCATACTTCTATGCCACTAAGTATGTTGTCCGGTACTCTACCAATTCATCCAATCTACCGCCCTCACCACAACCTAAAATAATTGTTTCTACTTTTGGCACAAGGCCAGCAATTATTCCAGTGCATTACTGGTACTTTATTTTATCGACCCCGTAAGGGTGAAAGGCAAAGTTAACCTCGGCTGGATTTGAACTCAGTTCGTAAAAGGACGTAACTCTATGCCGAAAAGCATGGTGTCCGACTCTCTATCGATACTGGCAATTGACGGTAGAAAATATCGTATACATATAATTTTCGCATGAGAATTAATTGTTAAGTGAGGTTACCCATTTCGCTGAGTTAAATCGGAAATAATCTTTAATGAATTGAAACTGTACCTGTAATGAGACTAAGCTTCGCAAGCGTTAATGAAAAGTTATTATTACATATTGACTGCCAAAATTGTGAGCTAATTCAATCGATATTAGTTAGTGAAAATAGGACTGTTTGTGTGTGAGCTTCCGCGCGCGCTAAAAGTAAATGTCAAACATTACAGGGGAAGGATATATCTATATTCACTTTTCTTCTATCTAAATTTTCCCGATTTCTTTCTTTTCTTACACTTTCCCAAGCATCCTCTCTCTCCCATGCATCCTCTCTCTCTCTCTTTCTCCCTCTCCCTTGCTCTATCTTCTGACGAAGGAATCATGGTCGAAACACTTTTCCAATTATATCAAGTGTTAGATTTATATGTATCACCATATACATACATATATATATATATATATATACATATATATGTATGTGTGTGTGTGTGTGTGTGTGTGTGTGTGTGTGTTTATTTGTTTATGTGAGTGTATGGGTGTATTTGTATTTGTGTGTGTGTGTGTGGGTGTGGGTATGGGTGTGTGTGTGTGTGTGTGTGTGTGTGTGTGTGTGTGTGTGTGTGTGTGTGTGTGTGTGTGTGTGTGTGTGCTCTCAGAGTTTCTTTGTCTTGTAACCTGGCTGTTATAAAAAAAAAATTGATATCTTTAAATCCTTCTTCGTAGTGCCCCAGTATGACCGCATTCCAACGTCTGAAAACAAATGCGTAAAAGTCATGTACACTGCGTTTTGATTACTGGAGAAAGTGGCAGGTCGTGATTGGTTATTGTAATGAAGTTTAAGAAATATAATTTCAATAGTTAGTGTTTTTCATTCAAACCAATTATATTATTATCGATTGTTAATATGTTATTTGTTTTATAAATGATTTGTGGTGATTTAGTTGTTATTTCTAACTGGGCCTGCAATAATCTAGATACGTCCTTGTAGTCCAGCTAATTATTGATGTCCTTCACCAAATTTATTTATTTATATAATTGAGTAGACCTATTATGTGAGTAGTTACTATCTGAGCAATCTCGTCTCGTTTTCATCTCCAAATACTCCTTTTCCGGGATTTGAAGGGGAATTGCTATATTTTGAAATGACCGACTGACCACTAACAATCCTCCTCGATGGATTGCCAGGGGCTACATGAATTGCCTTCTGTAGAAAAATAACTTTGACATTTCTTTTTCTTTCTTTTGTTTCTGATAAACATTCAGAAAATTAAGGCCTGAGATCAATATCGATGATTGTTTTTGATATTTATGATTAATATTGAAATGTTCGGGATGTGGAGTCACTGGAAATCGATCAGTAACAGCATGTTAATTTAGCGTCACTTATTTTGGATTTTGTTTTTTATCACTATTTTCCCTGTGATGTTTAAGAGAAACGGATTAGAGTGAAACTTGAATATGTAAGGTTGAATTAAAATCAAATTATAAAATATTTTTTTATTCTTCTATTTTTATTCCTTTTACATTTTGATGATTTAAAAAATATTAAATTGACGTCAGTACTTGGCTGCTATTTGACTTGAGCGACTCCGAAAAAAATGAAAGATAAATTTGACTCGGTTGTATCAGAACTCAGAACTAAATGATCAAGCCTATGATCAAACGACTCGGTAAGAAACAGACAGATAATCAATATTACGTTAATAAACGTCATACAGGAGCACTGAATTCAATGTCTCGTCCATGTTGTCCTTCAAAGAAAAACATCTACGGTCGATTGATTATCCAAGAGAAAGTTCCAGGCGTTGCGAAATGGAGGCACATTATTGATGAAATTATAAGTCAATATCTGGGAGGATCTGAAATTACTGCTTTAACATCTGAATATCTGATACAGAATCAGAACCAATGGAAGTAAAATATACATATTACAAGGAACATCATCGCGAAAATCAGCTTCACAATATATGGCAGGGTTTTGCGATACTCTAGAACAGAGCTTCCCAAACTGTGTTTTATTTTCGCGTGTTGCAAATAATCTGTAGATGTGCTGCGAAATTAAGTTTAACACCCCAAATCAATTAACCAATTTTTAGCTTAGATTTGACAACGTCACACACAGTTAGATACGTGTCATCATATTCGAACCATTTCATTAATAAAACTTAACTAATGTGCCAGGAATTTTTCAATTATGTGATAATTGTGATAATTGTAGAAAACTCTGTTTTAACGATTCTGTTAATAGGAAAGTATAAACTTAGTTTCTTTACTACTACTGAAGCAACTTCAATTCATTAAAGGATTAAAGTAAGTATTTATATAGAAACCAATCATTTTTTTCAGGGAGGGGGGTAATGCGCGTCAATTAACCTGCAAGACATATCAGCACAATCTCCTTCATATCACAAAATACAGATTGAAAAAGAGATAAACACACTATTCAAAACTTTATATACACGGTCTCGTACAGAAGGATGTAATAGCCATAACTAGAATGACTTTGCTTACGGTTCCACGATCAGTCCCAACCTCCTTCAAAAGGAGCCTTGTAAAAAGGCAACGGCTACAAAATATGCAACATAAAAATTTTAATTAAAATTACACACACACATATGTGTGTGTGTGTATGTGTGTGTGTGTGTGTGTATAAATATATATATATATATATATATATATATATATATATATATATATATATATATATATATATATATATATATAAAGACTGAGTTTTCGAATTACAGGTACAACTTATTTTTGCACGCTAATTGTACTGGAGCAACCTGAAATAAAACGTCTTATTCAAAAATACTTACAATCGTGAGCCGAATACTGTAATCATTGCGCCATGTGCGTTCACATAAATATATATATATATATATATATATATATATATATATATATGTATGTATGATTGTATGAATATATGTGAATACGTATATATATATATATATATATATATATATATATATATATATAGTTAGAGAAGCAAGAAATTGCTTATTGTTATCCAGTTCTTGGTTAAGAAAGCCAGTTTTATGGATGGTTTCAACGTACGGTTAGGGGTAACTCCACAAGTTTGTAAGAATTCCGTTCAATCTTGGAGTAAAAGTATAAAAGAGAAAACACAGGTAAGCATTAAGAGAAGGATTTTATCCAGGTATTTACGACTGTTTCATTGGTAAGTGCAACCTTATTTTGCTATACTGGAAATAGCAGCCACTCAAATATAATTGTTGTTCACAGTCCAAGTTTTCAAAATAGTGAGTAAGTTACTCTTGCAAAAATTCTTAATATATAGAGAAAAACATGTATTTGGAATTGTATTTACTAGTATAGAGAGAGGGGAATCAGAAGGTGAGGGGACAAACGGAATAGTATAGAGAGAGAGGAAAAGGGAAGAGGTAGGAAGTAGAGTGACAAACTGAGATGGAGGGAGGGGTAGCTGTGGAAGGATTCCTTGGTCAGTTTTGATAGCAGACTTCATGTCGTGGAATATTGTGAGTTAAAGAGAATTAAATTGATCATAGTGGGAGGGATGGATAGAGAGGGAGAGTTAGAGGGGGGGGGGAGATATAAAGAGATAAATATATATATATATATAAAAAATAAAGATAAAGATAATAATGACAAAAATAAAAGCAAAGATGGGGGTGAGAAAGAAGAAGAGAAAATATAGCCAAGAAGGGGAGGGAAGGAAGGAAGAAAATGAAGAAATAGAAGAGGAATGAGGGAGAAGAGGGGGATATATATATATTGGTTTTGTGAGTAATTAAAAGGGTTTAGATACAAGAGGGTATAAAGTCTAAGTATATGCAGTTTGTCAGTTGGTAGTAAGAGGTTAAGGGTTCGATTTGTAGTGTGAAAACTTCTCTTTGAGTCTATGGTTACAATAAATTGATCTTTCGATTTTATTGTTGAGTAACTTATTCTTCGAACTCAAGATGTGGAACAGCTCAAGGTCGCATAATCGACAGCAGCTTCTCATATCACTCCGATATGGGAGCGCGTTCGATAATTTTTTCCACTTCAGGGTGTATTGATGGTTACTTTCCCTCAGTTGCTAGGTCTTGTTTGCAAGGGTAGTTACATAACGATGCTGGGAATGTTTCATTGAGTAACGGTGTGTATACCAACGGGCTTTAAATTTATTTCCAGTCGCTCCGATGTAATACCATTTCTGGTTGTCTGATTACACTGTGCATTGGTAAACCAGGTTAGACTGCATACATTCATTATGTAATGGACAGGTTCCAGGTAGGTGGCAGTTACAGTTCTTGTCATGGGCAACTTTGGCATTATTGGTGGGCTGCGATGCCTGTACAAGTGTGTTACATTTTGTTTGCCTATTAGTGGGTGGTTGTGTATTAGATATTCTGTTGTGTTCGGTGGTGATTGTATTGTTATTGTTGTAAATTTGTGTTTTGGTGTTGTTATGTATTTTTTAGCGTTAAGCATCTTAATGTGTGCCTCTATATTTGGTGCCGTGGAGTAAGATAGTCTAATAGATTTAGTGTTAAGGATTTTGCTGTATCTATGTGAATCTGGAAAGTGCTTATTTATTATTCTAAAGAAGGTAGAGGGTAGGTTAGTACTAATAGAGGTGTTAAATATGGGGTTATACCAAATATATTTTCTACTGCGTGACTTGTTTGATTTCGATGTTGTATTTCTATTTGCCGTATACTTTGCAGTTCTATGCGTAAGTGCGTGTGTGCGTGCGTTACCGGAGTTTGTGTTATGCGTGTTCGTGTGCGCTTCACTGAGGCTTTCATCTATATATTCTACTCCATCTAAGTGGCCTGCCTTGTCTAATGCGGTATTGTAGTATTATGCATGTTCTTTGAAGATTTGCCGGTTAGACGAGAGGCGGGAGATCCTAAGGGATATGCTGCGTGGAATGGATTTAATTGTGGATAGTGGGTGGTTTGAGTTACAGTTGATGTATGCTAAATTTTCATTAATCTTGTGAAAAGGTCTTATAAGTCCCGTATTTAGATTAAGCGTCGCGTCTAGAAAGTTAACTGTTTTAGTGCTATACTCATACGTTATGCTAAGGTCTAGTTTCCCGAGAGTCTTTCTAATATTCTTACGGAGTCTTTCTATGCTCTAGTTATTTAGGTTCTTAACTAGGAGAAGGGCGTCGTCTCTGTAGATACTACCGTGAAGGTTGCTAAACTCACTTTGTAAACTATGGGCTATGTCAAATTGTATAAATTTAGATACTTCTTTGTTAGCTATATTGTTAAACCACTTAATTATTTCGGTAGCGTTACCCCATAGTATAATCACTAGTTTATTCTTCATTTGTGCTATCACTCTGTCTAATATATGTTTACTAATTTTCCCGATGTCCGATTTGGACGGGCATATAAGTCTAATTGTGGGGTTATAATCAAGATTTACCTTGTGGTCCTTGAGGTTATATGTGGGGGTACATGGCCTAAGTGGCTCCGTTCTGTCGTCTATTCCTAGATGTTTGACTATATTGTGTGCCCCGTTGTTGATGTTTATCACTCTACTTCCTACCTCTTCCCCCTTCTTCTCTGTCTATACTATTCCGTTTGTCC
>OZ024742.1:116477938-116480438 GCA_964016885.1 Eledone cirrhosa
TATATGTATGTATGTATATATATATATATATGTATATATATATATATATATATATATATATATATATATATATATATATATATATATATATATATATATATATGTATGTATTGGTTGTTGTAGCTATCTAACGTTAAATGCAAGACTGTAACAGTTCAGAATTTTCAGTAAAAACAAAGCGGGCTTTAGCTCAATATTCTCAGATCACATCAAGTTGCCATACACAAATAAAAATAAAGTCAGAAAGGGTATTATTAAATAATGCCGTCTCAGACACCCTATGTTAAAATACCAGACGATATTACCTTGGACGGTAAACTTGTAATCAAGCTTTCGCTAGTTCTAGACCATTTCAGCTATGAACACAATAGCAATACTATTACCGGTACAAGATATATCCAACGTCAGTGATTCAAGGAAGTCTCTTGAAATGTTAAATGTAGCTGTCAACTCTTGTTCACATCACACTCTATATTATTTTAAAATGGAATAAACACTTGTACAAATATTGGATGATCAAAGCTTGGATTTCTGCATGTTCTATCAGAGCTGATTTGTGTTTAAACAATAGACCGTTACAAATCTATCAAAATGTTGACTTGTTAGGAATAGCAGCGAAATTGCCCGTATATAATACCTTGCTGTTTCATAAAAGAGGATGCATCGAAAAATATAGTGGTAGTTATGCTACATCTTAAAATGAAGATGATGATAATGGTAGGGTCACGACTGGAACTTGGGACTAAAGAAAGGAAAATTATTTCGGAAGCCAAATTTCTAATTTATTCGTTCCAACAAGAGACCCTGTTCGCTACAATTAGCAACTGGAAAATAATGAAATATATGAATGGCTCCCAAACGTTTTACATCTAAATTAAAAGAATTTTCCAACTGACCATCCCTGTTGTGATTACTTTCTACTGGCAAGAATAATAATTGAAACAGTGAAACGGTTATATTTAGAAAGAATAGAGACCCAATAACGTAGGTGTGCTGTCTTTTAACAAAGTACATTCAATTCCGAACTTGGCGTATGGTTCAACATTATTGTGGATTCCCAGGAGCTCTAAGAAACAGGTTAGGAGCAACTGTATTAGGAAATACAGTCCGGGAGGCATACGAAATTCGGCTGGAACTTATTGCGTTACATGTCTGCTTTATCAGAAACCATCATTTTATATGTCTGCACTATCAAAGCTCGCCCACTTCTGTTGGGGTCAAGTACAAAATGTAGTTTACTATCTTTTCTACCACAATTGTATGTATGCATCGATATACACCAACTGCTGTAGTCGTAAACGCACCATAAGGATATATTGCATGTCTTGAGGACTTTACTCCTGACGGAGCTCAACCCATCACCAGGTCTGGACACGGCTAATATCTTCGAGAGAAGAAAAATGAGAGAGAGACCAACTTAAAGTGAAACATATTTATATATGAGTGTGTGTATATATATATATATATATATATATATATATATATATATATATATATATATATATATATATATATATATATATGTATGTATATATATATAATAAATCTATATATATATAATATATATATATATATATATAAAGTTTTCCCTTTTTCCTTTTCCACACATACGCAAATTTCAAAAGCAATATGTGTATATATATATATGTAGAAGGAACAACGTGAAATAAGGTGTCTTGCTCAAGGACATAACGCATAACCCGGTTCAGCAATCTAACTCACAACCTCAAGATTGTATATATATATATATATATATATATATATATATATATATGTTTTATATATATATATATATATATATATATATATATATATGTAAATGTATATATATGTGTATATATGTATATATATCTATATATATATATGTATATATATATATGTATATATATATGTATGTATATATATGTATGTATATATATGTATGTATATATATGTATGTATATATAAATGTATGTATATATATGTATGTATATATAAAGGTATGCATATATAGGTATGCATATATATGTATATATGCATATATATATATATATATATATATATATATATATATATATATATATATATATATATATATATATATATATATATATATATATATATATATATATATCCGTTATATATATATACACTATATATATATATGTTATATATATATATACACTAACACACAATTTCAACACTTCATGACAACGATACACACCATATGCAAAAAGTATGTCCCGGAGAAAGAGGCAAACAGACACAAAAATCTTATTCCCAGAGATAGGAAAATCCTTATGAGACGTAGAACTAAACTCTCAAACCAGTTGAATAGTCAACAAAACCAAAACAAGAAGGAATCCTATTTGAAACGTGCACTACTTGACACCGAGATTGCACTCAAGCTTTCACATGAGAATGAGAGGGCAAGGAAAGAGAACAGGGCCATAGAAAACATTAAAACAAACCCTAAGGCCTTCTTTAAATTTGCAAAAGAAACTGCCTCAGTACACTGCAA
>OZ024742.1:116490438-116515438 GCA_964016885.1 Eledone cirrhosa
GCATGGTTCAACATTATTGTGGATTCCCAGGAGCTCTAAGAAGCAGGTTAGGAGCAACTGTATTAGAAAATACAGTCCGGGAGGCATACGAAATTCGGCTGGAACTTATTGCGTTACATGTCTGCTTTATCAGAAACCATCATTTTATATGTGGTGATATAAAGCGAGAATTACAGTACTATATATAATATAATATAATATAATATAATATAATATAATATAATATAATATAATATAATTGATAATGATAATAATAATAGCTTTACTTGCCCTGATGAGTCCTTAATAGGACGAAACATTGTTGGCTAATAAAGACTTTTGATGTATTGAAGGCTTATTTGGTTTATTTTCATAATATATATATATATATATGTATATATATATATATATATATTTATTATAATAAATTGAAGTGAAAGAGGCTGGTGCGTGTGTTTCTTATTGGCAACATGACCCTCCCAAAGTATAACAATATCGGTTTCAACACACGTTTTCAGATAAAGAATCTTGCTAAACAAATTCAGAAACGAAATATATATATATATATATATATATATATATATATATATATATATATATATACACGTATATATATATATATATATATATATATATGGTGGCTGCCAACTCGTTTTAGAGTACAGCCACTACTTTATATCCATGTTTCGTCCTATTAAGGACTCATGGTCGGGTCGTTGGTGAGTAAACTGGCAACCCCACCAAGGTGTCTTGGGCATCGTGCAGGATTAAAAACAAAACATGTCAAAGGGCAAAGGAGCTCTTAAGAGTCAATAGGCATCCAAAATCACCGGGTGAGATGACCCCTTAGCCTTTGTCAAGGCAGCATTCTAGGAGAAGGAAAACTCTGATATAACACCTGCAACCCTGATGGTATCCAATGATGTTGACTTGTTCTTCTTTTTTGTAAATATCATCTTGGTTAAGAGAGTGGTTAAGAGAGTGGGACTGGCTTTGTGCAGTCACTATAAAAGCTTCACGACACAGGCATTGCTTTATATCTGGAGATCTCTCTGCACTTGTCGTCAGATGGTACCATGGGCCTAGCACTATGTGTCAATAATTGTCACAAGTGTAGTGTTTGTACCAGAGTTTTCAAGTCGCTGGCGGGACTGAAATGTTACACTCGTTCAGCGCATCGGTAGGGGTTCTCCTAGATGGATAGAAAGTAGTGGCCGTACTCGAAAACGAGTGGCAGCCACCATGTACATATATCTGTATGTAGATATATATGTTTGTATATATATTTATATGTATGTATATATATATATATATATATATATATATATATATATATATATATATATATATATGTATGTATATATATATTAGTATGTATGTATATATATATATGTATGTATATATATATATATATATATGTATATATATATATGTATATATGTATATATATATAAATATATATATATATATATATAAATATATATATACATATATATATATATATATATATAGGTATATATATATATATATATAAATATATATATATATATATATATATATATATATATATATAGGTATATATATATTTGTATATATATATATATATATATATATGTATATATATATATATATATGTATATATATATGTAAGTATATATGTATATATATAAGTATATATATATGTAAGTATATATGTATATATATAAGTATAGGGCAAGGGAGCTCTTAAGAGTCAATAGCCATCCAAAATCACTGGGAGAGATGACCCCTTAGCCTTTGTCAAGGCAGAATTCTAGGAGAAGGAAAACTCTGATATAACACCTGCAACCCTGATGGTATCCAATGATGTTGACTTGTTCTTCTTTTTGGTAAATATCATCTTGGTTAAGAGAGTGGGACTGGCTTTGTGCAGTGCCTTTGCTCACTATAAAAGCTTCACAGCACAGGCATTGCTTTATATCTGGAGATCTCTCTGCACTTGTCATCACATGGTACCATGGGCCCTGCACTATGTGTCAATAATGGTCACAAGTGTAGTCTTTGTACCAGAGTTTTCAAGTCGCTGGCTGGACTAAAAAGTCACACTCGTTCAGCGCTTCGGTAGGGGTTCTCCTACATGGATATAAAGTAGTGGCCGTATTCGAAAACGAGTTGGCAGCCACCATGTATGTATGTATGTATGTATGTATGTATGTATGTATGTATGTATGTATGTATGTATGTATGTATGTATGTATATGTCAGGTCACCAGTTGGTGCTACTGGTAACATGTATCCCAGTACAACCTGTCTCATGGTCGGGTCGTTGGCGACTAAACTGGCAACCCCACCAAGGTTTCTTGGTGAGGAGGGTGACTTTGGACATCCTGCAGGACTAAAAACAAAACCTGTCAAAGGGCAAGGGAGCTCTTAAGAGTCAATAGCCATCCAAAATCACTGGGAGAGATGACCCCTTAGCCTTTGTCAAGGCAGAATTCTAGGAGAAGGAAAACTCTGATATAACACCTGCAACCCTGATGGTATCCAATGATGTTGACTTGTTCTTCTTTTTGGTAAATATCATCTTGGTTAAGAGAGTGGGACTGGCTTTGTGCAGTGCCTTTGCTCACTATAAAAGCTTCACAGCACAGGCATTGCTTTATATCTGGAGATCTCTCTGCACTTGTCATCACATGGTACCATGGGCCCTGCACTATGTGTCAATAATGGTCACAAGTGTAGTCTTTGTACCAGAGTTTTCAAGTCGCTGGCTGGACTAAAAAGTCACATTCGTTCAGCGCATCGGTAGGGGTTCTCCTACATGGATATAAAGTAGTGGCCGTACTCGAAAACGAGTTGGCAGCCACCATATAAGTATATATATATATATATTTTTATATATATATATATATATATATATATATATATATATACATATATGTATATATATATGTATATATATATATATATGTATATATGTATGTATATATATATATATATATATATATATATATATATATATGTATATATATATATATTTATGTATGTATATATATATATATATATGTATGTATATATATATATATATATGGATGTATATATATATATTTATATATATATATATATATATACATGGATGTATATATATATATGTATGTATATATATATATATGTATGTATATATATATGTATGTATATATATATATGTATATATATATATATATATATATATATATATATATATATATATATATATATATATATATATATATATATATATGCAAAAGTTTTATTTAAAATTGTTGGGATACAACAAGTAAATATTTTATAACTGATATAAAGCACTCGACAAGTTTTTGGAGTAGATATACGATATTAAATAAATGGAAACTATATGTATAAAACCATATTTATTTCATTTTACATATTTCATAGGGTACGTCAAAATTATTTATAAAACTGTTTATATATTGCATTTTGTCTGATGAAGGCATACCATATTTTAATTTGGTATCCCTGAAATATGTATAATGAAATAAATATGGTTTTATAAATATAGTTTCCATTTATTTAATATCGTATATCTACTCCAAAAACTTTTCGAGTGCTTTATATCAGTTATAAAATATTTACTTGTTGTATCCCAACAATTTTAAATAAATCTTTTGCATATATTCTGCTCCAGTATTGTTGAGCGCTTTACATTATAACTGAAAAAATGGAATTCTTTAAGATCTCTTCTTCTCTAAAAGACATACCTCTACCTAGGAACAAAGATTTTATTAAACAATTAATAGAAATAGACTCTTTTATAAGAAGAATCAGGTGGCGTGCTTTCCACTTTGATAAATCTAATCTAAATGAAAATGTTTCAGATTTGGATAAAATTTTCAAATCTAAAAAAATCCACCCCCCAACAAACTACTAATGGATCTTGAAAACGATATAATTTCTATCATCCAAGGAATCAAATTCAAGAGAAACTTCAAAGGCCAGGACTATTTAAGATGCATTAAGGATAATATTGAAAGCTTGGAAAAAACAGAGAAGATCTTAGTGAAATCGGACAAAACTAATAACCTTTATGGAGTACAAAAGGACATGTATAACGGCCTTATATTGAAAGAACTAAGGAAAAAGTACAATGTAGCAAGTAAGGACGAACTGGAAAAAATGAATACAGAGGCATCTTGCATAATGCATGAATTAGACATTGAGAATAAAACACAACCCTTCATGCCTAGGAAACCCAAGATCAATATGAAAGATCACAAAAGAAATTTTGAAAATGATTTGCCAGTCAGATCGATTGCACCGTCAAAATCTGACCTGGGAAAACTTAGCAAAAACATTCTAGACAGGGTAATACGGCAAATTAAAAACTTACATAATTTACCTTACTTAAAGTTATGGAAGGGGACTGGTGAGGTTATTGAGTGGTTTAAAGAAATTAAATATAACTATAAAAATAAATTTATCCAGCTTGATATTGCTAACTGCTATTCATCTATCACTCCTAATCTACTGAATAAGGCATTAAATTACGCATTTAAACATACCGACCTAACTAGCAATGAAATGCACATTATATTATCGGCAAGGAAAACATTGATAGAATTTAATAACCAACTATGGACTAGGGCAGATAGAGATAAGAATTCCGACATAACTATGGGATCATCTGACTCAGCTCAGGTAACGGACCGTGTGGGCCTATTTATAATTAATTCGCTACATAGAAAAATACCAGGTGTAACCGGAGGATTATATCGTGATGACATGCTTTTACTTATTGAAAATAATAGCTGTGAACTAAATAGGAAAAGAAAACAAATTATACAATTTTTTAATTACCTTAATCTAAAAATAGAAATAGAGAATAACCATAGAATAGTCAATTTTCTGGATGTAACACTAAATCTCAACACATGTCTTCACTATTCATTTCACAAACTAAATGAGAACTTGAATTATGTTAATTTTAACTCTAATCACCCCCAGATCTGTTAAAAATACTATAGTGAACTCTGCTCAAGAACGAATTTCAAGAATTTCATCTAATAAAAATATTTTTGATGAAAAAGCGCAGTATTACAATGAAGCGTTAGCTAGAGCAGGATATAGAGATAAAATTAAGTACATCGATAATAATAAGCAAACTAACCAAAATAATAACAATTTTAATTACGGTAACAACCTTAACAACTATAATAGAAAACATTACAATAATTCCAAAAGCCGAAAAAGAAATAGAACTAGAAATATATAATGGTCCCCCCCCCTTCTCACTAAATGTTAAAACCCATATTGCTAAACTATTCTTTAATGCTCTTGACAAACGCTTCCCTAGAACACATAAATATCACTCAATTTTTAATAGACACACTATAAAATTAACTTACTCGTCCACCAAAAATTTAGCACAAAATATTAACAGAATTAATAATAGGAATTTAAAACCTAACCAAAATACCAATAATAACACAAACAATATTCAATTAAATAACTGTAACTGTAGAAATAAATCTAACTGTCCGTTAAATAACAACTGCTTAGCTAAAAATGCAGTGTACAATTGTAATGTTAAAACTAATTTAAATTCTTTTAACTATGTCGGTTCCACCTCGACAGAATTTAAACTTCGCTTCAATAATCATAAGAATTCTTTCACAGATCCAAACAAAACATCCTCAACTTCGCTATCTAGCCTACTCTGGCACCTTAAACGAGATAATGTTAAATATTCGATGATTTGGAATATTGTCTCAAAAGGTATTCCTTTTAATTCCTCATCAGAGAATTGTGATCTTTGTGTAGAGGAAATATTCTTTATATTAAAGTCCAAAAATTCCCTTAATTTAAGGAGCAATTTATTCAGTTGCTGCAGACATAGATTGAACTCAACGTTTAAATATAAATATAAATTTAAAATGTAGTATAATTAATTAAGAAATTTAGTTAATATATGAAACCTGATGATAAATCATTAGATTCCTTCACCTTTTTCTTTTTAAACTTTCTTCCTAAATATAAACAAGGATATAATAAACTACTCTAAAATGTATATGCTCCCAATGTATTAATTCAAATTTACGTAGGATAAATTCCTATACTAAATATAAGGTCATCCGTAGAATCACTGGGTCTTCTAAATCTTTTAAATTATTTTTGTTTTTTATTTGTTTTTTTACCCTGATAGCTTCTAATAACTTTCATATGTCTACCCTTGCAATATCTTGTTTGCGATATAGGTAGGATAGATTTCTATAATAAATATATAAAACATATTGTTTTTAACTTGAGATACTCTATAGTGTGTTAAAGATATTTTAATGCTTTGATATTTCTGTATTAATATATTGATATTTGATTATCTCTATACAAAGGCCATTTGTGTGTATTAACATGCTTATAAAAGGTTTATAGAGTTTATTTATGTGTTCGTATATATATCTGTATATATGCATAACGATGCTGGAAAATTCACGCAGATGTTTATTTATTTATACATATATTTGTATATGTATGGTTGTGTGTGTATATGTTGATGTGTGGTGCAGATATGCACAATTTTAAATACATGAACGGTAATCATATATGTGAGGACATGAATATTAATCGTATTTTTATGTATAGATACTGTGAAATTTTTATAACACAAGAAATGTATAGAAGTGATCAAGTGAAATCATTTGTATGTCTATATTGTTGACTGGAGTAGACATAATTTTCTCTTTTTTCAGAACGTGCATATATATATACATATGTGTATCCGTATTTTTATAAATAGGGTAATTTTTTAAGGTTTTAACTCAGATTTTGGTATATTGACCTCAAGGTTTTAAACTAAACATATGGTCATTATTGAACAATATTATTTTCTCATATTATATATCTATGTCTCATTCATGAATATTGATATTTACATTTTTATATTCATTTCATAGAAATTGTTAATTTAACTTAATATGACATGACGTAAAGTTGTCACTATATCCTCCCCTCTCTATATAGTACTTCCTCTCTCTTAAGTTTCTCTATCTGTATGATGAATTATTATCTCTCTGTTGCTTTCTTTTGTCTTTCTTATTTGTTTATTGTTTCTTTCTTTTTCAATTCCTCCTATCTATTTTTATATATATCTTCCTTTTCTTTCTCTCCTTCTTTTTTCTCTCTCCTTCTTTATCTCCGTTTTTCTTTTCTCTCCGTCTTTTTTCTATCTGTGCTTAACACTACAACTAATAAAATAATTATAAACATATCACTATCCAGAGAGCTTCCAAAGGTAATGGTCGCTTCTAATAGGGTACGTCAAAATTATTTATAAAACTGTTTATATATTGTATTTTGTCTGATGAAGGCATATCATATTTTAATTTGGTATCCCTGAAATATGTATAATGAAATAAATATGGTTTTATAAATATAGTTTTCATTTATTTAATATCGTATATATATATATATATATATATATATATATATATATATATATATATATATATATATATGTATGTATATATATATATATATATATATATATATATATATATATATGTATGTATATATATATATATATATATATGTATTTATATATATATATATATATATATATATATATATATATATGTATATATATATATATATATATATATATATATATATATATATATATATGTATATATATATATATATATATATATGTATATATATATGTATATATATATATATATATATATATATATATATATATATATATATATATATATATATATATATACATAGATATATATAGATATATACATACATACACACATATATATATATATCTACATACATACACATATATATATATATATATATATACGTACATATATATATACACTCATTTATATATATATATATATATATATGTGTGTGTGTGTGTGTGTGTGTGTGATTATTGTATATTTATGTATGTTCTTCTGGTTTTATAATTTCACCAATGTTTTCCCAATGGAGAGAGAGTCGGTTTCTAACATAGACACAAGACTCTCTCATTGGAATTTACACACCATCAACTAGGTATATTATGTATGCATGTGTAGATATCGATGTTATAGTATGTGTGGATACGGATGTGTTGAGGTGTATGTGTGCATGCGTATATGCTTTGTATCTGTACATGTGTATATGCAGTTATTAGATGCAACATTTTGGGAATGTTTTACATATTTTTACTGTTCCATTGATGGATTGTACTTGTAATTTCCTAACTAGTCGTGTTCTTCCTGTTCCTGTGAAGCCTAGTTTCTCAAGATTTGTATTGAGGCAGTTACTCACATACCCCAGTGCCCCAATAATCACAGGTATAAATCTGAAGGTGTAATAAGGGTGGAGTATCTGCTGATTTCTCATCAGTTCTGCATAAATATTCTTCTTTTCGCTAATCTTTGATATTATATTTGCATCTGCTGGGCAGCTAATTTCCACTACTGTGCATGCTTTCTTCTCCCTGTACCATATCATAATATCTGGTTTGTTATGCCTGCATTTTATTGGGGTTTTTACTGGAACATTCCACCAGTACTCTTTCATATTATGTACAAGATGTCTTCCACATTGCTGTACCTTTTAATGTATTTATTATCGGAGCTCTCTTTTTTACGGATTGCATTGTACAGTGTTTTGGCCACTACATCATGCCTCATAGGTAAATAGTACCGCGATGACATCTTTGGACAGCTGCTGATTACATATGGTGATATATTCGCTGTTAGTTCTGCAGAGTCTGCACTTATTATCACATCTAGTTGTTTTACCTGCATCCCTATCTCTTTTGTGAATCAGGTATGTCGTGTTAATTTCCTGTTCTTGGATTGCAAAAGCGTATCCTTCACAGTGGAAGCCAATATAGCGGTTGTTGGTCCAAGATAGACTACTTTCTTTATCTATATTACTCTCACTCTGGAGCTTCCTGGCAACATATCCATGCATAAATTTTTGGCTGATAAGCATGCAGTTTTTCATCCATGGAATCACTGCGATACTGCTCAGCGACTTCCCTGGGTGTGAGTTTTTGATTATCACACAGGGAATATCTCTCGGGGAGTTCCTTCCCAACTCTCATGATATTATATGTTTCATGCAGACAGACTTGCTCGAGAGACGGGCTCTAACGTTTCGAGGTTCGTAGATGTCGGGGAGATATGATGCGACATTCAAATGATGTCTGGACTGATATTATGCCTCTGCCTCGCTGCTTACGTTTCAAGTAAAGGCGGTCTATGTCACTGTTGATGTGGAAGATTCCGGTGTTGTTTAGTATTTTTCGAGTTACAACCTCAACTTCTCGGATTTCGTCTATCGTCCAATTGAGTATTCCAAACGTTGGTGTTAGGACAGGCACAGCAAAAACATTGTGAGCCATTGTTTTGTTTTGCGCAGTGAGTTCCGATGACCAAATCTTTCTTAATCGGGTGTAGTATTCCCTGGTTACACGTTCCTTATTACAGATACCATTATAGGATATGTTCTCATCTATCCCCAGGTATCTATAGCAGTCCTCATCAATATCGGTGAAACAGTTAGGCCATTGATGACAATGTTGCTAGATTGGGTTGTTGTTTTTCCCCGCTTTACAATCATATATGAGCATTTATCTTGGCCAATTTCCATTCCTATATACTTTGAGAACGTTGTAACCAGGTCAAGAATGTTCTTAATCCCATCCATGTTCTTGGCATAAAGTTTCAGATAATCCACAAAGAAATTATGTGTTAGGTTCGTATTTCTGTCCTCCTGTGAGTCAATGATGTATCCTTCACATTTCTTGGGCAGAAAGGACAAGGGGTTTAATGACAGGATGAATAATGTCACAGAGAGACTCTCTCTCTGAAATATACCCCTGCGATATTTTATTTTATCAGTGAAAATAGAGTCCTCCCTCTCTGTCTTTAACCTTAGGATAGTAGCCCAAGAAGAAGACAGCTTATCTATGGCTCTGATAATAATGTCTGGGAGTTTAGCAAGTTGGAGGGCCTCTATCATCCAAGAGTGGGGAACAGAATCGAAAGCTTTCCTGTAGTCCAGCCAGACTGTAGCCATATTCCTCCTAAGTTGTTGCACCTCCGACATCGCAGTTTTGTTGATTAGGAGTTGTTCAGCACATCCCCAAACCCCTTCCTTTCCAGCTGCTTGTTCATCTGTGATGATGTTATTATTTTCACAGTGATCTTGGAGGAGTAGGTTCAGGCAGGCTGTATACATCTTATACATCAGGTTCTGGCATGCAATGGGTCGGTAGTTTTTTGCCAAGTGGGTGTCTTTGTTCTTCGGGAGCAGTAATGTTTGTGCTAATGTCAATCATTCTGGTATAAGTGTATCTCCCTTAAGAACTTGTTGGTAGAGGTCTGTAAGATGCCTCCGATAGAATATCAGTTTTTTGTACCAGTAGCCGACAATCATGTCTTTTCCTGGTGTTTTCTTATCTTGGAGTTTTCCTATCACAGTCGCAAGGGTACCCTCACTTATTTAGTATGTTTTTTTGTTGTAGTGTAGGAGCAATAGTTCTTTCGGATTTCTTTTAGCCACACTGCATCTTGGTTGAAATTCTTCTTTTCACCCCATATTTTGCTCCAAATGGAATCTATATCTTTCTGGGATGGGGCCTCAGTGACACTTATTATTTTGTTCTTCATATCTCTATAGACTGACGTTTGATTCCTTCTGAATCTTTTATTAAGCACTTTTCTTTCATCTACCTTCTTCAGGTATCGGTGTTTTTCGCTAACAGCTCTCATTTTTTGTTTGAGGGTGATCAGCTTATATTGAAGAGTTCTGGTTCTACTGTTACCAAACATCGTCTCGATATCACTTTTCACTCTTTGTTAGTGAGGAGTGAGGTTTTTTGTGTTTGTTTGCATGTATGGAGCATTGTCACATATGCTATGGTTTTTTGTAGGTCAGCAATCTTTTTTTCTATTTTAGTTATATATGATGATATTTTTGGTGGTGTTTTGTTCTTATTAATATCTCTGCTATCACCAAGATAATGCTTCACTATCGTTGCTAAGGCATATAAACAGGCGTTGATTTGCCAAAATGTTGGGGTTTTTATCCGTCGTAAATATTCATCCCCTATGTCGTCAATAACAGGTAATATTTCATTATTTGTTTTTTTATTAAATATGTTCGTTTTAATACGTTCAGCAAGAGAGATATTCATACATGAATTAATTTCTCTCTGGAAGATTTCGTTGAGGGGATTTTAAATTGTTTATACTTTTGATTATCGATAGTATTTTCCACAACAGTCGAAGTAGACTCGGATGGTACACGTGGTGTCAAATTTCTTCGATTATTATTATTATTTCTTCGATTATTATTATTATTATCGATAGTGTTTTTTCCCCAGCATTCGAGGTAGACTTAGTTGGTACACGTGGTGTCAAGTTTCTTACAGCCATAGTTGTTTCAAGGCATTGTTTGTCCTGGCTGCTAGGAAGGCTAGTAACATGGAGACCTGTAGCATGTGTTGTTGATCCCATATTTGTTATGGGGGACTTACAATTCATAATATTTATCTTATTTTTACGCTCAACAAACGTCGCTTGTCGGCGTAATTGTTTCCCTGTGAAATAATTTAGCTCTGGGTGCATTTCATCCCAGTGTAGCTTCATTGTGTTCATATACCCAATGGAGGGATTGTTTTTTGCCATTTTATAACAATTAAATAAATCATCATTAAGTACGCAACTCCAAGAGATATTCAATTTATAATTTCGGTTTCTTCTGTAGTTACAACTGAATAAAGTTTGTTTACCTTTGTCGTTCTTTGTCTTCGATACTTCCTTAATTTTGTTGTTATATTGTGTTCAGCCATGCTGTTTGTAGCAAATCCTTGTAAAATGAATTATGTATTTAGTCGGATATCTCTACGAATTCAAAAAAATGGTGTCTTCAGAAGATATAGTTAGAAGAATAACTAGTTATTCAACATGACTGTAGTTGGGCCATTACTGTCGGAGATAGTATTCATCTTAAATTTAATAAATAGTCTCCCACGCCAAAATATGCAACTGATCGCAAACACCCACAAAAAAGGCCCATGTTTATATAAATCCAACATTTTACCGATCACAACAAACAATTTATTTGTTGTTGAACCACCAGTTATATGAGCAGATGCTGGGGTACATAGCTTCCATCGGTGACCTTTAACCAATTATTTGCGAAACGCTATACTCAATTAAAACATAAATACATGTAATCGAAACTTATATATATATATTGACAGTCAATCGACTTTCGTTAAATCGGACTGAGGAAACAATGTTTCCATTGGTCTTTCCAATTGCTAATACTATCTATCGGTCGCAACTCCAGGTAGAACGAGCAACGTGAAATAAAGTGTCTTGCCCAAAGACATAACGCATCGCCTGGTCCGGGAATCGAACTCACAACCTCTTGATTGCGAATCAAATTCTGTAAGCACTCAGCCACATGCCTTCATATATATTATGACGCGACATATAAGATGTATGTGTCACGTAAATTCGTACCACAGAAAACAGATATATGTATAACAATGAAAGTACATATCCAATGTGAGACGTAGTTTTTCTCTTTATTCACATAAGATCATTTATTTTTTTATTGACGCAAACTTTACATGAAAATCAAGAGTTGCTAGCTGTTTGCTAGTTTCATGTGAAGGCCTACACTGATAATTAATACTAATTTCATTAGTATCATTTAATCAATTAATATTTATTTAATTTCGAACATTTACAATAATTACGTTTCTGAATAGCTAGCGGTATTCTTGATAAATACTATTCTTAAAGCTATTTCTTTGCTGTTGAAAATCTTTTCTGTCCTTACTTGTAAAAGTTTCCTGGACAGTCATTAATCAAATTGTCGACCCTGAACAGTCAATGATCAATAAATCTATTATTACCATTCGTCTTCATGATCCTGTTGTTAGAAACCATTATTGTGAGGCATTTTCCAATAAAGTATATATCAAAATGTGGTGTCTGTTGGGTATATCACAATAGACTTTTCTGTAACAGTGGTCTTCAAAAAATAAATTTGAGAGGAAGCAAAATAGAGATAATGCATAAGAAAGACAGAGGAAAGAAGTAGAGACAAACTGAAAAAAAGGAAATTTATGAGAGAGGGATTGTGAGAGTAAGAGAGAGACTGAAAGCGAGAGCGTGAATGAGAAATGGAGCGACTGATTGAGAGAGACGGACAGAGATATTGAATGATGTTTGTAAAAATAAATTAGCAGTTGAGTTTAACAGTCCAAAATGGTCATTGAAGTTTGGACACTCGCCTGACATTACTGACATGTCTACTTGTTTAAAGTACTATTGTCTATGATTGTTGACCCAAGGCGTACATATATTTATGTGTGTGTCTGTAAGTGTGTCTGTAAGTGTGTGTGTGCGTACGCATACAAACACACACGCATATATATATATGCGTACATATAGGTATATATATATGCGTATGTATAAATGAATATATATATATATATATATATATATATATATATATATATATAATATATAGATACGTTATTCCGGGTTGAATCGGAGGTAACCACAGTAAGTAAGGTACTCAATACACGGCAGAGTATAAAAGTTTTAATATAGATGAGATTCTACAGGATTAGAACTGTTTCATTCTTTAGAAATCATCAGGAATCTGGCTATCCAAAAATAAATATGGTATTTATAGGTCTCTTCAGGTGGTAGGAGAGGGTGGGGAGTGGGAAGAGTAGAGGTCAACTAATGACCTCTACCCTTCCCACTCCCCACCCTCTCCTACCACCTGAAGAGACCTATAAATACCATATTTATTTTTGGATAGCCAGATTCCTGATGATTTCTAAAGAATGAAACAGTTCTAATCCTGTAGAATCTCATCCATATTAAAACTATATATATATATATATATATATATATATATATATATAATATATATATATAATAATAATAAATGGAGAGCGAATAACCAAGTTATACATAAAACTTAATCTTAATCCTACATATGTTTCAATGTTTCAGTGTATAACGGTGGGCCATACCACGATAATTATATATATATATATATATATATATATATATATACTAGCAGAAATACCCGGCGTTGCTCGGATTAAAGAAAATAATGAAGTGCAATTCAACCGTTGGTATACTGTCTGATAATATAGTGTGATTAGTGATTCTAACTTTTCCGGCATAACACATTTTGTGAGATCATGATCAATCATTGTTTTTACGTCCGCTTTTCTACGCTTGCATGTGTTGGACAGGTCTTTCCGTTTACAATATCCCGATAATCGTCGCATTCCTTCATCTCCTCTGGGAGACTCAGCGATTTAAGATCAGCTCTCCCCAACTTTGCCCAGGCCTTTCTCGGTCTACTGCAACTTCCTTCCACTGGGATTTCCTGGCACTTCACGTTTCTGTACCAATGCTCTCTTCTGTCTTGCACACTGCTTCGGATTCCTCTTAACCCACCTTCTCCCTCGGCTCATTCAAGCTCTGCCTTTATCCGCATCCAATGAAGCATGATTGTTTCATTTCTCTCCACTCTATGTAGTCACAGCCCATGTTTCATTACCATGTAGCACCCCATTTCGCACACATATGTCAAACAGCCGTCTTTTTTTACGGAGAAAGAAACCATTTTCTTGTCAACATTGGTAGTAGCTCTCTAAAGTTGTTCCATCCTATCCTTATTCAAGCTTTTATGTTTTTCGAACAGCCTCCTCTGCTGCTCCCCTTGGCGATTGGTTGCTTTCATTTTCCTATTATCAACAAGCCTTTTTTTTATATTGTTGTTCTCTTCTGATTCATTTCGACTAGATTTCGCTTTTGTTTTTCTTAATTTCTGGAGTATATCTTGTCGTTGTTCTTTACTTTCATTCTCCCTTTATAGCTGCTTCGGATGAAATTGTTACTTGCAGCTTCCAAAGTCAATATAATTCATCTAAAACTTTTACATTTTTCTATTAATGATGGATGTAAGTCGACTCAATTTTTTTTTAATAGGGACTTACTGCATTAAATTTCAGGTATTCTTCGGAATCAACAACCAAAAGCTAAGGGTTGAGTCAAATGTTTCTTGGATGAGGACTCACGGCGTTAACTTTCAGTTATCTAACGTAAACAACAACCAAAGACTAACGGAAATTAATATGTAATAAAATATTAAAGCTTTCACAAATGTTTATTTTTAGTATTGTGTTCATAAATCAAAACGCATTTTTACCAACTTTCTTCGCTGTCTTTATCTCTGTATTTTTTTCTCCCCGTTCATTCATTCACTTACTTACTTAATACCATATTTTGCTTTCGGAGCTATATACGAAGATATGTGTGTGTGGGGGGGGGGGGGGCTGTAAAAGCTAAATATGAAGTATATATATATATATATATATATATATATATATATATATATATATATATATATATATATATATATATATATGTGTGTGTAAATATAGATATAGATATAGATATATAGATATAAATATATTGTATACTATAAATCTGACGGCCGTATGTAGGTAACAAACTTTCCGCCAAACGGCTGGACCAAACAGCACCAAATTTGCACCATAGATGTAACGTTCTCCAAGTAAAAAAGTGAGGGTATTTTTGTCTACTGAATTTTGTTAAAAGATTAAAGACATTATTTAAATATCCACTTCTTAAAAATTTCAAATGTCAACACTTCCGGTTATACGTCATTCCTCACTTTTTCTTATGACGTCGCACAACATTCACCTCTTTTTCTTAGTCTATCTTTTAGATAGATACATAGCTATAACGTAGCGCCCTTATAATATGTCTCTGTATGTCTGACTGTTTGCATTAGATAACGTTTTTCGAAATATTTACTTCTGCGTTCACAGACTGATTTTTTTTAGTTAAGGGTGAAAGCAACGATTCTTTGCTTAAACTTTAATGTTATTTTAATATATATATTCGTGTACAGATATTTTTGCATACACAAAAACAAAAACCTATTTATTTCACGAAAGCACAGACGGCTTATCGTTATTGTTACTATTCGAGGTTAGCGGACCAGAGTTTTTCCAAGATCTGAGAACCATCAATGGCCATCAATGTTCCACTTACCGTTTGGCTTGCCTGATGCGTGATATGTTACACGATGACAGGCATTGGCACCTCATCCTGCAAGAACCAGCAACTGCTAAAGTCCCTTTTCAGCTGCGAAAATGTTTGCTATTATGCTGCACAACTGCGATCTCGCCGACCCTCTCGCAATGTGGAACAACCACCACGAAAGTGTAGCTGAGGACATCCTCCACCGCACACGCAGACACAATCCGAACGTAACATACGATGTTGTTTTCAATGAGGCGCTCATTTGTCTTGACAACAGTGCCCTGGAGATTGGTGGTAGGCCTCACTACGGCTTACCTGCTCCTGACAAGAGTGGCCAGAGGTCAATGTCTACAGAGCTTCTCCGTGAGACGAGCAACGAGATCAGTGCTTCTCCCATGGTCAATTGCATGTAGGATGCTCTAGGGTGAGCTCACCAAACAATCTCTTCATCTTTGCTCCGGAGGGCCGAACAAAAAATATTGTATACTCTGAGGCTCTAACAATGTAATTTAATTATTTTCTGTTACTTGGAATTTCCATTATGGTTGTACAAATTATTGTTTGTTAAAAAATGTGTTCTCTGTTCAGCCTTTATATTTATAACTATCAATTTTCTTTAACGTACTGGCTACTGAACTGGGGAATCCTAAAAACTATTCAAACCCAACATCAGAGCACGTTAACCCCCCTCCATCGGTGACTTGAGAAGGCGTGTGGTATCTTTGCATTGGAGAGGAGGGGCGATTCCTGAAAAGATAAAATGCCGGTATACCTTTCCAGTGGCCAGCCGGATGGGCCAGCTAGTGTATATATATATATATATATATATATATATATATATATATATATATATGGAGTGATGTATGCATGATTTAGATATTCGTGCGTGTAAACGCAAACAACTGTAATAGTAGTTGATGACTATAATAGTAGAATTAGGATAAAATACCCCAGGATAGGGGAAAATTTGGTCGGAGTCATATGCGAGAAATCGAACCACTTTGCTAAAGAGCTACTGTCCAACAATTTATCCTGTAGATAGAAATGTAAACAAACCACTTGACGTTTCCGTATCATGGGATACTTTACACACACACTCACACACACACACACACACACACACACACACATACACACATACACACACCTAAATACAATACAAAAAACATGTACATACATACGCATACGGAATAGCTGGAATGAACGATATTAATGATATTACCTTCAGACAATCACTGGAAATAGAGTCAAGATAGAAAACAGATTTGTTCAGGAAAAAAAAAAGAAAAAAGAAATTCTCTTAGATTTTATACTCGTCTGAAAGAAACAAGTAAATTGAAAACGAAATAAAGGTAACTTATAACTACTTTGCTAATACGTGATACTTTTCGAAAATGTGTACCTCATTTGAGAGTTCGATTTTCATTTCTCTGTCCATACAAATGTCTACAATAAGTTTAGCTATTTGCCTATTCTGTTTCGGACGCAGCATCGCCAAATGATTAAGAATTATATTACGTAATTATAAGATCCCAGGTTTAATCACACTGCGTGGCTTCTTGGGAAAATGTCATTTAACATAGCCTCAAGACGACCTAAGCCTCGTAAATGAAATTGGGTTGACGAAAACTATTTGGAAACCCCACTTTTGCCACACATTATGTCTTGCCGAATCTCCCTGTGATTTAACTGAAGAATACACGCCTGGACTTATCGAATAGATGTGAGTTGGGCTTATACTTTGTTTTATAGAATTTTTGCCTCGAGCTGTTTTAAACCCAGAGCTCAGAGAACCGGAGTAAATACTTCATAGAATCTTTAATCACTCTATTAATTCACCTGCTGGTCACTGAAAACTGAAAGAATCAGTATTTACCATTTTGAAATGAAAGTCATATATATATGTTTTATGGTGACATTTCATTAATTAACGCCTTTCTTTAATATTATTTTTAGCTGGGGAAACATTATCAACAATAAATGAATCAAAAGTGTACAATAAAAAATTAATAAATAATCGCTAAAAAAAGTAAAACAAAATAAATATGATGATAATGATAATATTAATAAAACCAAAACATGATAAATTAAATGAAGAAGCGAAGTAAAATCAATAAAGACACTACATTGTTCCTTTGACGTTTAATTGTGAAAAGATTGTTTTAATTGTCAATCATTTTCATGCTGTAAAGTTATTGTCACGTTATTTAATTATCCTTCAAATTCTATTTGTTAGACTTGATTGGCCATTCACAGCCACCAACAACTTCCTTCTTGAAGATATTCGATCGGATTTAGTTTCTTTTCAATATGTTTTTCTTCTTGTGCTATACACTCTCAAGGAAAAAAAATTCCGTTAATAAAATATCAAGTTAAATGTAAAATATAATTTTTTTTCATTTCTAGTTACTTAGGCTTTTATTGGTGGATTGGCAGTATCGGTAGAGGGTCGGACGCTATGCTTTCCAGCATAGTTACGTCCCTTTACGATCTGAGTTCAAATCCCGCCGAGATTGACTTTGCCTTTCATCCTTACGGAGTCGATAAAATAAAGTACCAGTAATGCAATGGGTAATTTCTGGCATTGTGCCTAAAGTAGTAGAAACAATTATTTAATATTTGGTTTCTATTTATTTTGTTAATGAAACCTTGGCGTAGCATATTGATGTATTGGAAAATAAAACAATATTTTCTGGTCGTACATCCTGATTGTATTCCGCGTTATGAGATTTGCTAAAATGATTTGAAAATTCGTTGGTCATTCGCCAGAATCTTTAGAACGCCTGTTAAAATACCATACGATCTTGTGTTGCAGACCTTTATGAGTTTTCATCGCTTTCAGATAAATGTTCGCCTTCATATTTCCCGCAGTCAATAAAATAAAACACCAGGCAAATATTCCGGAAGATGTATATCCCTATAATTGTTTCTACTTTTGGCACAAGTCCAGCAAATATCCTAGTGTATTGCTGGTGCTTTATTTTATCGACCCGTAAGGATGAAAGGCAAAATTAACCTCGGCGGGATTTGAACTCAGACCATAAAGGGTCGTAACTCTTTGCTGCATTGCATAGCGTCAGACTATATCGATACTGCCAATCCACCGCCTGGATATTCTTGTAATGCATCTTAGATGTGAATGGGAAAATAATACGTGTATATATGCGTATATAAACACAGCCACATATTCATTGTCCTGCTTACATTCCCTTGCACATACGCATATACAGATTTGTTCATTCACGAGCGGGAGACAAGATTTCACATCTTTTCCATAAGATGCATTCCTGCAGTCTAATAGTATATCCGCTTTAACCGCAGTAGGAGATGCAATACCAGAAAAAGGTTAACCTCAGCCATTCGTACACTTCATTGGACATACAGCCATAAGACAGGCATAAGTCAGTTTAGCTAATTATTAGGTGTGTTAAACGTACTATCTCGCCCGTAGAAAGTATCTCAGTAGGATTGCTGCAAAGAATTCGTTATTATGCATGCATTAAAATATATATATATATTATATGACCATTTCTATCCAGTGGTAAACCAACAAACCTAAAGATATATATATATGAAGCTTCGACAGGACAAGAACTGTTTCATTCGAAGGAAATCATCAGAAAACCGTATATATATATATATATATATATATATACAGAGAGAGAGAGAGAGAGAGAGGGGGGGGGGGGGATTAAACAGTTCTTGTCCTGTAGAAGCTTTATATATATATATATATATAAAGCTTCTGCAGGACAAGAACTGTTTCATTCGAAGGAAATCATGAGAAAAGCCATGATGATTTTCATCGATGAAACAGTTCTATTCCTGTAGAAGCCCTTTCTGTATTAAATACTGTATATACTCTACTATGTATTGAGTAGCTTTCTTACTGTGTTTACCCTGGATTGAACCTAGGGTATGCACACACGTGCGCACGCACCTATATATATATATATATATATATATATATATATAAATATATATTATTCAAAATATTAATAAATGAAGACATTCACATAATCAAAATATATGTTTTATTATATATATTTCGAAGGTACTGTGCTGTTTTTTTCAGTACGTCCTCGTCAGATAAAATACATGAATTGGTGTATGACATGCCTCAACGGTCTTGATGGTTCACTTCCAGTATTGGAAGTATTCCAGACTGCCAATACTGGAATTGAACCATCAAGACGGTTGAGGTATGTCATACATCAATTCAATTATTTTATCTGACGAGGACGTACCGAAAAAACACCAGAGTACCTTCGAAATATATATAATAAAATATATATTTTGATTATGTGAATGTCTTCATTTATTAATATTTTAAATAATATTAATAACTCCAGAAAACTCTTTGTAGAGTGCTTTTAATCTATTGTAAAACTATATTCATTGAGTAATCAATGAACCATATTAATCTTTGGTCATATATATATAGAGAGAGAGAGATAAAAAATGGCGAGCTGTGTTATTGCAATTAAGTATAAAAAATGAAGAATTAGAAATAGAAGTTAGGAATATTCATCATCAGTTGTCTACTAGGCATCATAGGTATTTCTTCATATTGTCTGTAATGCGAAGAAATACCTAAGATGCCTAGTAGACAACGGATGTTGGATATTCCTAACTTCTATTTCTAATTGTTCATGTTTTATACTTAAATGCAACAACGCAGCTCGCCATTTTTCATTCATATATGCTTTCCCCTTCGCTGTGACCTGTCTTTTTTCTCTTCCCTTGCAGCTATCCTCTTTCTCTCTCCCCCTTCTCTCTCCTTCTCCCTCTTACTTTCACTCAACCCCTCTGTTAGTCACCCTCTCTCGGCTAGCCTCTTCCTCGCACTTTCACTCACTCACTCTCTGCTACTCACGCTCTCTCTCACTTCCTCCATCGTCCCACACCGTACGCGATCTTTCTTCTCGCTCACATCCGTACGGTTAAGATGTGTCTTTATATCCTCGTCAATATTCGCCTGTTCTTATGTTCGAAATGAATTATTGACATGATTTTTTTCATTTTTTCCTCTCTTTACGTTGCCTCACCATTCGTGTCTGTTTACCTGTCTTTCTCTTTCTCCACCCAACTCTTTTTTATCCCAATAAGTTATTTTAGTTATTGTATCGCCCGAGACGGAGGTATATTGTCTGTAATGCGTAGAAATACCTATGATGGCTAGTAGACAACTGATGATGGATATTCCTAACTTCTATTTCTAATTCTTCATTTTATATATATGTATATATATATATATATATATATATATATATATATATATATATATATATGTATATATATATGTATATATATATATATATATGTATATATATATATGTATATATATATATGTATATATATATGTATATATATATGTATATATATATGTATATATATATGTATCTGTATATGTATATATATATAAATATATATGTATGTATATATATATGTATATATGTATATATATATATATGTATATGTATATGTATATGTATATATATATGTATATGTATATATATATATATATATATATATATATATATATATATATGTATATATATATGTATATTTAAATATGTATATTTATATATGTATATATATATATATATACATACATATAAATATAAATTAGCGAGAATCGTTTTCAGCTCAGGAATTAACGAAAATCAACGTCCGATGTGTGTGGCAAGCGCTCGATGAATCATATGAATCAGAGCTACAACATACGTTAAGGGCCAAACACACTGAGATGATGGTTAAACATATCATCCGCAAAGCCAAAACAAAACGACCAAGTAATTCGGGTCAAACAATAAAAATATATGTGTTGATACTTTCCCGGACCCTGGACTGATGGTAAAATCCAGTATTGGTTTCTGCGACTCCAAATCAGGTACTGTCCGCCTACATAAAGAATGTTGGGCTTCTGGTGAGATGATGAACAAGGCAGTCGTGTTATCAACGGGTTTTGCTCCAAGATGCAATAGATAGTGTGGCTATTACTGACCCCGCGTGGGATTCAGCAAGGGAGGTAACACCTCTATTAAGCGAATGATTCAGTTGTGTATTATTGCGAGAATGCAAAGTATCACAAATCGAATAAAGCTCTCGACAGAATGGTTAAATATAACAGAGCTATTCAACAGTCAATATAAGTAACTGAAAAAATCAATAAAATTAACTGCTCAATAGCTAGACTCTGGAGATTAATTCAAATATAAATTAGCGAGAATCGTTTTCAGCTCAGGAATTAACGAAAATCAACGTATGTATACATATATATATATATATATATATGCACTGGAAGGTAATATCCCTAATGGTAGAGCATTCAGTCCATGGGACGAGTTAGGTAGAAGTGGTTACACAACAGTTAGTTCACCATACCGAGAACAATTGTCTCACCTGAGCGGATCGTCAGCTCGTAATGGTCATGGTTATACGGAACAGGAAGGACAACCGTACGAACGTGCATGCGCAGAAACGATCACTTCATACAGCCAATACTAAATTGCGTGCGAGAGGTGTAAAGGAGATAACTCCGAAAGTCCGAAAGTTTCTAGTTGATAAGAAAATTAGGATGTTGTTGTAATTCAATCGGGGGCTTTGTAGTTATGTAAGAGGTGTTTCCAGACGTGTGGACAACGTGTGAAGAATTCATTACTTGAGTTTAGGCAATAACTATTGCGTAATCTCTTTAGATTATTTATTCGTTCATCAATACATAGTCCACACGACGGATTGCCTCTTGCGTATGGCTTGGAATTAGTGATGGCTTTCCATTGATTGGAGTAGTCTATACTTGAGTCCTTGAGGGACCATGCGTGGCTCGCAAGTTTCGTATATGAACGCCTGTCCGGGTACCTAAAGGTCGACTGGTGGTTCAGGAAGCGTTCCTTAAATCGGGCCTCCGCCATACCCATATAGGATTTGACCTCCTGTGGTTGATTTTGTCAGTTGGAAGTGACGACAGCTTCATAAACTACAGCGGGTGTGTTGCATTGCTGTTGAAGGGTACAAGCTTCGGGCTTACGGCAAGTGCACCCTGGTGGGGTGTTGCTCTTAGGGCTGTTGGTGATGTGGGCCTTCATGTTCTTAGCGCAGGAGTATCCTAGTTTTACTTTGTGTCGATTAAAGATGCAGCGGTATTTATGACCTATGGGAAAGTGTCTATCTAAGAGGGCTAGAAAGTTTTTTGCCTACATCGGTTTTAACGTTGAGTGAGAATGGAGCAGAGAACCATATAGTTTGTCTATTGTTACGCTTTCTTTTCTTATTGCTGTGTTGTTAGTGGAAGAGTAAGTGATAGGTTGCGAGAAGCCGCTGTTAGCTAACGCCGTGTTATAGTAGGGTGCTGCTCTGTCAAAGATAGCCTTATTAGAGGAGAGGTTTGAGATTCTAGTACTGATATTATTTACGAAGTTTCTAAAAACAGTGGCAGGGTGGCATGAGTCCTTGTGAATGTAATTGAGTTTTTCGTTAAGCTTCTGGAAAGGTCTGTAGGTGTGTGTGGGAAGGGTTAAATTAATGTCTAAGAAATCTACGCTAGAGAGGTTGTTAGCTACTGTTATCTTAAGTCCTAACTCATTGAAGGTAGAAGCTAAGTATTTTTTAAACCGGTCGAGGTCGTAACCACTTTTATGGATCGATAAGGTCAGTCCATCGTCGCGGTATATTCCCGTGTGGAGATCCGGGAATGTAACTCGTAATATGTCTAAAATAAATAGGCCAACCAAGTGGCATACATCAGCACTGTGAAACGATCCCATGGAGACGTGGAATAGGTTTGAAGTTGTTGTCTTCATTGCCCAGGCAACTCCGTTGTTAAAGAGGAGGGTTTTCCGGCAGTGAGCAATGATTTCCCTCTCTAAACCATCGACGGTAGTGTAAGTGGTAGCAAAGTCCAACGCTTTGTTTAACAGGGTCTCTGAGATCGACGGGTAAAAATCAACAATGTCAAACTGTCTGAACTTCGCTTTTTTGGATTTGAAGGAGTTAAACAACTTAATTACGGAGTCGCTGTTCTCCCACTAGGACAGGTTGGACTTTGTCCTAATGGACTTAACTATGTTTCTAAGTATGGCCTTACTGACTAGTCCCATATCTGTGCGTGCCGTGTTTAGTAGCCTACATGTGGGGTTACGCAATAACTATTGCGTAATCTCTTTAGAATATTTATTCGTTCATCAATACATATTCCACACGACGGATTGACCCTTCGTATGGCTTGGTAATGGCTTTCCATTGAATGGAGTAGTCTATACTTGAGTCTTTGAGGTACCTTACATGGCTCGCGAGCTTCGTGGATGAACGTCTGTCCGCGTACCTAAAGGTCGACTGGTGCTTCAGTAAGCGTTCCTTAAATATATATATATATATATATATATATATATATATATATATATATATATATATATATACAGAGAGAGAGAGAGAGAGAGAGAGAGAGAGAATTAAAGTGTTCGCTACGACACAGGTGTTTACATATATGTATGAGTAGTTGCATATCTAGCGATATACGATATATATATTTATGTAAAAACTTTAAAAAGCCTTAGGCATGAAACTTGGAAGCTGATAGGTAGCGTTATCAGGTGGATTCCATTAAAAGCAAGGGCGGATAATCTGTCAACAGTTGACTTTCTGACTGATGGTTGTTATCAAGATAGCGCTTCCTCTACTTGCCCTCTGTTGTAAACCAATGTAGGTAAAAACCTATAGTTTTGATGCCTATGTATATAGGCTTATAAGCCTAAATCACCTTCAACATCCTCACCAAACAGCTTGGTGGGGTTGCCGGTTTAATTGCCGACGATTCGACTATTGTCCTGGGTTACAGGAAGGCCCCTTTCTAGTCCTCCAAAGTCAATGTTTCCAGGACGCTTTACCCCTCCCCTCCCCCACCCTCAAAGCGG
>OZ024742.1:116520438-116522938 GCA_964016885.1 Eledone cirrhosa
TATTATTTCTGACAATATTATTACAACAATATGATCCTCCCCAAGTATATACAATATATATATATAGAATAAGAAAATGCTAAGTAGTTTCAGATGTTAAAGACCTTTATTGATAATGCTGTGATATATATTTCAATGACGATTCGATTCCGTGTACCCAGTGTCGTGACATCATCAGACAGCTTCTTACATAAGAAGGTTACGTTCTCGAGTCAATCCAAAGTGATACGAGCGGGAAACGGACAAGGCGTGTGTTCTTGTATCCCTCGTCCGTTCCTCTGTGAGTCCGAATTCACCTCCACATGTATGGACAGATGCGACGAGGCCAGCCAAGTAAGATCCGTGCGAAACCACTTTTGGAAACTGCTGTTGGATAGAAACTATGTACAACTTTTTGTAAGAAACGTTGTCGAAACTATAACAGACCACAAACACAATCACAGACACCAATATCTACCACCACTGTTAATGCTAATAGCAGCCACAACCACTTGCAGACCAGCAACAACGAAAGACACAGCACAAACAACAAATAAAAGGAGAGAAAGAAATCAGAAAATAAATATAAAACCTGCGTCAATATTGATCTGCGATAACAATGTGAACAGACAGATAGTCGTTTTAGAAACTGTATCTTATCATGTCTCCCAGTGCGAGTAATAAAGCATGAAGGAACGTTGATACAACACCTCACGCAGAGCACCGATGAAAACGCTTGCTGCCTTCGTATATGCCCTGTCAGGGAATATACTACCACGTGAATTAACAACAACAACAAAAACACTATAAAATCAATATACCTGAGAGACCATGTAGTTTATGAGTTCAACTGTGCGTGCGAATCCAACTACATCCGTTCCATTAAACGCCAACTGCATAAGAGAAAACTCGAACAATTTGAAAATGTGACGCCTCCGAGCGCAGTGTTTCAACACAAAGAAATATGTGGAAGAATAATAATCCCAAAAATACTTGCGCAGCTAAGAGATACGGTCAACTGAAGAATAGCAGAGGTATGTTTTATTAGGAAGCGGATGCCTACCCTAAACCATTGGAGTGACGTGAACACATGGAAACACATATACGTATTCTCTGACGGGTAACGGAATAGCCAAGCCAGGAATAATATAGTAACCTGGTAAACACTCCCACATCCACTTCACACGACAATTCCAATAATCTAACAATGAAATATTATGCTATATTTATGCCGTGTTTATATCAGATGCGCTATTAGCCCTTCTACAAACCAAATCGATTTTCTCCTTATTAAGTCTGCATCCTATTGTGTTAATATCACAACATTTTATAGTGTTAGTATCACATGCATTCACACGAGTGCCGTCACACTCAGTTGCTCATTATTAAACACAGACATTCACACACACTTACTCGAGCTAGTTTTCTCATGTTTAATTCTTTCGGCATATATTTGACATTGTCTATCCCTTTGCTCGATCCTCTCTACTAGAAAACACACTGACATTTTTACTTCAACAGCATCCGACGTGTTTCTTCCCCATTAATCACAAATTGCTTTTACCTTTTTCAAATTATTTTCTCTTTCTGTGCTTCTGCCATCGATCGTACCAAATTGACAAAGGAAAACTGTTTGAGATTTCAATACCTCTTTCTTTCCTTCTCAGCGTAATATGTTGACATTATACTATGTATTTATATTTTTGCTTTGGATGTTCTCTAGATACATATATACCACGCTGGCATAAACCAAGTGGAGATTTATAGCTTCTGAATGTTTTCTATGGAATATTTTAGCATAATATTTTAGCAGCTGAACCAGAAACTACAATAGATTTCGGAAGCTGCTGTTCTAGAAACAGCGCCAATCATGACTCTGGTTGCAGCTGTAAAATCGGTCGAAATTGTTATCGTAATATTCAAATCAAACGACAACGACCAACGATCTTCCTTGCAGGTCTCAAGCAGTAGTGTATCTTCATCATCAAATTCGGAGATCGACTCCTCCTCTGGAGAACATCTGATAAGATTTTATAAACATCATGAAATAAATACTGAAGGTAAATGAAATCAATGAGTGATTCGTAATGTAGAAATTAGTAGAGAAAACAGTACTGATGCAGATCATCATGTGAAAACTGTATCAACATGATATCGCTTAAGATAGTTCAACTATCTACTCACGCAGCAACCGAATAGCTTCCAGGACATTTCGGTACTGAAAATGTTCAATAGGAGGGTAACAGCTACATGGATTTCTTTATTACGACTTACCTGGTGTAATATCTGGAATGTAAGATTACCCAAAATATCAGGTATTTTAAATTACATGTGTTAATTTTGTGAAATGTTTAATATACATATCAAGTTACACTGTTTAATTTATAACTATATTTTTACATCTACATTTATATAAATATATACTGTATAGTCGAATCCCTAGCTTCGTTTCCTGTGTAATTTTGTCCGACCCCATAGTTATTAGGCCAGCAATTTTGGGGGAGAGGAAAGTCGATTAAAT
>OZ024742.1:116532938-116557938 GCA_964016885.1 Eledone cirrhosa
ATATGGTTGCATAATTATCAACATAAAGTATATATTCACATATATATATATGCAAAACCAGAGGTGTAGTTAGGCCAACGAGGCAGCCAACAAATGCAGAGACCTTAGCGGGGTGCATTGCAGAATCTTAAAAGTTCACAAGCTTATACAATTAATATTATATTAAGTATATATTAATTCCCGGCAAACAAGTAATTCATTAACTCAAGAAATAACTTTAACCCCAAGAAAGTGTTTATGTATAATTTTGAAAGCAGAGGCAACGGAAATGAGTTTCAGCTAGATTTTCTCAACAAAATGTCCATATGGTTTAAATACACAAGTCTCTGATAACCGAATGGCTAAATGTTAGCAGAACACCTAGGAGTCATGAGCTGGACGCAATTCGGACCCTTTAGAGTGTAAGACGCTAAGGGCCGGAACACTTGCTTAAAGGGGTGGGGGGAGGGAGTTTCATCTCTGAAGATCCTCTACTGTCCAGCTCACCTTAAAGTTTCTTACACCTTCGTTGCGTAGCAGCTTTGTGGAATAAGGTAAAGCAATGGTGAGAACCATATGATGGTGTGGCGTGAAAAGCTTTGACTTGTAAGAATGTGGAATGTGTAGTAGAAAGTGGTGGCTAAGTAATTTTCTTAGTGTAGTCTGAGCAAGAATTGACAAAGACTAGGTTCATCAGCCTGCCAAAATCTATTTTGAAATTATTTTATGGGCGAATGGGTGTGAACATTGTAGATATATCCAAAGGCACTAAATCTCAGATACTGTATGTATATAGATGTATATGTATGTATGTGTGTGTGCATGTGTGTGCATGCTGGCGTAGGTATATATGTGTAACTATGTACGAAAGCAAACATAATTTACAGATCACATATATGCTGGTTTAGTTGACTTCCTGCCAGATTGTATATTAAAGGTTTCTGGGTTGTTTTAATGACGGATAAATCAGTCCTAACACAAAATTCAACATATCATGAAACGTCCTGTTAAAAAGAAGGCACCATTCGATCCAGGAAACGAACTCACGACCTTACAATCGCGTGTCCAACACTCAAATCACTAGGCGATGCACCTTCGCGTATGTATGTGTTTCTATGTACGTGTGTGTGTTAGGCATATTCCTAAAGTACACTTTTGTTAAAAAAATAAATGAGCATGCCATTTTCAGATGAACTTTTACTAGAAAATACTTGTGAGCATGTTAAAAAATATTAGAATTTTAAAAAACTCTTGCACAAGGTATATTCTTTAACATTGATTAACTAATATAGAATTGCATATACAATATACGTGTGTATGTAATAAAATATAGTGTGCAATTTAACAGTTTATAAAATATAGTATTCTTCTTCAAATTGTTTAATGGATCAACTTTATTGCTTGTTCATCACTTATTTGTCAGTTTAATCTGTTCATAAAATTCATAAAATACATAATTAGAATAAATTAGAATTTGCGAGGTATATTTATTAATATATTTTAATATTTATAATTATATTATATTAATATTATAAATTTCAGATGTATAAAAATCCAGTTGCTAAAGAGGAAAGTAAAAAGATTTGGGCACAAAATATTTGTCATTTTGAGAAGAGAAAGAAATCTAGGAAAACGAAAATTCAAAGTTCATTAATCGAATTATGCAAGCTACCTACTGAGCAACAGATCGTTGACAGATATAACACGCTTGCTGCTGAAGAGAAAAATACCAAAAAAAGAATTAAGATAATTACTGGAGAATGTGAATGTTTATGAGAAAAGTTCAGCTTTCCAACTATCAACAAACTTTCAATACCTCGAAAAATTGTAAAAATAATTTAAAAAAAGGAAAAAGAAGTGAAAAGACCTGGCTCTGCGAATTTCAATAATCTGTTTTATATTACAAAAAGATATGGGATATGATTAGCAGCCGAAGATTTATCATTTTATGAAAAGCAAGTTGAGAGTTGTGGAAAGGTTGGGTATACTGCAATGAAAATAGACAGTGATAAGAAAATCCATCCTTCTAAGAGAATTAAAAACAAAAAACAAGAACTAGATCATGATAAGCCATCCTGCTCATACATTCATATGTACTCAAATGAAAGTTACAGTGACACCGATACAAATACCAGCGATTACAAACCTTCACCTTAACCAGAAAAAAAAACGAAAAAGAGAAAACAGCTGATGCTGTTAACCTAGTAAGAAATACTAAATTACCTAGTAGAAAAGCAGCAGCAGTTTGCAACGAATTTAAAAGTGGTGGTATTAAGGTGAGCACCCCGAGTAAGTCGGCAGTGCACAAAGCAGTTATCAGAGAAGGGGAGAAACTCATGGAAAAGTGGGAAAATGAACTCAAAAGGGAAACATGGAGACTTCATTTTGATGAAAAACGAATGAGAGACGTAGAATGTTATGTTGTAGTGATAAAAAATGGTGAGAAAGAAATACGCCTGAGGCCGATGGAAAGGCTCTTACTATATTTAATGGATTGAAAGAAGTTATTGACAAATATGAACTGTGGGAATCTATCGTAATGATAGTCTCCGACACAACTAGCGTCACTACCGGCAAAAAGGCAGGAGTTGTTGCCATGCTCAACAGGGAGTTCGCGCGTCGCGGTTACAGCAAGCCATTATATGTTGGATTCCAGCACCACGTGCATTGAAAGTTAATTTGATCAACTATATAGTAGCAAAACAACTTCGCCATATATCAATTATTACTTTGTTGAGGCCATCTTAAAGATCTATGACGAACTGAAGCAAAACCTTTCAAATGGAACGACGGAAATTAATGAAACCTCGACGCGCTGGAGAAGTGACATGGATTTCCTTCAGCATCTCATCATAGCCGTGCAACATTTCTTTGAAAACAGTGCGTTTCCTAAAATAAATTTTAAGAAATTACCTAATTTTTACAATGCTCGTTGGAATAGCCGAGCAATTTATTTGTTGCTTGGGTTTATTTTGATGCCTGATGAACGAGCAAAGCTGCGCGCTGGTGCCGAATACATCTGCGGAATGTGGGGAAAATGTGGTTCTCAAGTCAACTATATAGAGCTGACAGCAAGCAGAAACTCATTGACCAACTAATTAAGGCCAAGTGTGAAAAGGCTGCAAACACCGTCAGAAAATGTTGGTCTAATGAAGAATCTCCAATTCTGACGCAACGCTGGAACATTTGCGCTGAGCGAGCTGTAAAAGTTGTGATGGACCTTTTGCCATTTTGTAAAAGTAGTAGAACCTTAGAGATTAAATTTTGTTTAACTAATAATTAAAATAAATTTGTTATTGTCATAATTTATTGTTTTAGGTATTTATTTTATGGGACTGGCTAATTACCAAAAAATTAAAAATATAATTTAGTATGTGCAAGAATTTTTTTCTAAATTTACAAAAAAACTACTGTAATTCTTTCTTTATGACAAAAACTTAATTAGAAAATAGCATGCTCATATGGGGTTGTTAAAAAGTCATGCCTTGTGTGTGTGTTTCCATATATGGCTGTGTTTCTGTGTTTTTAAGCATTTGTGTGGGTTTCCATGCATATGAGTGTTTGCATTTCCATATATGTGTGTTTGTTCCCATGCTTTGCATGTGTTTCCATGCATGTGAAAGTGTGTTTGTTTTTAGGTATGTGAGTGTTTGGTTCTATGCATGTGTACATGTCTTATTTTTCATGCATGTGTGCGTGCTTGTATATATTTATCCGTGTATATATTTATATATGTGCATGTATGTGTGTATTCATACAAACATACGGCATAATTCCAGACATATTATATCTTTATAATATGTCTATGTAATATGTCTATATTATATATCCACATAATATGTCTATATATCTATATAATGCGTATGTCCAGTTTTTAATGGGGGCGGGGTTTGATTTGAGAAAAATTTTACAGCTATTATTAGTACGTCAAGCAATGGCATAACAGCTCCAAAAATATGTCACATAGATATTTCTAATTTTACGTTTATCTGTCTTTAATTCAGTTTCAATCATGTTGTAAAAGTGTTTAACTGCATTGTCTGTGTCAAACTTTTCTAGAATCTTTAGTAAATACAATTAACGTAGTTCTCAGGTTGATTTAGCGTGATAATATATGACAAGGCTAACTCTTTGAATTACAGGTACAACGCATTTGTTAGTTGTGTAGACTGGCATGTCTTGCTGAAGGACATAGCATGCTGCCAGGCCTGGAAATTGAACTCATGAAACTGAAACCGTGAGCCTAGAAAAAAAACTTATTATACATTTTAAATAAACAACAAATATTGTCTATAAATTTAGCAATTATTTTACTCGAGTAACTGCTCTGTCTATTTTCAAATGATGATGATTAAGTGTTTCACGTAAAATATTTCTTACCTAACTATTCTTTAAATCGTTGATCATTCTATTGAATGATCAATGATTGAGCCTCTTCGCACTGGCATGACTTTGTTATATATACCTGCCAAATCTCACATATTCTTTACGTTTAAAAGAGGAAGGTTGTGATAATATAATCTTGGGCACATTGTCTGAAAATAAAGACGAGATAGTCATAGATAAAATCCCTTTGATCATACAACTAGTTCAGAGATAATGTATGCTAATCAGCAACAAGAGCCTCTGTTATAAAAATCTTTTGTATTCGTTTAATGATTTTCCGGATATTGTTCTCCTCCTAGGCTTGAGAGGTTGACCAACCATACATGTTGGATATGTTTTATTAATGTTTTATTAATTATAGTTTGCCGTACTATTCGTATGTATAGGTCGGCACCACCAGGGGGGGGGCGTAGGAGCCCTGTAGTGACATATGGTGATTTTCGGACATAATTTTAATTGGCGGTCTGAAAACAGCCGTTGTTTTCCAGAAAAAGAGATAAAGCGATAGAGAGGAAATATGAAAGGACGGATCGACACAGCAAAAAACGGGTACTTTTTTATCGACCTCCAAAAGAACGAAGTTTGAACTTGACGGGATGCGAATGCTGGATAAACTAATACTAGCATCTCGGGATTAACATCATATAACCTGAGTTGAACTCCGGCCTAATGATACTCTAGGCTTGATATAGATTGTCTAAGTTTAGCATCAGTTCATGCGTTAGTTAAATTTCTAGAAAAGCGAAAACAATGTCAAAGAATGGTATATTCCACCAACATATTTGTGCATGATAGTTTCGACAAAACAATCTGACTAAATACGAAGACATCACAAAGCAATTCATGAAATTCTTTATTCTAACACTCACTGGAAACTTTTCTACAATACGTCATTTTAAATGTTCTTCTAGTGTTCTTTTCATAATGTTCAATATTTGCAGAGGTGCATCACAAAACTTGATTATCTTGCTTTCATTCCCGTCAATCTGCCGTGACAAAGTCTGTATTCTTTCCTCGTGATAGTTTCATATTGCTTCCTTGGGTTTTCTAAGTAGGCATTACACATTTATCTCTTGATAACAATATATCATTCGTACAAATAGATAAAAGATTCAATAAGTTACAGTAAGTAGATAAAATGGAAGTAATTCTATTAAGGAAATATGTTCCATGTACACCGTAGTCAAGCTTGAATATTCAAATATTCAACGACTTTCAGAAAGTTGATAACCTGTTAAAGACTTTATCGCGACCACTTGTTAAGTTTTAATGTCGAGTTACGTTCAGGAAAGAATTGCATTTTAAGTTTACTTCTCCAGGAAATTAAGCATGGTGAATTTCATTAGGAATTTGGTTTGCAAATACGTTTCTCAGATATAAGAGTATTTCATGAATGTATACTTTATTAAGGCATGAATGCTAAATTAAATTTTAATCTTCAGAAACCACTAATTCTAATACTTTCTCGCTCTTCATGATTGTTGAAATTTGTTAAGGATTGCCTTGAAAGAAACATATTTCATCTGTTGCCCTGAAAATATTTTAAATAATATCTAATATATAACGTTTACATCAGTTGGATATAAACGTATAATAATAACAAACGACATTATCTTAGAATTGTACCCCAATTGTTATATTTTATTAAATAATGTAAACGCAGAGTATACATTATCATATATACTATTCATAGGCAAATTCCAGGTTGATACTAAGTTTATGTAAATATTTGAAGGCAATACTTGAATCTACGATCTCAGTTTTACTAGCTTTAATAAATACGTATCAGTTTTTCTGGACGTTTTTCTAGTCGTAACATAGTATTCTATTCAGAGACAAGCTTTGACTGTCTTCTACACCGTGATGCTAAATGCAGTGTTATGTCATAAGTATGAGATATCAGTATGATGCACATCATGGCAACATGAATATGCTAGTAGCAAAAACGTAAAAAACATTTCACCTTCTGGCCCAAATAACCAGTGTAGTTATTTATCTTCTCATATTTCCAACTTGTCGAAACTTACTATTAAATACTTGTGATTGTATTAGTAAGAAGATATTCAACCTGAACGTATTCAAATTCAAAGTGAACTTATCTAATAGATCATGTGGTGACTAACTGTCTCCATCAGCTTTCACTGTTAAATGGTCTACAGACATCAATTTAATAGACTCTGAAAATCTATGAAGTTCTTTACAAAATATAAATGTATTTTCTATATAACTTTCTTATCTTGAAATGATTCCAAAACAACGCATCCTTATTTTTTTCTTGAATATATAATCCACTATGTTCATTACATGTTGTTACTTTCACATGACTGTCTTCTTTTCCTGTGGAGACTAAATAAAATATTGGCTACCTCTTTGATCAAAAAGGTGACTAATTGAATGTTCGAACACTGAGTTGACAGAAGCTGTAGTACAGAAACGTACATGCCTTGTATTATATACTTTCATAAAGGGTGGTGGATTGGCAGTATCGGTAGAGGGTCGGACGCCATGCTTTCCAGCATAGTTACGTCCCTTTACGATCTGAGTTCAAATCCCGCCGAGGTTGACTTTGCCTTTCATCCTTACGGGGTCGATAAAATAAAGTACCAGTAATGCACTGGGTAATTGCTGGCCTTGTGCCTAAAGTAGAAACAATTATATACTTTCATCCACTTGAATTTGGATTTCAAATCTTTCCAAGGTTATCTTTATTGACATATTTCCATAGTTAATATAAAATACCATTAATATATTATTACATTATGTAACGTCATGCCTGTAAAATCAATCAATATTTTATTAATAAGATAAGGATTACTATAGAGCAGTTGTTTTAAAAGTTATTTTGCCTCAGAGCCCCAATATTTTTTTTCAAAAAATTGCGTATACGATGCCTAATGGACGGGCCCCACAACTATAATTTTAATAAGAGATTATATGAAAGAAAAATTGCTTTAGTGACAGAACGTATTCACATTCAAATGCATGTTTTTAAGATTACGTTTTATGAAACCTCTACTCAGATTGCAGCACTTCAGTTCTTCAACGGAATGCATTATTACTCAGAACTCAATTTGCGGGTCACTGCCAAAAGATACAAGTGCAGCCCCGTCTGTTGGTGATTCAGTTATTATTATTGGAGTCATTTCACCTCGTGTGGCTTGAACCTTACATCTCTCCATACTTACACATCCAAATCTCATACAAAAGGAAATCACATGACTGAATGCCAGCGTCTAGTCCACAGACATGTTGTCTCCTCACACTACTTTACATCCCGTAAATTATATCATGTCAGCGATTCGACAAAATTATGTCGATAAAATATTACATGACTTGAATCAATAAGTGCTGGGGTCGATACTTCAAGACGGTGGCCCAACTTGGTTGCAATCGAATCTGAAGTAATTAAATATTGACATAAGACTGGAAGCTACCCTGATCTTATGAATATACATTATTTTACACGCGTAACAATGTATAGGTTTAATGTGAAGGTTGATTCCTTACATTCTTAATGAATCACTGACATTCAGTAAAAAAAATCTAAGCATCAAGGCATGCGTAAATAAAGCCTAATCCATTCTGATTTCCTTTCAAATTTAAAGTCAATACTTAGTTGCCACTTCAGTAGATAACGTATGGATGGCAAACTAAACGTGCATCAGTGGATTAAATTGTTAGAAAGGTAATTATGGAATAATTTTCGAATTTGTGAATAATCTGCATAATTGTTGTAAAGTTAAATTGAAATGAAGCAAAGAAAAAATGTTCAAAGAATTAATATTTCCTTCTCTTTAAAAGTTTTTTTTCTGTCAAAGAGGAAACCTTTAAGTAAATGCTATCAGAAATTGCAGATCTTCATGTTAGCTATGAATTCACGAAACCTGTTCCCATAATAATGAATTTCAATTTAAAACCACTTTTATCATTGGAATGTGCCTAGAAATCGAAAAACATATTGTGTTGAAACACAAAAAAGTACAATTTCGTTCAGCTGTGTTTTTCATATAAAAAGTATTATCAAAACATTTAGATCAGTAGATTGACCAAGTCTTTGAAGCGTTTTACAATGCGCATTGCAATATTTGTTCTGACCGTTTACGTTCAGAGTTCAAATCTTGCCAAAGTAGACTTTGCCCTTCATACGTGCTGCGTCGATAAAATAAATAGCAGTCATATATTGGGTCCATATTAACGGCTTTTCCTCTCCACCAAATATTCTGGCCTTGTATTTAGGCTAAACACAATTGTTAAGATGGAATTGTTAAGATTGTCAGCATTAGTAAACCGTTGGATAAAGGGCATTGTAGCATTTAGTTAGGTTTTCTCTTCTCTTTTTTAGCATTCTTAGTTCAAATTTTGCCGAGACCAGCTTATCCTTTTATCTTTTGGGATAACAATAGTCATTTTAGTCGCAGACATGTGTGGAAATGAGTTAAATATATTATTCTGGATTATGCTGTGAATTAAAGGTTAAAATAAATTAGAACAATAAGGTGGTAATTACATTTCTACATTAATAAAATAATTGCTTGAAATATGGTAATTTCCATAAAAGCAGATACATATGTACTGTTAGAGTTATTTGGATATAAAGGTGATTGTTTCATGTTTTTCTTGTCGTAGTCTTAAATAATTTCCGATTTCATTCTGTTATTTATTCCACGTGTACGTTGCTGATTTGTTTTGTGTATAAATAGAAATACACACACACATAAGTATGAACATAATCATACGTAAACACTCATATGCACATACATTCCATATATAACTTTTTTTTATTTTGGTTAAGTGAGGATTGATTTTTCTCTGGAGTTTCACCTGTGTACTCACTGGACCATTAGGCTAGACACTTATACATAAAAAAGAATATTAACTTCTACTTCGGTATTGACTGACTGCTCATTCTCGCATCCATCAAAATAACACAGATATTTATATATACATACATAGATTTTATGTGTGTGTGTATACATGGATACATGCCTTCATGGATAGGATCTTGCTCCGTAAACACGAGGTTCTGGTATCTGTCTCGTTGCGCAATAATTTTGGCAAGTGGATTCTACTGTATATCGTCGTATATATATTTTCTCTCGATCTCCTTTTTATCAAAACCTCTATTCCATAGTAATGTTTCGGATGTCCCTCCAAGTTTCTGCCTGACTTCTTCCTACCTTGTTCTCTTCGTACAGCATTGGATTTGAACTGACGTCATGTGTACTCGTTTTCTGACTTGATATTCAGTATTTCATTCGGCACCCGTTCCTGTAGTGGTCATAAGGACATTTTCTAGATTTTATTTTAATGTTTAATTTCTTTTATCATATTGTATTTTTTGTCTTATTCTGTGGTTTTTCAGAAAACATTCTGTATAACCCCCACATGTTATTCTGTTCTATTGACAATGTATGTCTACGTCGTGTTCTTTTATTGTCTTACATACATCTCTTTCGGTGAATAGAACACATTTACCCCTCTATCATCTCATATCCTGGCATAAGCCGTTGAAATCCCACAAGTTTGACGGCTGACAAGGGAAGATGTAGTTATATCTGTACCTTGTTGAAATTGTTTGCGCTGGTGTTATATCGTGTATAAAGTTTGACTACGTATATATGTGTTTGCGTCAGCATCTAACAGTTCGACAAAAAAGTACCGATAAAATAAGTACCAGACTTCTAAATCTAAGTACTGTTATGTATATGTTCGACTAAATCATGATAGTGCCCCAGCATGACTGAAGAAAAAGAAACAAAATATACTTATATTCACTCATATACACCGTCCGTCCCTACCAATGTAGCTACATTTCAATTTGATATTAACAGAACTTCTGGCTATCAACTTAGCCCTCTCCCTAAAAAATGTTCCGATGACCTTTTATTGCCACATCATATTCATAACATAGACAAACATGTATTCCAAATGCTAGGCATCCTCATAGGTGTTTATATGATAATACGCCTCTCCCCATATTAAAGCAGTGCACCATAATCAATGCAGACCTCAACCCTTCAAAAGGCTATTTGATTGATTAACAAACTTCCATACATCATCATACTACAATTACTAACCTTTGGTGTACTGTACCCTCTCTCTCTTTCTCTCTCTCTCTCTGTATATATGTTTGTATCATTCTCAACTGCTCTTTGCAAATTCCTCTCTTCCGTTACTATATTGATTCCTATTTATCTAAACCAATGATAGTATAGTCGCAATTTGAATATTGCATCGGCAAATGAATTGAATATCCGTAACTATTTTTCTATGGATAAAAATCTTGTAAATTGCTCAAGCAGGTTTGAGTAGACTATACTATTATATTTAATAAACCGAAACGTGCTGTTAGTTTTATGAGACTACTATCATTTAGGTATAAAAAGAGTATTGTTTTACGTTGGCGGTTCTACTCTTGTAATTGTAATATTTCCTTTAGCTTTTTCCATGGTTGTACAGTTTCTACTAACAATGCACATCACTGTCTATATTTCCATTAATGATCTGTTATATTATCAATTGATGCTTACAAGGTAACAGTTTACGTTATGAAAAACAAATAAACTATAAAAACATTTTTGAAATGTAAAACAGAAAGTCTAAGAGTCTGGTTATTATTATAAAGCTTGTACGCAGATTAACTCATATAAATACAGTGTCAGTTTTATCTCATTGCAGTGTTTATAATGCTTGATTGACATGCTGGAATAGCTAATGAGAACCGTCTGCTATCTTTTTTATATAGTTTATTTGTACATTGGTAGCTAATAACACCAACAATGTTTGTTTTTTATCCGTTGCTCTTAGTATTTATACATATTTTCTAATATCTGAAAAACATATTACATGATAAACAATTATTTCATACATATTTTTTGTATGCAAGTGACAAGAAGTTTTATGTATTAATGTTGTTTAAACAGCAACATACTACAGAAAGATATATCAAACAGGAAATTGATCCTGGGGATAATACAAATATTTTTTTTATGGAAATCTGTTCAGTTGTTGTTGTTTCGTATTTGTCAGGGCGGAAATGGAAGTGCCTATAACCTTTTTCATGGCCTCTGAGACTGGTCGAAGAGAGAAAGATATCCTCTGGTAAGAGACCTGGTGCAAATGCTTGCAACTGAATAGACTCCCCTGAAGTGACAGATTGAAATCTACCATTCAAATAGACCACAGCAGGATTTGAACTCAGCATATACTCTAACTGACCTTCATTTCACCTTTAAATATGCGGTGATGACTTAAACGACGTTTTTCAATGGTGTAATTTTATTTTAATTGTTATACCTCTCTGAATCCTTGTTTTTCTCATCAGAACCTCTCTGTGATTGTTCATATTCAATGAACTTGCATTTCTAAACGTGTTACATATACCGAGCATAGATATTTTCATTAGTGATCGAAGGGATAAAACTAAACTTCAGATATCTCGGTTTGGAGATACGCCACTCCCACAATTCTGGAAATCCATAAAAATGGGTCTTCGGCGTTATTGCCACCCCCGAGTAAACAGTAAAAACTATTGTTCTATAATACTTTCCAATTGAATTTATTTAAACTTTCACTTAATCATGTTCCTATTTTATATGTATGAATTATCTATATGCACTTATTCATTTGAGTTATAAAGGATTTTATTCATATTGGGTTCTGATATAGGCAAAAGTCAAGCAAACTTTGGAGGATGAGCAAATTCGATGAATCGTCCCCAGTATTTGACTTGTAGTTTATTTTATCAACACTGGAAGGATGAAAGGCAAAGTTGACATTTTCACCATATGTAAAGAGCCTGAAAAATAATGCAATGGCAATTTAAGCAACACTATTAATTCTGCCACACGACCACTCTCAAATATGTTATTCATATTCAGCGTATGTCTGGAGCATAGATATGTGCCCTGGTCTATTTATCGCTACTTCTTGTTCCTTTATAGCTGCTTCTCAACCTGCGCAAAACCGGGTGTTCTGCTAGTAAACAATAATTATCTCGATTTGTCAAGTGTAGTTATAAAAGTTCCAGTTCTCTTGTAATTGTAACTTGGAAATATAGGAGTCTGTAAAACTTTATTATCAACAGTTTCAGTCTTACATTATCTTAAGTGTATATGAAGTATTGTTTTATGAAGCCATGGTGAGGACATCATATTTCACTATATTATCACTTGGCTGAGAAACCTTAGTAGTCCAAGTAGTTATGTCTAATATTCTGTTCTTTTATTAAGGCAAAGACATAAACAACTTTGAAAATACAGCTTGATGGTTATTAAAGATAGAGAACAAAGCTGATTGTTGATTAGAGGAGCGTTGCCACAAATCCTTCTGAGGATTTAATGGGGTTATAGGTTACGCAAAACTCTTTGAAATTCATTGATTCGTTATAATTAAAATTTTCAATTAGGAATTCAACTTCAATCTGAGCTTGTGCATTGTGCAGAAATCACATCAAATTTCGCTTAAGAATTCAGAAATAATCTTAATACGTTTTCAGACATTAAATCTGAAACGCTGATATCCATTACATCTTTGATTTAGTGAATCTGTATTCATTAGCATCAAAATAATTTTCATGAAGAACACGCGCTAAAATAATGACAATATTTTATAAAACATTTTACTTTATAAGATAATGATTTGGGGTAATATATTTTAGATTAAGTGTGCTGTTCATTACTTGGATAGTTTAAGGTAGTTAATACATTAATAAACAACGTATGAAGCTAAGACAAGTTTTCTTTCTTAATATTTATTTACTAGATAAATAGCAGGTACACATACTATTATGACATTTTGAGCCCGAGCAACAACACATTAATTTCTGTATAACACCTAAGATTGAAACAGAGAGAAAATCCATTTATAGTGGTGAAGTAGCTGTCACACGAGCTTCTGAAAAATGCCATGCGGAATTGCTTTTGAGCCGAAAGAAAAGTCTTGTGGTAATGAATCAGAATCATTGCGTTCTGTGGATATTGTGTCGTAGATTTCATCTGACGTCCAGGTTAATGCCAACACCTGGGTCTTGGATGCCTTTAGCAGAGCCCATTCTGTTACAAGCATTCGTAATGTATCTCCGGTTTGTGGATACTTTCCTTGGAGACCCGTGGTATGATGGACACTGTCCCAACCTCCCTGACAAAACAGTAATAAAACAATAAAGTAACGTGTTAGAAAGTTGATGAGAATGATTTGTGGTAATCCTTTCGGTTTTCTCTGCTCTCAAAGTTCAAATCCCGCCGAGGCGAACTTAGCTTTTTATCCTTTTAAAATCGATAAAAATGTTCGATACTAGGGTAGATTCTTCCTCTACATCTCTTTCTTACTTAATCTCATTCTTTTACTCTTTCTCTGGAGGAAATTGCCGGTGTTCAAGCCTGAAGAGTTTATGGGGTCCATATATAGGAACAAGAGCTCCTAAATTGTTGGACACATATATCTACAAATAGTTTTCTGGTTTAGCTGTTGAATCAAGCTTCGCTAAACGTAATATACTGCACACAAATATAGTAATACTCCAACTAAAGAAGTAAAGTATTTCCAGAAATAGCAGCTAAATGACTTATCATATTTCATTCTCCCATCTTTTAAAAAGTAGTGGCAGGTTGGATGAAGATAATGTTGATGTTGTTGTTGGTTATCATGATGGAGGATAAAAGATATTTGCAGTCAATTTACAACTCTATCTACTGACATTTTTTTCTATTTCCTTCCTTACATTTTAATAACATAATACTTAGGAAACAGTTTTAAATGTCATTTTAATAACCTTATTAAAATATTATTTCTCAAGAAAGATTGCACATTCTATGAACTTGTAAAATATAACAAAACAACAAGGTTCTGTTGTATAACATCTTCATACTCGAAAGTTAATAGTTCAGATATAGTCAAAGAAAATATTAAATTAGTTTTAAAAATAAGAAACTCATTTCTAAGATAAAATTCTCAATTCTTCTCTTGGTGAAGTTGTATAATAATAAGGAGGTTGTTGTTTATATTTAATACTTATGTGCTCGGAAATTAAAGGAAATTTCTTAAAGGAATTTTTTCTAACGTTATGTTAATATTGGAAAGTAAATAATAGCTTGACAATAAAATTATATTATAGGTATCTCTGTATCACTGATAATCCACACGGAAATGTGTTCAATTATATATCATTTGGTATATTTCAGAAAAGTAGGTTGAAAATTGTATATGACAATAGAAAAAACTAGAACAAATTTTAAATGTTTTCTTCTTCTCTTCCTCCTTCTCTCCTCTTCCCTTTATTTATGTTTTTAGCAGGAGAGGTGAGAGTGTGCGACCTTGGTGGAGCCAGACACCCATATTGAATGGTTTCGATTTCGCACCATTTATCCGAACAAAATGAAAGAGGACATTCGTATAGAAACTTCAGACCAATAAGAAGCTGTCCATTGATCCCATACTCATGCAAAACCTTCCATAATAGGTCATAGGGAATGCGATCATATTCCTTTTCGAGATATACAAAACGAGGATTACCTCTTCACAATACTCTCACAATTTCTCAAAGACCTGCCACAGTGTGAATATTTTGACACGATTATCACCAAAATATCGCCGTCCATCACGGAGAATCCATTTACCTCACATACACATCCGTACTCTCCGCATCCATACACGAGTTGAATATATATATATATACATGCATACACACATACATGCTTACTAGTGAATTATTTAAATAAAAATAGTTATGATTAAATAATCTGGGCAGCATGTACTCGGAGGTCAGGACGCAGTATACTCGAATGATCAAGTAGCTCACTTCACAATCATAAATCCCAGGTTCGACCCCACTGCATAGCATCTTGGCTAAATGATATTTACCAGAGCCATGAGTTGATGCAACATTTTGAGTGAGATCATGTACACGGGAACATTTTAGAAACCTATCGCATGGTCTTCTGTAATTAAAAAATCTGACCTTGTCACACAATGTCACACTGTATCTCTCTAAGAATTACGTTATGGGTACACGTTTCAGTTGTATAATAAATCACTTATACATTACTTTCACCTGTAGGCAATTCTATTGATAAACAACTGGATCATTCTTCGTCGAAACCGATGGAAATCCATTCCATTCAAAGAAGTATTGAATCTCCGTCGGTTTTGCGAATGAGTCCTCCGACTGTTCGGAAATAGGAATGGCCTATTCATGAAATTAACGTATATGTGACTGAATATTCCACAGAGACGTGTACCCATAAAATAATCTTAAGTTTCCATCTTTCAAATTTCACTAAGTTTGAATCTATCCAATGCGATGGTAAGAGACACTTGATCTGCATGCCATACATATGCATCTAACTTGATACCTGATTGTGAAGCCAATTTAACTAATAGACCAATATTTGCATCCATTATTTCAGTATGACAAGGGCGGTGAATTGACAGTATCGGTAGAGGGTCAGACATGCTTTCCAGCACAGTTACGTCCCTTTACGATCTGAGTTCAAATCCCGCTGAGGTTAACTTTGCCTTTCATCCTTACGAGGTCGATAAAATAAAGTACCAGTAATGTACTGTGTAATTGCTGGCCTTGTGCCAAAAGTAGAATCAATTATTTCAGTATGACATTGCTGCTAGCAAGAAAATAAACTATTTGAAAAGGACGGAAAAATGCTAGCATATTTTGCCAAAACGTTTCTGACAGGATTGTGAACGAAATAGCTTTAACACTATTTCCCAACTGGTAATAAAATAGAGCCATAACATATAGAAACGGCTGCAGTCACCTTAATATGTGAGAGCTAAAATCCGTCGAAAGACGTGCACTGTTAACATTCGATATGAGATGTTTACAGAATGAGGCTATTGAATCCAGTTTCGTTTGCCCACCCTCATGTTTGAAAATACTATTTTCTACGGTGATAAGTCTATTTGGTCATCTTCCATAACATCTTAGGTGATTTAGGTTTTATCGCTAATGATCACCATCATCAAGGACGAATAAATATAATGCATTATATTTTTGGATAGGATTTAAAATAAGATTAATGTATGTATCAAATAGTACTTCGTTTTATGGTTAATCCATATTGTACTAGATGTTTTCCTTTTATTTCTAGAGGATCTAATCAAGATTGTAATCCATTATTTATCATTAAATACGTAAGTTTTCTGATATGGCAACAAATATTAAATAAATGAATATAAAGCTAAGAGATTTATCGAATGAGTGTTCAACTGCGTAATTATAAATGTCCCATCAACTAATCCTTATTGAATTAGTTCAGTAGCTTCAAGCTTCTTACACTGTAATTCAAGTTCGGTGTCGACTGTTAACCTTTATACATAGGAGATTGTGTAAATATATGAAGTCAAAATATTGTCCGCCCTTCCTCCCCTCCCACTCCGCCTATCACATATCAGATCTACAAGTTCCCCAAAGGAATGAAATAGAAAATGAATGGGAGAGAGGGAAAGAGAGAGAGAGAGAACAGGGGGGAAAAACAAGTAAATAATCGTTATAGAACCTGTCTATTGTACCGCATGCCTAATAATGTTTCCCCTGTGTAAGATGAAGTCAATGTATGCTATCCCATAACGGTAGTCTGCAAAAAGGTTTTTACATGACCGTTCGACCTGTTTGAAATAGCAACCAGAAAACGTTCTCGAATCACACACTCCTATCTTAGAGACTATATTTGACAAGGTAGCTCTTGGTATATAAAAGGATGGAACATTCATGATTGGAACGCCTTTAATTAAAATAGCGGTGGATTGGGAGTATCGGTAGAGGGTCCGACGCCATGCTTTGCAGCATATAGTTACGGCCCTTTATGATCTGAGATCAAATCCCACCGTGGTTAATTTTACTTTCATCCTTAAGGGGTCGGTAAAATAAAGTAGCTGTAACGCACTGGGATCGATTTAATCGACTTTCCCCTCCTCACAAATTAGTGGATTTGTGCCTAAATCAGAAACCATTATCATAGTACCATACCGAATGATTAGTTTGTATCGTAAAAAAAAAATTAACTTAATCATTCCTTGATTGCAGCATTATTTTGTCTACTTTGCCTCAAATCGTTATATATATTCTATATATACTGTATACTAATGCCGGCCTTCTATACGCAAATATGTATTTATCGCATATCTGTAATGTTTCAAGTGTGATGAAATCATTTCTTATTAATATATTTATACATTTTTATTTATTCGACAACTGTTACCCACAGTGATAAATGTGTACTTCCACAATTACATGTTATATGAGAGCTAACACTCGTATCCCTATAATAACTGCCCTCATAACTCATCTTCTACAAAATTGTTAGCTTCAGAAAATACGAATAAATCATGAATTTGCTTATGAACAACATTCGCTTTTATACCTGTTCATTACCAATGTGTGTGTGTATATATATATATATATATATACACACACACACACACACACACACACACACACACATGTGTGTGTGTGTGTTTTTTGTCCAGCGATAGCATCCCTCATTTTGTGTTTTGGAGAAGTTGCTCAAGACATACTCAAAGGTTCCTGCTTTGGAATAAAAACAGCACATTGACGTTTGCACCATGACCCATAGAAACAGGTTGGATAGGCTGGGCAGGACATCATAAACCATCATGTATCAAGAATTCCATCCTTTGTTTGTTCAGTATCCAGATGTCCTGCCGCCTGTTCCCACTTCATCCGACCACCGTGCATTCCCAAGGCTACTGATCTGGTTGCATGCCCCTTCTCCACCGAAGATCGCATCTTTCCCTGCACAAGCTTCCGACTCTCTTTAGTGTCTTATCTGTTTGATGTTTAGTTACAAATTCCAGCTCTACTCTGTGCCACACTCCAAAGAAAAGATTTGTTCTTCCACTATACCCCAGTCTGCTTATCGATCTGAGCTGTCTTCTGCTCCTTTTAAGTCCACACAACAATTCCTGCACAATCCACTTTTGAGTACTTTGATCCAGCAAATGTCCTCGTGTGCATGATGCCATGAAATATTCTGATACAGCTGAATGGAAGTCTGAGCGTGTTGCCGTACCCATACATTTCAATGCTGCTCAAACTCCGTGGCAAACCCAGCCATCTACAAAGATGGATGGCTTCTCAACTTGGCGCTCCCAGCCTTCCATTAGTATGCAGACTTCAAATATAAGGGAGCCAGATGATTCTTTGGCGTATCCCATGTTTCTAAACGTAAGTCCCGGATTTTCCCTATGTATTTGATTTAAATCTCTTCACAAACAAGCCGAAAATATTGTAAATTTCCCATTATCTTCATCTTATATTTGTCTCCAAAGTGTGACATCTGTGTTTATTTTCTCTCTGGTCAGAAGGACTGTTTCACAAATATTAACTAAACTGCATTATTTTGTTTTTGTTGTTTATCCCAGTCTCTTAATATAACCAGGACTTCATTATTCCATCCGTTCCTTACAAGTCGGTAAGGAGAGGTATGAGGAAATTTAAGTGCTATTTCTAACATAACTTATAGGCATTCGGCATGGCTACGTGACGCATTTGTAGATATATATATATCCCCAGGTTAACCAATGCCTTGTGAGTCATATTTGGTATACAGTAACTTTGTAGAAGCCCATCCTATATTTACATACATATGTGTGTTCTAGTCTCTGCTTACGTTTACTGCTTGTTTTTGTGTAGTGAATTAGGGCTTCAACAAAACGAATTCGATATAATTACAAAACTTGCAAAGTAAATATTGAGGTCGATATGATCGCTTGAATCACGTAATTAGTGCCCCAACATGACCTCAGCCTAATGACTGAAACAAGTAAAAAGAAAATTAAAGAATATAGTAGTAAAATTGGAATGTTTCGTAGTGTTCAGTATGAGACACTTAGATTTAAGTGTGCCTCATCAGATATCTATGAAGAAAATTAAAACCAGATCTGAAAATGTTATCTAAAGTAAACCGGTATATTTGCTGTGCGGATACTATTGCTGCATACTTTCCCCTGAAGCCGGGGTATCATAATATCCTAAAGAAAACAAAACATTACAGCAGATGGAAATCCAGTTTAAGGACATAGACTTTTGCTTCACAAATCAAAAATGAAAGAAATCGACCAGATGATACCTGAAACACTGTACTACTGTGAAATTGTAACAGTATCTATAGGTATTAGCAATGATCATTCGGGTGATCGATTGACTTATGAATTAACGCGTGAATTAGACATTTATTGCATTTGCCAAGCCAAATCAACGTGATACAATTCGTATCAAAACTGGGCTCTGAATTACTGGTAAAATCCAACCAACAAGCTTCCTCGTAGTCTCTGACTAATCAGTTTCATTGACTGAACTGTTATCAACACGTGGCTACGATCGGCGTGACGTTCCAAATGGCCTTGTATTAGGACCGAATCCAGAACCAAGTAAGTGTGAAAATTTACAGCCATAACTGTAATACGAATCGTAGAGTAAAATAGAAAGTGACATCAGTAAACCTGAGATATTGTGGTTTACAGGATTTAACTGTTGAAGCGAAACTCCAACCAGTTTAGAGGTGCAATCAAATAGCTAAGAGTAGAAATCTTCAAACAGAATAAAACAGTGTGAAGGAACACAATGAAATGGCCCAGAAAACAACATTGATCGATACAACATGGATAAAATATTTATAAATAGCTTGTGGATAAAAATTATTGGAAACATCAGTTTCATAACAAATAATCAGAATGGCTGCAAACTGGAAAGAATATATAAATTGTTGAGGAGCAAGAATGGTAGGAAGAGATTACAGAGAAACAGATTTTCAGAACGAGAGGTTTTGGAAATAGACGGATTAATAAATTTGGAGTTATTTTCCGTAGAGATACAATTTAGAAATCGTTACAATAACATCATGATTGTGATATTGTAGCCCGTAATATAAAAATAAAATTGGTTTACAAGATAACATAAATGCATGGAGCAGACACGTACGACTCAGCGTGGTTACTCGAACACCTACAAATAATAATCAGATCATTCTTAAATCTAATAATACCGTATTATTGGGCGGTGGATTGACAGTATCGGTAGAGGGTCGGACGCCATGCTTTGCAGCATAGAGTTACGCTCCTTTACGGTCTGAGTTCAAATCCCGCCGAGGTTAACTTTGCCTTTCATCCTTACAGGGTCGATAAAATAAAGCACCAGTAATTCACTGGGATAATTGCAGGCCTTGTGCCAAAAATAGAAACAATTATTAAAAAAGGACAAATATGATATTGTGGTCTGTGAAACACTACGAATAGAAAAGAAATGTTTTTTTTGTTTTCTATTCGTAGTGTATCTCTTTTGTTTTACCGAGCCTGTTGAATTAAGGCTAACCTGGCGCTAAACAATAAGCAATACGTGCATAGAATCTTCTGAATCGCAATCTAGTAAGCTGACGGTATATTTTGTTCTAAGTGTTATCTTCAGTCATAAATAGTCTTCCCTCGGCTTCAACGATGTGTTCTTGTCGGTCGATTAACGTTAACGAGTTTTTCAAAGACACGTGTACCTATAAGGTATTTCTCAAAGTAATTCAGTATAACAAACTTTGAAATGGACTTCAAAATAGTAACCTCCTACTTAATTCCACTCATATGGCTTATGTTGACCTCAGGGTATGGTAAATTAAACTTTCGCAAGATGCCCCGCAGTAGGAGCAAACTTTTTAACCATTCAGCATACTGCACATATATAGACTTGAACTATAATAAATTATTACCACATGTGCAGAAATACTAAATAAACCATTTATATTGGAAATAAGTAAGAGTTGGACATAAACTAGTGGCGATGTTTCGGCTAAAGTTATTTAATAAAGCTCACGTTTAGAACAGTTTGTAAGAGATACGATAATGGTCTAATACACAAATATTGTTTGAAACATCGACGTTCGTGTTTACACATAGTAGTGAAATTTGGCAAAATTTGGTGAACTTTGCTGATAATACACAATAAACAAGTTGATAACAGAAATAGAAATGAGAGACGATACCTGTCAATAATGTAGACATATTTAAGTACATGGAGAATATGTAGAATAAATGAGAAAATAAGATTCTTTCTGATAAAACAAATAACAAAAAACAATGTAGATTCCCATCGTAACTTTCAACATATTATACCGTTACCATATACTTGGCAAGGATTTGAACATTCTAAGGTAATTTTCTCTTGTTTAAAAATAATATACCCATAATTATGTTATATAGCATACTGCATAACACATTAGGATTAAGAATATTTTCGTTATAGAACAATGATTCTGAACGTGGATATTCATTGATTTGTGAATTTGAATATTCCGGGAAGAACATTTTACACATTTTAAAATCCAGACAGGTCTTATATATATATATATATATATATATATATATATATATATATATATATATAATGAGGAACCAATATCATAGAAATATAGTAGAATTATTTAACTTTGAAGGCACACTGATTGCTCTATTCGACATATTATGTGCTTATTCATTCGACAAAAATGCTGAAATGTGATGTCGTGTTGAGAAGCTAGTAAATATTTCAGTAGTAAAAACACAAAAATTATACTGCACTCAATTGTATGAATATGCCATAATTAATATATCGGAAAATAGTGTCTAAAAATAATTACGAATGGTTGATACTATGATATCGCTGTAGGTAAGTCGATCTAATAGGCTGAAGTAAGAGTATTTCAGAAGAATGAAATTGATTTGAAAACAAACTTTATAGACATGTATATAAATATAAGCATAACCATATGTAATGCATAACCCCGTGGATGATATTATCACCAGGTGGTGAATTGGCTGCTATTAATGTGTCAGATAGAATGCCTTGCGCCATGTTACTGATATGCATTCTGTGTTCAACAGTGCCTTTCATATTTTGGGGTCTCTCCGAAAGGAATTTTGTGTTGTCAAAACTGAAAAGAAAAGAGCTCCACTAAATTTAGATATCCATCAGGAGTTAAGTGTCCGAACCTAGACAATGCAATCAATACAGAGGGTTCATGAAGGCAGAGGGTTTAGTGTCTACAATGTTGGGCTTATAATCGGGAAGTTGCCTGTTTGATTCCCGGAACGTGCGGTGCGTTGTATCCTTGGACAAGACACTTTATTTCACGTTGTTTCAAGTCAATCCTCTCGACGAAATGAATTGCCACTTTACTGGTACGAAGCTTTATTGGCCTTTGCGTTTCCCTTGGACATTTGTGGCGTGGAAAAGAATACAGGCATGTATGGGCGACTTCTGGTTATCTACCAAAACAACTTAACTAGGCTTGTGACTCGAGGGGGAATTTCATAAGTTCAAAGCGATGGTAATTCCTGACCAAATGTGGCATACGTAAGGTTTTGATAAATCTATAATTTACTGGCAAACACATGTACTTTATTTTACCAACTACGAAATGGTGGAAAGTAAAGTTGACCTCGGAGGGGATTTCATCTAATAGTGCAGAAAACCAGAATTAATATCGGAATACATTTTGTCTATCGACTGAAGTACAAATAGACATAAATATTAAGCATGCTCATGCATTATTTCCTATATATGTGTATACAACTCAGTTCTTTGTTATTCATTGATATATAAGCACCAACAATTCTTTCGACAATCTTCAGTGGAGAAGAGATACAACTTCTAGCATGTTTTTTCTCTTTTCTATGTTTTTTTTTTCTTTCAATTTTTAACATTTTTGTTTTATTGCCTGGTTCATTTGTTGATTTGTATAAACAACTAAAACTAATAAAAAAAAAAATAACTACAAAACATATACAAATAACTTACGAATCTACCGTCAATTAAATATTTATTTTAGATTAGATTACTTCTTAGTTCATATGTGCGTGAATAGTTTATCTAGCTACTTATGATATTAGCACGGTAGATTAGATTCCAAATAACAAACAATAATACGATTCCTTTAGTTTATATATTACTGTAACAGCATCAATACATCGACTATACGACTGAGCTGTCTGCAATAATATCATTGTCGAAAAGCTTAATGAACCTGAAAAATCTGCTAGAATGAGATAAACATCTACGGTTCAACGTGAACGGAGGAATATAACAATAAAAACAAAAGACAAAAACATCCAAATGTGTTTCTATTATATTTCTCTATTTATAATTTAAAGATATATTTTGTTTTCATTGTTTTATTTATGGCACATACTTTCTCTCCCCCTCCCCCTCTCTCTCATTCTCTTCCTCGCAAACATATAAACTTAAATATGTACACGTATATGCGTGCGCACACGCACACATATGCAATAATTGTAGACATTCCGTCGATAGTCGACGATGACTGTCTGGATGAAATGATGTCAGTTTTAATATCAAAATGGATTTGTTTTCTGGTACTGGTTTCTGTAATCCTACTGTGGACTACACCTAAACAAAGTGGCAGCGTGCAACAATTCAGAGAGAAACCTCTAAATATTTGACGCCAATTCCCTTCAATTCTGTGAGGCACTCTCCCTAGCATCAGGGACTAAAAAGTCATTTTTTACCGTGGAAATTTTATTTCGGGGAGCCTAGATGCATATTTCCTTCTTTCCACTCGTAACATATCCTCGATTTCTTCTACCACACTCCATTTCCCAATACCAAACTAGGTCTGGCCTAAGCAGTGAACTAGATCTTGACTGGCCTCTGCCTTCTTCTGTCTTTCGGTAAAGATGGGTTTAGGTTGTGACACATCATTCCAATCAAGACTTAACTCATAAAGAACTTAAGTTTTTCAGATGTTAACGTTTGTGCGTGGACAAGAATTGTTTGATTCCATACGTATGAAATATTTCTAATCCTGTAAATGTCATTACTATATGAAATTAACTTGAACCTTCTCAAAGGATGTGTTATGAAGATAAGTTGATAAGTGGCCTTTTCTATTTTCTCCTCGAAAAGCCATTTTTAATCATATATATAAATATATATATATATATATATATATATTAGAAAGTGAGGTTTTTTTTACAAAATGAAAAATAACCGAGGTGTCCTACACGAGTGAAAGTATAAAGAAAAAGGGATGAAATCGAAAATTCAACTGGAATCTTATTTTTTTTTTTTTTTTTTTTTAATATATATATATATATATATATATATTAAATTGGTGCTCTGAAATAGCGATATATATATGAATGTATATATAGAGTATTTTGCAATAAACTATATGCTTAATTAAAAGCATTTTCAAGATCTTACATTTTAAAGTAGTGACTATGTCACTTATTTCTTTTTTTCAGAAAACAAAGGGAGATAAGCTGACAGATCTTTGTTTCGTACTGTTGGTACTCCTCAGAGCTTAGCACTCCCTTTGCCTGCTGAAAATTATGAATGTTGGATTCTTATAGAATTCCAGTAATAATCAGGAACTGATTATACAGAGCGGTTGCCGGTCCAGCAAAAATTGAAAATTAGAATTGGTGCTCTGAAATAGCGATATATATATGAATGTATATATAGTGTATTTTGCAATACACTGTATGCTTAATTAAAACATTTTGAAGACCTTACGCTGTTGTTTTAAAGTAGTGACTATGTCACTTACTTCTTGTTTGCTGAAAAAAGAAGTAAGTGAAATAGTCACTACTTTAAAACAATAGAGTAAGGTCTTCA
>OZ024742.1:116560438-116562938 GCA_964016885.1 Eledone cirrhosa
CCTGCCTTACTTAGATTCGCCTTGCATCCTTACGGGGTCGATAAAATAAAGCACCAGTCACGCACAGGAGTCGAGTTGATCGACCATCCCCTCTCACAATATTGCTGGTTATGTGCCTAAATCTGAAACCATTATCTAAACACACACGTGTGTGTGTGTGTATGTATGTGTGTATACAACATCAATAAAGCCTTTTAAGGCCACTTCCCTGTAAAATCAGGGGTTTACCTTGCGCGTCCCATGAAAAGCTCCTCTATTTTCCTTATTTTCTGCATCCCCCCTCACCAACCGTCTGATTTTCATTTCCACCCCCATCATGTTTACCATTTCTTTCTTGGTCTTCCTCTGTTTCTACTTCCGTCCATATTCACTTCCATCACTCTTCCCACCCAGTCACTTTCATCCTTCCTCAAAACATCACCCAATCATTTCATTCCATTTCTCTTCACAACATTCATTACTGGTTGTATTCCCATCATCTTTTGTGTTACTTACCTCATCCACCGGACCACCATCGTTCCATTTCTTTCCTGTTTTCACTGTTGCTCTCTGTTTACCATCCATGTCTAGCTCCCATAATTCATGGCACTTCTCACGTTTGCAGCATATACTTTCCCCTTCACTTTCAGTGACCCAACCTCCCTTAATATACTACATGCACATCTCACTGTAGATACTGTCGCAGTCAGATCCACCATCTTCATTCAACATGCATCCGAGGTAACATATACTTTTTTTCACTTTCCATCTTCACTCAATATCCAAGTTCCATTTGAACATCCTCTTTATCTCTAGCTTCTGCTACACTTTGTTGTAGCTTACACATTATTTATTAATCCCTTCACAACACTACATTTTCGATGTACCCATCCAGTACAATTAATGAACACCCTTCCTGTACACTGCACATATCCATCTTCCTGTTCTTTCCATCTCACCGACATTCGTTTCCCCAATATTCATTTCCATACCTTTTGCCCTAATGCGTTCCTTTCACTTATTCATCCTCCCCTTCAGACCATCGATACTCCTATTAACAACAGGTCATCAGCCTACAACAACTCCAATGTTAAGCTTACCTTTACACATAGGACTGTGTACATTACAAGTAGTAATGGGCTTAATACTGTTTTCTGAAGTACTATAATCATTTCAAACTTTCCACTGTTCCCGTCCTTCGTTCTCATGACTGTACGCGCGTTTTCATACATTTTCATCACTCCTCTAACCAACCATTCTTGCCCATGTACTTCACCTGTAACTGCTTCACAATAAAATTACATCCATCATTCCCCTTTCCGATATAAATCATTACTACATGGCATCACTTATTCCTTTTCCTCATTACTGACACGCTTTCCAATACTTTTATATCAAGTTCCGATAACTTAATTGCTCTATACAAACGACAGTCTTAGGGATCGCCTTTTCCATTGTAAAGAGCGATGAGAGTACTAAATTCCAAATCCATTGGAATTCAGTCTTCTTTTACCACCAACTTCGAGAGGACCCGAAAGCAGTTTTGTTTTGTTTGTTACAATTCCTCTCAAAGGCCATGGGTCTGTCAGGTGTTGGTATCGGTTTAATCAACTTTGTTCCCCACCCATAAGTTATGGCTTTCTGCCATTGTTACGAATCAATACATTTCGTATCATGTTATTAAATGTTATAATAAATTGAATATCAAATAACATTTGAAATTTTAATTTTCTTTATTTAATCTATTCTATATTTATCATACCATAGTGTATTAGGTTTAGCGATTAAATTCGGTGATAAACTGTCTGTCTGATAGACATACCTTCCCCACATCCACTCTAACGAAATATTAATTTACTACTGAAGCATTCCGCTTGCTTTTGTTATGAAGATGAAAGTAGAATGGGTTGAACTCAGTTTCTGTTGCTATCTATTTTCTGTGTCGTAAGATAGTCAAACAATCAAACAACCCGTCGTTGTATTCTACTCTATAGATAAACATGAAAACATAGATTCTATTACTCACAGTAACGGAAACTATTTGTCGCTGACAAGTGTCTATCTGTGGCGTTCTGAGCATACATGATAAAGGCGTGGTGCATGAAACAGGCCTGTCATTTGGTGAACAAAGTCATAATCAAAGGAAATCAATGACACGCGAATGATACAGGAAAATATCACATGTTCTTAAAGACAGAGGAAAGATAGCTATAATGATATAAGAAAAAAAATATTGAAAACACATACCAGTTAGGATTAAGGCTAAAACTGTGTTTATATATATATGTGTGTGAGAGAGAGAGAGATAGATAGAGAGAGAGTGGGTGTCTGTTTGTATGTTTTTTTCTCTTTGTAGTGTTTGTTGTGACTGTTGGGTCAAAGTTGGATTTTGTTTGTTTCGTCTCTTTCAAAATCTGTGTTAATAGTACTGGACTGGGACTTTTTCTTGGGCCCAAAAGAATGAACAGCAGGAATTGAAAATAGAACAAAAAGAGCTGGAAGAAACAATATAAAGCACTTT
>OZ024742.1:116567938-116577938 GCA_964016885.1 Eledone cirrhosa
AAGCAAGGTCTACATAATTGTTTCTATTTTAGGCACAAGGCCAGCAATTACCAGTACATTACTGGTACTTTATTTTATCGATGAAAGGCAAAGTTAACCTCGGCGGGATTTGAAATCAGAATGGCAAGGGCCGTAACTCTATGCGTCAAAGCATGGTGTCCGACTCTCTACCGATACTGCCAATCCACCGCCCGAAGCAAGGTCTACATAATGTGAGTGCGTACGTATGAGAGTATAAATATATATATATATATATGTGTGGGTGGGTGTGTCGATATTTATGTGTATATATATATATATATATATGGTGGAGGCATGTGGTCTAGTGGTAAGGGTGTTGGACGTACGATCATAATGTCATGGATTCGACTGCTGGGTTGCGGGTTGTGTTCTTGAGCAAAACACTTCATTTCACGTTGCTCCAGTATACTCAGCTGAAAATGAGTCGTCCTGTCTAGGGAGTGGTCTTGGGCTTCAATCGTTTCACGCCATCAAACCGGGATAAGCACCGGCCAAATGAGCCTTCTGGCTTAAGACAGACTTTAGATATATATATATATATATATATATATATATATATATATATATATATAATTATTTTGTTGCATGTTTATTAAACACCCACTCAAAATGGAAGTGATAGAATGAAAGTGCCTAACAGTATGTAATTATTTTTTCGTTAATACGTTATGAATTGCATCTAAACGGTATATTAACCCATGCACTATATGCAAGCTAGGCAATCTTTTAGTAATTTCAGATTCAGCGTCAAGAACTGAAACATTCTGGATTTTTTTTTCATCTGATTGCATAATGGAACCATCATATCATTCGCCTGGATTTCATACCCTTTTGAGATATTTTATAGGCTTAGGTGTTGAAAACCTATTTTAAGTTCTTAAATGTTGATAATTATAAACACCTTAAGATAACATATTGAACAATATAAACATATTTACATGGTGTTGATCTCAGGTTAGAAATAGGTGGCTTTATTTCTGAACTGTTTTAAACCGCTTGCCATGAGCTCAAAGAGGTCAGCAGGCTTCAATATATCTTGGTTTTATGTGTCATTAAGTGACTGAGAATAGAAAATTTATATTTGAACTGGATGCCAGCCCATTACAAAGTTAATCGCTTGCTGCTTTGGTGCTTATTGTTTAGCTCTGTAGACTGGAGCAATGTGAAATAAAGTGCCTTGTTCAAGAATACAATGTGTTGCCTTTTCATGGGGTCGAACAATGATCATGATACTAACATCAGTAACTACTTGGCCACGCATCTTCGTATCTAACAATAATATATCTACTACTCCTCTGACGCATATTACATGACCTTGAGTAGCCTACTTTAAGAACAATAGTTAACAGTTCAAATTTGTACTGGTATTCTGTACATGTCCAAGAATGAAACACGTGAAGACGACTGTTGATCTCAGATCGAACTGTGGTGTAGATAGAAATATTAAGGAAAGAAAAAATATTTTATCTCTGAAGATAAGGTTGATAATCCGAAAAATTATAATCTTATTAACAACTCATCTTAGATATTTAACTGCATATTTTGCTTCATATGAAGTAGTAGATTTTAGATGGAGGTGCTGTTAATGTCAACAGGGCTAATTAATATTTCGTATTAAGTAATTGATACTGTACTCTACACCAGTGATAGGCAAACCGTTTTGAGAAGGCGAACCCCAAATTCCATTAGGTAAACACCATTTTAAATCATTTAATGTAAAAGAGAAATGAGTCACTTCTTTGGCATTATGAAGCTCAAATCATGTTGACCACCATCATATTGATATCGAATACTGACTGTCTACTTGGACAATGTTGTGCATCCCTGATCTACACAACCACTTCCCAGTACTGTAACTCCCACAATATATTACACACAACCAACTCTCTCTTGTATAACCCCGACAACACATTAGTCGACCATCTCCCAGTACGGATGTTCACACAATACATATTACACGTTTTTAATGAAATTAAAAGCCATCTCTCACATAAGCATATTAGCCACATATTTTAGAAGGAAGGAATAATCAATTAGAATGATCCAGTAAATCATTGGTACTTTATTTTATCTAGCCTGAAGTATAAAAGGTTAAGTTGACGCGGACAACATTTGTACTCAGATGCTTAAAGAGATCCAACAAAAGCGCCACAAGGCTTTTTGTCTGACAATCTACAAAAACAGCCAATGGACCGCACATTTGAAAAAAATAATGACCAATACAATTAAAACAACCTTTCTAGGTAAACACACACATAACACTAGTTGTTAATACATTCTCAAAATGATTCAAAGTGAAAACTAAGGCCTTATAGGTTCATAATGTGTCATACGAATTGGATTATCCATTATCTGTATAAACTCAAAGAAAGGAGAAAGAAAAAAAAAAAAAAAAATCTTCTCTAACAAACCAGTAATGTCTAATCCACATAACTCGACGTTCGTAAACATTTCAAGCTAAAAGAATGTATAAAGCATATTTGCAAAGCGAAATGATTTAATGTGCTGTGATTCAGTAGTAAAACAGTCACGCGCTAACAGCTTGCTATTATAATCTCTTCAAGTATCAACGAAGCAAATTTATGCTATTTTGGATTTGCGCTCAGGTTAGCCAAATGCATTCGTCTCACATACACATGCACATACGCACGTATTTACACATGTAAACACACACTTGCACACGTGAGCATATATACGCGCACGTGCACACACGTGCATTGAGTTTTTCTTTTTCTGATTTGACAGTCAGTGTTTTTAGTGAAGTTAAATCGATTAATTCCATAGGGGTTGCTTACTGGTACATATTCCATTAACTCCACTCTGCCAGCGAAGGAACCCCTACGCCGACGATTGAAGTGTTAAAAGTATCAGCTAAATCTTCTCTCGATCATACCCTACCATGTTTAATAAAAGGAAAATAGGCATATTGTTAAAGTAGTCATAGCTGTATAAAAACAATACGAGATGATCATAGCTGCTGACCATATGCCTGCTCACGTAGGGTACAATATATATTACTCAAGTGATAAAATATTACTCAAATCATACCATAAGGACACATTGAACAAGTTATTGAGATATATTAAAAAAACAAAGAGTGGCTATGGTTTATGCAACTTTAATCATAGTTTAACTTGATCACGGCTAACGTAGCGCTAAACTGGGGATAAATTTATAGAATAGGTAGAGTGTATGTGATAAGCAATGTGTTCTATTACCTATTAATCGGCCGATGCAAATTAACCAACTGTCGTAATTATGTAATTATGTGTTATGATATGAAAATGGATATTATAATTAATTGTATTCAGTACATTATTTTTCATGAGTAATCACAATTTTGGAGCTATTATTTAAAAGGACAGGATTACAAAAGTCAGGCTGATTTTACTTTACATATACAAACCTGCAAGAAATCGGTTATTATCTGAAAATGGGAAAATGTTGATGATTTAACATTATAATTTATGAGTTCTTAAATTTGATAATTAAATTTTCGTTCTTGTTTGAGTAAGTTAAGATAACTGGGAAAACTTTGAATAAATTTAATTAAGTATGCTTTCGGAATCTATATCATTTTATACTTAATTCCTTTTTAAAAGATCAATTAAACACATATCCTCTCAGGATCTCTCTTCAATTTTGACCAGTTTTAATCTATGGGAAGTTACGTCCTCTTGGTACTCTTAAATAGTTTCCTGTTGTGTAGATCAGTGCGTTCGAGCTCTTGGAATACAGATATATCACACTGGTCGCCTTAAAGATAATATATGGTTTTTGTGCTTTTTCACTTTGAATCCATCGTGTTTCCGAATTCCTCTGTCACCCATGATTTTTTTCTCTAACATATATGCATATTAATAATGGTTTCTTACATAGGCACAAGGCCATCAATTTTGGAGGAGGAGAAAGTCGATTAAATCGACCCCAGCACGTTACTGGCACTTTATTTTATCGACCCCGTAAGGATGAAAGGCGAAGTTAACCTCGACGGGATTTGAACTCAGATCATAAAGGGCCGTAACTCTATGCTACAAAGCATGACGTCGAACCCTCTACTGATACTGCCAATCCATCGCCCTTATATATGCATATTACTGATAAAAACAATACTGTTCGATTACCAAAACTGATTATTCAGCAAAATACCAATATCAATTAATCGGCAAAATTGCCGATAATGCCGATGCCGATTATTTGTCGATTAATTGGTTCATCCTTAGTTCTGAGTTTAAATATCACCGAGATTAACTTTGAATTTTATCAATCTAAGTGTTGATGAAATAAATACCATTCAATATCAGCAATGTTCTACCTCCAAATTGTGTTACCTTGCGACTATGCTAAAAATGATTATTTTATTCAAATATATTCACAAACATTTACACTATCAGTAAGAGATTGGTTTTATAAACGCTTTGGCTTAGTAAGAGCTTATGACAGCTCTTGACCAATTTTCATAGCATATGTTATATTACTTATGGTTTAATAAGAAATAACCATCACGTAGTAAATATCAATGTGGCATTTTAAATGTTTTATGATATATACATATATGTGTGTGTGTGTGTATGTCTCTGTGTGTGTACAATACTGAATAAATTGAACAAATGACTGAAGCGACCAAAAATAGAATATTTCACACTTTTATAATTTGAAGGTAAACAATTCTTTTTCGTACAGTAGAAGTTTAAAACACCTTCCGGCACCGTCACCACCACTCTTTTTTCTCTCTGTCGCACTCACACTCTTAACATCTCCTTTCTACGGAATTACTGAAATTTTAAATGTATTTTCTCCTGTAGTTCTCTCCCTCACTCTACGAAATTTGCTACATTTAGAGTTGGAGAAGGATGAGCTTCTCTAGATTAAAAATGCTCGAGGTACGTTGTAAGTCACAACTGTCTCCCTACAACTTCTTCGCCCACTTATTCCTGTGAAGTTCGAGAGGGCAAAGTACTCAAGACCGCTCTCTAGCAGATCCTGTGAGAAACAACCGTCTCTAATTGATGCGACAGGATCCCCAGGCGAAACCAGCCGAGCGCATGTACGTTATCCAACCATCTTGCTCGGGGGTCTATCCCTGGTCTCCTGCCGGTAAAATCTGTCCTGCGATTCTTTCCTTAGACTCTCATCGTACGTTCGTACGACGAGAAAATAAGAGGGCAAAATATATGGGTACTATATTCTAGAATGTATAATAATTTAATCATATATGCGCATAAAGCACGAAATCTAGTTGATGTTTAGCCCTTGGTCAGCCTTGAATGAGCAAACCTATGATGAAAAGTAATCCTGCTGTAGTAATTCTGTCGTTGTGTTTTATGACAGTGTATCTGGAATTACATTAGTTATGTCTCGTTCATTTTTAAATATAGCAGTGTATTATTTGAGAAGTATTTAGCTTTTATATCTACCAATTTCAGAGAACATGAAGACGCCACTTCATTGCTTTATAACGTTCTTAACATTCATGAAGTGTTTATGAAATGTAGGAAGATGTTGTCTCCCCCTGTGCAACTTGTCCACTTATTGTTGTTTTTTATGATGATGATGATGATGATGATGGTGATGATGATTCTCCCCTTCCTTCTCTTCCTCCTCTCTCTGTATTAATATCATTTCCAATTTAAGACATAGTGAATCTAGGACTGCATAATTCAATGTGCTCATTCCTTTTAATGTCGATAGTGTGGTTTGAAGGAAATTTGTGTATTATATCAAGTGGTTGACGCGGCCAAGTATCCTTATTTGTGGCAGTATCGGTAGAGGGTCGGACGCCATGCTTTCCAGCATAGTTACGTCCCTTTACGATCTGAGTTCAAATCCCGCCGAGGTTGACTTTGCCTTTCATCCTTACGGGGTCGATAAAATAAAAGTACCAGTAATGCACTGGGTAATTGCTGGCCTTGTGCCTAAAGTAGAAACAATTATTTGTCAACCCACCTATATTAACACTTTATTTCCTTACAATCAATTAATCAAAAAGTGAGCCTCTATAGGGTCACTCGGATTGTTTTAAATAGCAACTAAATCACCCTCAAATTGAACACACGATAACTACATATTGAATAATGTAACTTTATACATGTTATATCCGAAAAAGGCCAGGTTATTAATTTTAGGATCCCTTTGATCATACCTCTGGTCTATTTAGACACGGCTGGTTTGGGGTTAAACAATATATAAAGACATGTTATTAATGATGTTTAAACTTACTTTCTGCTGCTTTCGCTTTTCATTTTTGAGAAGTAATTGGGAGACATTTTGTCGCTTAAAACTTCCGTGTCGTTTTTAACATACTGAAGTGAACTTTATTAAGTTATAATAGGTATTACACTGATTTGGATAAGCAGTTGTACGAAATATTACGCTTACTCTTTTTCATCTCTATTTTAATATATTTAATATATTCATTCTGAAATTGTTTTTCAAATTATATTTTTCAGTTCATATGTAGATTAAAGAAAAATTGAAATAGTAATTAATATACACATGAAACATGATCATATTTTACTTTTTCCAAGATGTTTTGTATAATTACTATTTGTGAATCTGTTGGTAGTCTGCATAAATTATTTAGTGAGTTTGAGATAAGTCCATTTATCGTGGCGAGAAAAGAAATGCTGACGTCTGAAGATTGTATCTTTGAATGAAAGAAAAGAGATGTTGATTCTTCAACATTTCTTTTCTCTTCGAGGAAAGGTCAATCTAAAATAAAGGGAAAAAGTAGCATTCACTTTTTCTCAAGGGTATACAAACTTATGCCAAGCAACACAATATCAAAATTGCATTTCAAAGCTGTCAAATCTCCCTATTGCACAAAATTGAAGAGGCGAAATAAAGCCAAAAGATTGAATCCACTGTCACCTTTTCTTTGTAAAATTGCGTGTGTGTGTGTGCATGCGCGCACACACGCACACACACACACTATGCACTGTAGTTTCTGAGAAAAACATTTTTATTTAGTTCATAGAATATGCCGTATGCTAAGATGCAGAAATATAACTGTGAATACAGTCGGTTGCTCTAAATAGCTATAAAAACCTATTTATAGCGACTAACTCTATTTGCAGTTATTTTTATTGTATTATTTTTATTTTTATATTTTTTTAGCATCTCAGCAAGCTGCATTTTCTATGAACTTCATTATCTCTCAATGCTTTGAGAGTTCGAAAGCTTGAACTTTGCATACAATGTTTGTTTTATTTTCAATGTTGTTTGATTCAGCTTTCTAATTTAGACAGTAATTGGTGTCCCTTAGCTCAATAACTAGAGCACGCAGCCAGTATCTGAGCAATATGAGTTTTGATTTCTTATAGCTGCGACTGAAAGCATTTTACCGTCTATAAGGGGTATTTACCCGATTTTGTAAAGCTGTTTATAGCAACCGACTCTATTTAGTTATTTTTCTACATCGGAGCACACTACATTTTCAAATCTTCATAATCTCTCAACGTTTCGAAAGTTCGAACTTTCCTTACGATGTTTGCTTACATTTTTATTATTTATGTCGATTTTAACTAATATAATTAAATCCTTTGGTGGCATATGACCAGTGTAAACATATTTTCCAACTAAGTCTTACGTGCTTAATACAAAAGGTACCCATATGAGAAAGTTATTATCATTTATATGAAAACCCGAGTGGATACTCACATTCATTATTCTCCCTCGTATGAATACACTTTCTGTGATATAACATGGCTTTGTGTTTATATGTAAACATGTATATTCATAAAGCCATAGGGCGTGTAATACTATATATTAACTAAACATAAATCACATTTGTTGTTTATTCCTAGATCAGCTCTGGTCATGGTGACCTATGATTAAATGCGTTGCAACAGAGACTATAACTCTAAAATTGTTTTGTTTGCTTTTGTTGTTTTACATTATCCATTATATCATTATTGTTGCAGTATTGATTACAGCAAAATATCGTTACTATTTTAGCTGATCAAATGATCATTTAGAGCATTGATTGTGAAAATGTAGCGCAAGCATTACTGAGCTGCTATTCAAATATTTTGAGGTAGCACAAGTACCACTGAGGTACTATTCAAATATTTTGAGGACTATTTTCTAAATGTTGAATTAATATCTCATTTAAAGGAAACCTATTTTAATATTGAGGACAATATCATTTTTTTAGATGTCGTGATGGAACATAGAGCAAAGAACATTAAGAACCTCTGACATAGTTTCTAGCGATGGCCTGTTGTATAATTATGGTATATGTTATTCTTCATAAAGCGTTAATATAAAAATACCGAAACTACATGTAAATTTGAACATCACGAAATGTTGTGATACAACCTTCTGCAGTAGCAAACTGTTGTGTGTCTATATATATGTGTATATATATATATATATATATATATATATATATATACACACATAAAATTATGCACTACTTCCTTATGTCTGTCTGCCAACTTCTTTGGATTTTTTTTCTTTCTGCTTTCATTTTATATTTCACTCGATTAATTTTTCTGATATACTTATAGCGTATTTAGTAATTCGTTATGTATGTGCGTGCGCGCACCGTTGTGTTTTGTGTGTGCCTGTGCATTCATATGCATATATATATATATATATATATATATATTTATATATATATACTATAGCCATAAATGCACAACACCATCTAGAACATATTTTCTTTCACTTTTTATCCCCCATTATGTTTTCTTGTATCTAAATTGTCTTCAATTACGCCTGGCTTTTTTTCTCTATCTTAGTCTCCTATGTGTGTGTGTGTATATATATATATATATATATATATGAGACCTTCCCACTTTAAACGTATTTTTGTTATTGTTACAGATATATGAATGTGTGTGGGTATATATATATATTAATATATAAATCTTACATGTTCATTTGATAATTTCTTATTTCGGCTCAATTTATCTCCATTGCACTTTATTATGTATAGTGTCTCCACTTCACATACTTCAGACTGTACAGGTTGGCCATTAAATATCTTAATAATATCCACTCTCTCTTTCTCTCTCCTTCATATTCTGCAATTTTGCTTAATGTCTATACTCACTGAGCAATTTTTTTCTCTCTTGCAGTTCTGTACGCCCCGATTAATCTCTATGTACGAATTACTGATTGTTATACCTATATACATGCTTACATACACACAGACACACACATATCTATATGTGTATGTATATATATATATATATATATATATATACACTCTCATTTTTGTGTTACAGCCGAGTTGCTGAGGACATGCTGGGGCCCTGCCATTGACACTACATTTTCTATAGCCAGCCAGTTTCTAGCTGCCGCCATTATAAGTGTGCTGTGGGTTCATCTGTGATCTTGGTTAGCGTTTGAATATCAGGCTATTGAAGTATCTTGTCGTTATTCTTGATGTGAAGGGTGGGACATGTAGCAGTACACTGTGGCATCTTGTTTGAGGGTTGGCACAGCTAGATATTCTATGCGTATATAACTACATATCCGTCTCGTCTTCCCTCCAGCCAATTTAACTTTAGTTCTTTAACCCTCTCCCAGTCACTCATCTTCTTCATTGAGATCATTGATGTAACTTCGTTGGAATTCTTCATGTATATACATACATACATAAAACAACACAGAGCATTTTAACCCATCAATCGCCAGGCCTGAGTACAGGAAGAATCGACTCGAAAGGATGAAAGGTTAGGGTTGAACTCCAGGAGCCGGATCGAATGCCATGAAGCATTCTACCGACTGTTAATTCGTCGCCTATTCATCTCTCTCTCTCTCTATATATATATATATATATATATATATGTGTGTGTGTGTGTATGTATGTATGCATATATTATATCCATGTCTACTCTCAATGTAATTATCTATCTATGTATCACTCTCTCACGAAATATATATACATGTGCGTATATGTATATATAGATGTATGTATGTATCATCTTCATCATCACCGTTTTACGTCGGTTCTTCCATGCTAACGTGG
>OZ024742.1:116582938-116587938 GCA_964016885.1 Eledone cirrhosa
AGTACTTTTAATGGATGATTAGAAAATTTTACGTTATAAAATCCATTTTTTGTTCTTCTATCTTTTGGCAACTATTAAGATTATGACTAAAATCCTTTTAGTGTGTCAATAATTTTTCTTAACCAAACTCACTGGCAAGTTTTGTAGAGCTGATAGGAATCTCTGATGCCACAATGGTTCAATTCTTTGTTGATAAAATTAATGTCTATATATATATATATTTTGGCTTTATTTCAAATATAATGTGTTAGTATAAATATATATTATATATTTGTTTTCTCATCGGTAACTTCAGTCAGGAAATGAAACCAGAATTAAGTGCCTGCTAGTATGTGTGCATGTGTATAGCAATTTTGCATATTTGTAAATAGATTTAGTAAAAGGTTTTAATCGACATGCGTTAGGTATTGAGTACCCTGTATTCAATAATGGCAACATCTGTTTCACCAACTTATTTTCATCATGTATACATATGTGTTTGTGTGAGTACACTCATAATATATATATATATATATATATATATATATATATATATATATATATATAGTGATGAAACATAAGTCAATTGCATGAACTCATAATCCTTTATTTACTGCAATATATATTTCGATGATAGCCATTGAGTGGCTATGACCTCATCAGGCAGTTAGTCAGTTCTTAGATATGCCAGCTCTGTGTTTATGGTGTTGATATATACATACATACACAAATATATATACAAATATATATATATAATTATATATACATATACATATACATATATATACAAACATATATACATACATATATATATATATATATATTTATATATATATATATATATATATATATATATATATATATATATGCATTAAAATTATTGACTAATCAAGGTTGTGTGTGCAACACACCAGCCAGTGAATAATGATGCAATTATATTGAAGCACCAAGCATCATGAGTATTTTTCCAAATATGACATGGTTCTTCATTTATACGTTCAATAGTAATAATTGTGATGGTCATATGTTTGATTGAACTGACAAATTTGTTGTTCTCATTCTTGAGGTCCGTTCCATTGTTTATTTTACTCTACAGTTGGGTGCAGACTTCGAAGAAGGGGTTTTATTGACTCTCACCCATCTCCCAACCTCTGTAACTAGTTTAAACTATCAGGACAATTCTATCATATATATATATCAGAACCCTCTTTCCACTACAGTTGGTGAGTTATTTCAGCTTACTATAGCAACTGCAGATTTCAATTCAGCCTAAAAAAAACATATGTATAAAGTTTTCTTGTAAAATAAATATACACAGATGTTTGTGAATATTTGTCCATGGGTGTAGATAATCATGTAAGGGAAAAAGAAACAAACATCCACCTTCTTACTTATCAAAGCAACAACTAATGGAATAGAAATAAAGCTAACTGTTCATATATAACAGATGCTAAATACATCATATATGCTTATTTTTCCTTCTTAGTTTAACCAGTGTGTTTGAGAGATAGGCAGAAAGACCTGTGTGATTTCTCTGTCAAATCTCCATAAGAAGTCGGTTGATAATAAGTAATGTTTAAGAAACTTAAGAAAAAAAGGAAATCCATCAACTAAGATGTGATGAGCTAACAAGTGAGTTAGCAAGTTTAGCATGTGTATGCCCCTTCTCCAGCAGCAACCTGGTGCATTTGGAGAGAGACAGTTTTTTTTTTATCCAACTCACATCCAAAAATGTATTCTAGCAACATAAATTTTAAAAAGCCGATAGTACAAACATCTAGATTCATTCAGCCATCCTATTTTATGTAATGTTTTATAAAATGAAAAAAGGTAATTACATCCATCACACCAAAACCAATATGTGATGAATTAACAGGAGAGTCGGTATGTTTGGCATGGGGATTCCATGACTTGGAGATACAGTTCTGCCTGCTTTCAACCTGATATTTTGTTGTCTCTTTACATTCTCAGTTCAAATTCTCTCCTCAGTTGGATTTGCTTATCATTCATTCAACATCACTTCACTATTTTAATGCCACCTCACATAAAACTTCGCATTTTAATGTTGTTTTATTCCATCATGATTTTATATAAAAAAAATTCTTCCGAGATAATGTTCCTAATGAAAAATTTAGTAATTTTAATAAATTTCTGCATTCAATTTATTTTAAAAATTAAATGAAACACTGGTACTGTATTTATTAGAAATATTATAACAAATGGGTTAAATGTGAAGTTACATGGTAGTGAGAAATGGACTTTGAATGCAGCAGGTGTTTGAAATCTAGAAATAAATAAATAAAAGCTTCTTGGATGAGTAATGTTAGTATGAATAAACAGTGAACTACAGATCAGCTGAAAGAAATACTGGACATAAGATGAATCAGATGTAGAATGCCAAATAGATTAAACTGGTATGATCACATTATGCATCTGGAAGATGATCACTGGATGGATACATAGCAGAAGTGGTGAAAATTGATCTCAGATTAAGATGTCAAAGGAAACAATTACTGACAAGAACAATGTGTGTCAGAGTACTCATCTACCCCAAGCAATCAGGTAAAACAGACATGGAAGTGACAATGATGGTGATGAAACATGAAGTTAATTAGATTGAAATCATCTGTCTCATAAAGTCTAAACCATTAGTCACTTATATCACTGGGAATGTTTGTCTATAATATATCTTCTTTCACTAAAAGTTAAAATCAAAAAAAACTTGAGTGTTTAAATCAAAATACCCCCCCCCCCCTCCACCCCCACCTCTCTCTCTTGAAATGTTCATACATATAACATGTAAGCTAAATAAACTCTCTTGCAATAGAATGAGCATTGTTTTCCTTGATCTTTTCTCTACGAACAGCCTCTCTCTCTCTCTCTCTCTATATATATATATATATATATATATATATATATATATATATTGTTATACTTTGGGAGGGTCATGTTGCCAATAAGAAACACACGCACCAGTTGCTTTCACTTCAATTTAATTTATTAAATATTTATAAATTTACAAATTTATAAATTTCTGGCGTAGGATAGAAGAAAGGAAAGGCACAGAAACGAAGAAAGAAATCCCCAGTCACTGAAGAGGTCACAGAGTGTGTGACGAAAGAACTATGACTATATATATATAAACAACTATCTGGTTGTGGAACCAACCAACCAACCAGAAATTTATAAATTTGTAAATTTATAAATATTTAATAAATTAAATTGAAGTGAAAGCAACTGGTGCGTGTGTTTCTTATTGGCAACATGACCCTCCCAAAGTATAACAATATCGGTTTCAACACACGATTTCAGATAAAGAATCTTGCTAAACAAATTCAGAAACGAAAAATATATATATATATATATATATATATATATATATATATATATATATATATATATATATATATATATATATATATATATATATATGTATGTATATATATATATATGTATGTATATATATATATATGTATATATATATATATATATATATATATATATATATATATATATATATATATATATATATATATATATATATATATATATATATATATATATATATATATATATATATATATATATATATATATATATATATATATATATATATATATATATATATATATATATATATATATATATATATATATATATATATATATATATATATATATATATAGAGGCACATGGCTTAGTGGTTAGAGCATTGGCCTTGCAATCGAAAGGTTGTGAGTTCAATTCTCAGACTGGGTGATGTGTTTTTTCCTTGAGCAAGACACTTTATTTCACATTGCTCCAGTTTGCTCAGCTGTAGAAATGAGATGAAAGGGACTGGGGTCCATATCATTCCACTGCAAAGTGGTCGTGGAGGTGCCACAGCAAAAATGCACCCACCACTCACTGTAAATGAGGTTGGTGTTAGGAAGGGCATCCAGCTGTAGAAATAAAGCCAGAATCAGTTCCCGTCCCACCCTTGCAAGCAGGGAAAAAGCAGACGTAAAATGAAATGATGATATATATGTGTGCGTGTGTGTCCTCCATATACATATAAGTCTTGAATTCAACAAGGGGTAACCACAATAAGCAAGGTACTCAATACATTAGTAGAGTGTATATAACAAATTTAATATAGTCCTGTAGAAGCTATTTCTGTAGTATGTGTATATATATATATATATATATGTGTGTCTGTTGTATATATAAACCTGACTATGTGCCATTTTACCAACAGCTTCTAAGTTCTGATTGGTAGATAGATATATTGATGATGAATAAATAAAAATTGATAATTTTATACAAACATTATATTAAGTTTAAGATTTTCAATCATACCTACAGTCTTTCCATGTTAATTATTGATCTTACATGGAGGAATTTGTAGCTGATAAAAGTTGAATTTATTTCATCATTATTTAATTGCTCTAAGTAAATATTAATTTACCACTAGCAACACAGTCTTTTATTAGATTAGATTAGATTAGATTTTTATATCGATTGTTTTGCATTTAAGCAAATCAATTTTAAAGAAGAATAAAACAATTTCAGACATATTGTCTATTAATTTTTAAACATTGGAAAAATATTTTCGTTTTACATATATAGATATATACATACTTATGTATATACATACATAAGTATTTATGTATGTGTTTACATGTGTATACATACATTCGTTCACACACATACATATGCATATATTAATGCACAAATACACTCATGTGTATATATTTGCATATGCACATTTGTATGCACATAATTATACATAGTTATACATACATATATAAACATATAAATTAAAATAAATGTTCATTTCATTGTTTAAAACAATTGCAATTTATTTTACATGTTTGTATCTATTTGTATATGTTTGTTTATAATTTTATGTTTATTTTCTATTTCCTTTTCAGGTAAGTCCATATCTTGTGGCATCACTGTACAAAAATAAGGTAATTTTCTTTGTCTTTGTTTTTCTCTCTTGTATTATAAATACTATCCATTTCATAAAAATATATGTG
>OZ024742.1:116592938-116600438 GCA_964016885.1 Eledone cirrhosa
TTGAGCATTAGAAATTCATTGCTGTTGTCATATTGTACAATTCTATATCAGATGCAAGTTTAAGCTATTGTGGCTTAACTCCTAAAAGCTAGTTGTAACTTAAAAGAACTGAAAGTAATGCCATCAGGCCAAAAGTTCTTTATATATATTTATAAAAAGAGGAATAGTAATATGCCAAGAAAATTTGAAACTCAATGCGTTTCTACAATCTGCAAACAGAAAAACCCAATTTAGCCAAGGAGTAATCCATTGAGTAAATTAAAACAAAATGTTGTATGAGTGTAAAATCACATATAAATAAAAATATTATCAGGTATTCAGATGGAATTTACATCACTTTTATTAGTCTAAATTCCGCCTGAACCCTTGCTTTTATTATTCCTTGTATATATATATATATATATGTGTGTGTGTCTATGTGTGTGTATATATGTGTGTGTGTATATATATGTGTGGGTGTGTGTCTATGTGTGTGTGTATATATATATATATGTGTCTGTGTGTGTGTCTATATATAAATATATATACCGGTATATATATTGCATATAGGTTACTCCTCAACTATTTGGTAGATTATACAAGTAATACAAATAAAAACATTCAATAATCCTTCATGATTACTAATTGTAATGTAAAAAAATGAATTCCACTCAAACCCCTGTAGCTTCATAGTTTGAAGCAGAGGTGAAAGAGATATCTCTCAGGAGAGACTCTCACGTACCCCACATAACCAGTGCTAGATTTAAAAAAATGTTAAGCAAGCTACAGCTTAAGGCCTCACAGAGCCTTCATTATAACTAATGCTTTTCTTTTATCAAACTGCCTGAAACTGTCCCAGCTTCTATGATACAAAACTGTTTGCTTTAGTATTTATATTTATCTATAAACCATCCATGATAATTTTATGTAAGAACCTTTGTTAAATTATGTTCCGAACAGCAGCTTAATAATGGGACGTCAGTTATATCAGTAAATCTCTCAAAATTATTGATTACTCTCAAAATTATTTGAAAATGCTGAGAAGTAACTTCCATAGAAATATGTTAAAAAGGTTAAAAAGTATATGTTTTCCAATTTTGGGAGAAGCTTTGGTGCAAATACTTTATATAATGTATGGCCACACCAACTCTAAAATCTGCTACTACCTGTTCTGTGCACTTTAGTAACTTTGAAATAATGTGTTCTGAAAAAGAGAGTAATAAAATCCAGAGCTCATGATTATATAGTAGGCCTTGCAGAAGATATGGACATGTAGGAAAGTTGCCATGAATTTATGGTCTCAAATCTAAACGTTTATTATGCTCTATTACACATAAGTACAGGGCATGCACTGCATGTACATACATATAATCCATTTATAAATAATATGTATTTAGCACTAGCTACTTATATACATAAGCAGCGGTTTGACATGTGACCTCCATGTCATATCTAGCCTGGACCTATTACTAGATTTGGAAGCCTACATTTTACATCTTGCCTGCGCATACCAGGTTTTGTCTCTAGGTTTTGTCTTTCGTCCTGACAGGGTCGATAAAAAAGTACCAGTATTAGTTAGGTATTGCAGTTAATTTAATCAACTACCAATAATCAGGAGCTGGAGTCCTGAACTTTGGTTGATGTTGACTATTTCCTTGTTCTGACAACTCCAGTGATGGTATTTGAGGCAAGTTGTATCAATATTTTCTCTTCTCTTAGGCTGTGGAATGCAGAAAGATGACTTGCTTCATGAACAACTGTTTGTTTTCCATACATCCTGGAACACGCCTGCACCAATGAAAGGACACTTCATTTTTGCCTTACCACACTTTAGCAGCACAAATTGAAGCAAAAGCGCCCACGTGCTGATCCTTGGTCTCCCAATTTAGACAAATGAGCCAAAGAAAATTATCTCTAATTTGGTTTTGTTAAAATGAATATGATAATTAGAGAGGGGGTTTTATGTGTTATCTCATTAGTGATGGACTTTACTAGGTTTAAGTGTTGTGCAGTTGTTGACTGAGAGTTATTAAAAGGATCCTCTACATGCTCACTCAATATGCAAGGAATAAAAGCTAAATCACTCTTAAATCACATTCTATTACCTTAGATAAGGAAGAACTCATAAGATAATGTCATTCTAAATGCAGTCTGCCTATGTAAAAAAGACAGAATGGTCATGGTTAGAATGTCTCTGACTGAAGTTGAGCTGGAGCTAAAGAATGAGAACAAAAAACCCCATTAAGTCTACTGTTATTAACTAGGTTTAATAATTTGAATAGCTTCATTATACATTTTTTATCACCTTTAGATATTTTCTCTGTAAATTAAATTACTTCTGATCCAGTATTCAGAAAACAAGTAAAATATTGGAGCATGTGCCGGTGTGATTTTGCGACTGTGTAGAGTGTGTACTTGGGACAGTTGAAGTCTGGTACTTATTTATTTAATCTCTTTTATATTGAAGTACTAAACTATGGGACATAAACACACATATGGTACTTAATGAGGAACCATGACCATGTACCCACCCATGACGGCAGCAAAACACCCAACAACCAGACTTGACCAAACCAACACAGAGCCCCTTGGTTATACCCACATGGAGGTAATGGTCCCACCAGGAATGATGGGCCCACCAAAGGCAACCAAGATGAAGATAACAACTCCATAAAAATTGACCTGAATTACAATTATTATCCTACCAACCATAAAATGATTAACAGTATGAACCAAGCCAATACATATGACTCCCACGGCTAAGACCAACTATACTGACCCTGATAACTAAGACACTGGTTGCTACCACAATGAAGTAACCAACCAAGCCTTGAGTTCCCACCCCAAACTAATTAACAGCTGACTCACTGATATGAACCACGTGAGGAGCAACATGGAAAAATTCTGCAACTACAACACCCCGTGGCCATTATGATTGATTCAGAATGGCCTAATCTTTTTACCCTGCCCGAACCAACTACTATGGTTACAGCTGTAGTTACCACCACACTGACCAGAGCGCCTGGCTGATTGCCAAACCTCACTCATGTCTGACTACCATACACCTGCTGACACCAACACCACAGACAGGTGATGCACTATACACAAAAATCCCACATTGCACACGTGACCTGATTAAATGTACCCTATTCCAAACATGTCTGAACTAATATCCTTGTAACCTTCATAATGGCCCTCAACCAGTGCTTTCAGCTGATGTTTTAAAAGACAAAAACATCAGCTTCAAAATAAAGTGGGCTGCCCTTAAGTGCACATGTTGATACAATCTAGGAGTTAGACAGTGCCAGTTGTGCCTCTCGGAAATCTGCAGAAATCCTCAAGTTTAAGGAACACTGAATCAACTCAATATTTGTGTGTGCGTGCATGTTTGTGTGGGCACATGCGTGTATAATTGCGCGAGTTTGTGTTTTGGAGTGTTTACATGTATGACTGTATCTCCGAATATGGAGATGTTTGTGTTCATGTGTTTATATAGGTTTATGTAGGTCTATATATAAAATAATATATATGAATGTGTATGCATATATATATATATATACACACACACACACACATGCGTGTGTGTGCCTGCCTACACAGTTTGGTTTATGTATTTCATACTGTATGTGTGTGTGTGTATGCATTTGTATATGTGACATAGTTATTACTGTCGTTGCAGATGATCTCCGAATCAAATATTTTTCTTATATTTTCTTTGTGTTTGTCACAATTCCTTTATTGAATAATGAATTATGCAATTCGCACCAGATGATGTTACTAGATTTTACGAAACCAGGCCATTGAAATATATATATATATTGTTTTAATAACAATAAAACTTTAAAGGAACATCAATAGTCTGGCCTGCTGTTATTTTAATCAAACTAATATTTAGCTCTGTTACTGCACCAGGCACAGGATTCAAAATCAATGATGGATGAGTTGCGTAACGTAGAGGGCTTTTCTTACTGTCACATCATGCTTAACTAGACAGAATGAGCATTTCTATTCTGTGGTGAACCTCTAAACATCAGTGTATATATACATACACATATATATATATATATAAATATCATCATCATCATCATTTCATTTTATGTCCGCTTTTTCCCTGCTTGCAATGGTGGGACGGGAACTGATTCTGGCTTGATTTCTACAGCTGGATGCCCTTCCTAACACCAACCTCATTTACAGTGAGTGCTGGGTGCTTTTTTGCCGTGGCACCTCCACGACCACTTTACAGTGGAATGATAGGGACCCCAGTCCCTATCATCTCATTTCTACAGCTGAGTAAACTGGAGCAACGTGAAATAAAGTGTCTTGCTCAAGGAAACAACACATCACCCTGTCTGAGAATTGAACTCACAACCTTTCGATTGCAAGGCCAATGCTCTAACCACTAAGCCATGTGCCTCCATATATATATATCACAGGGCGATCAAAATTGATGGAAATTATGGATTAGGTACACCCAGGAAAACTTGGAATGACATGATAAAATCCCACCTTGCACACTTACACCTCTCTAAGACAATGTCACTGGATTGAGACCTTTGGCACCACGTAGTAATACAGAAGACGCGCCTTCCCTATGTACAAAGTTAAACGTACAGTCTGTAGGCACCTCTTAACCAAATATACACCTCAACCCACTAGCCTACTCCATCCTCCCACTCCCACTAACGCCTGTAAAGTTATGTTCGACCACAGAACATCCAGTCCAAACTAAAGAGGTTGTGTAGGTGTCACGACAATAAAGCACCCAGTCCACGCTGTAAAGTGGTCATATAGGAGACACTGTAAAAAGGCTCCCAGTCCACACTGTAAATGTGGTTGGTGTTAGGAAGGGCATCCAGCTGTAGAAAACCTACCAGATGCAGTCCTATACGAGCAAGACATGGTCACCCGATCAATCTTGCCTCAAGGGGACAATTCTCATCTAAGCCATGCTAGCGTGGAAGATAGACGTTAAATGATGATGATGATGATGGGTTAAATAACTACCTCATTCGAGTGGCGCCGGTAAGGTATTGTCAGCCATTGAAAAGAAATATGGAGAGTCGATCTAACAGCACTAGCGTTAGAGCCCCTAATTACACTGTCAAGGAGCATTCTGGTCGTTATGACTCTGCTAGCTTAGAGCGACAGAGAGGGCCAGTGGATGATGGATCAGCTGTCTCTGAGACAAATATAAAGAATGCAGTTTTGTCCTGCAGAAGAGCCATCAAAATGGGCACTTTGAATGTGAGGACTATTCGGACGCTGGAGAAGAGAGAGGAATTGGGACATCTGTTCAAGGAGAGTGGTATACAGATACTTGCGATCCAATAACACAGGATCCTACACGATGAGCCCGTGAGGAGTGTGATGATTGGGAAGAAGAGCCAGCTCATCACTACATCGGCAGTGAGGAACATAACCAATGCTGCAGTGGGAGGAGTGGGTTTTGTTTTCAGCACAAAAACCAGTCTATTGGTGAGGGAAATGATGCTTGTCTCCCCGCGAGTGTTGAGGGTGACCTTCAATGGAAACCCAAGACTGACAGTTATCTCAGCCTATAGTCCAACCGAGGGGGACAGTGATGTGAGTGTGGAAGAGTTCCATGAGGATGTGTGTAGAGCTGTCAACACCACTCAAGCACACAACATCCTGCTTGTTTTGGGGGACTTCAATGCACATCTGTATAAGGAGGGCAGTGAAGATCCTTGCTGGTACTTCCATAACAACACCAACCAAAATGGAAGACTACTGAGAGACACCCTGCTGGAGGCGAACTTGATAGCGACCAACCTAAGGTTTAGGAAGAATCTGGGACGATGTGGACCTACATCTCAGATGCACCTGTCCAAGTCCTTGATTGATTTCATTCTGGTGAGGAAAAAGTGGCAGAATAGTGTTCTGAACACAGAACCATACCACTATTTCAGTACACTGGATAGTGACCACCGGCTTGTTATGAGTGAGGTCTGGGTGAGCTTAAGAAAGAGCAAGGCTCAGCCCCGGAGAGCAATCTATGACTGGGGAGCTTTCAAGGAAGATGATAAGCTACAGGAGAGGTTCACAGTGGAAGTGAGGAACAGGTTCAGTGCTCTGTGTGGAGAGACAGAGGAGAGAGAGATTGGATGGACTGAGGAGAGTGTGACGAGGAGGTGCGGGCACTTCACCAATGCAGTGGCGGGAGCAAGTGAAACCCTGGTGCCGAGGAAAAAGAACAAAAGAAAGCACGTCAGCTCTGCAAACCCAAAAGTGTGTGCAGCCAGAGAACACCCGAAAGCTGCCAAGGACCAATTCTATGCTGATCCTACGGAGGAGAGGATGGAGACTGTGGAGATAATGAGGGAAGAACTCTGTACCGCTTACACTGAGGCCAGAGAGGAGGCACTGATAGAGAAGATCAGAAGTGTGGAGAGAGCGGTTAACAGATCTGGATGTAAGGAGAGCTGAATGATCATCAATGAGATCACAGAGAGGAAGAGGTGTTCAAGTCAGATCCAGGGAACGGGGCCCGAGGATAGGAAGAGGAAATGGCTAGACCATTTTAGGACCCTACTAGGAGAGCCACCCTCCACAGCCCAGAGCACTGGGGAGATCAGGCGGCTGTTTGAGGAACTGGATATTGAGACAGAGCCCTTCACCAGAGAGGAGCTTCAGAGAGCCAAGAAGAAGATCAAGGAGGGCAAGGCTCATGGAGAAGATGGAGTGGCCTCAGAGGTGATGAAGAGGTGTGATTTTGATGATATCATCCTGGGGTTCTGTAACCAGGCACTGGAGAAAGGAGTTGCCCTGAATCAGTGGAAGATCAGTAACATCGTCCCAGTGCCAAAGAAGGGAGATCTCTCTAACACCAACAACTACAGGGGGATCTCACTGACGTCACTTGTGGCAAAGACCCTCAACAGGATGATTCTTAACAGGATCCAGCCTGAGATGGAGAAGAAGCTCAGGGACAACAGAACGGCTTCAGAGAGGGAAGATCAACCACCAGTCACATCCTGATGCTGAGGAGGATATTAGAGGGAGCTAGAGCAAAGTGGCTTCATGCGGTCATGGTTTTCATTGACTTTAGGAAGGCCTTTGATTCTGTGGACCGTCACTGCCTTATGAAGATCTTACAGGCTTATGGAATCCCCAAGAAGGAAGAGGACATGATATCACTGCTCTACACCAACACCAAAGCCCAAGTCATTACATCTGATGGGATGACAGAGTTCTTTGAGATACTGGCTGGAGTGCTCCAGGGAGATACATTGGCTCCCTACCTTTTTATCATCGTAGTGGACTATTGTATGCGCCTTGCACTGGAGAAACACCAGGACTCTGGCTTTACTGTAGCACCAGCTCAGAGCAGGAGAGTTAAGGCAAAAAAGGTATCACATGCTGAATTTGCCGACGACATAGTTTTGGTGACAAATACAGTGAAGGAGGGAGGGGATTTGATGCTGGAGGTTGAGACTGTGTCGATGAGTGTGGGGCTGAGAATGAATGAGACTAAAACAAATTATCTGGTAGAGAATGTTGAGA
>OZ024742.1:116602938-116615438 GCA_964016885.1 Eledone cirrhosa
TTTTATTTTCCATTAAACTTGATGAATGATTTATATTTTAATTTTATCTTACATGAGGTATTTGAAACAAAAAGGAACAAATCATATTAGAAGGTAAAGAGAAAAACAAGCCAATTCAAATAAGACTAAATAAAAAAAGATGAGAGAAAATAAAAAAAAATGGTGATGGAAGGTAGGGATCTATATATTGCAATGCCTAGAGGATATGGGTGATTAGACTGAGCAACAAAGAAATTATTTTATGGTAAGATAGCACTCCAGACAGATAAAAACACCACCTCCCTTCATCACCCTGATCATCAGTGAAAGAAAAATGTTTGAAATCGAAAGAGATAGTAAGATGCCTTGGCCTTCTGATGTTTCTGGTTAGGAAAATTAGATTAGGACTCTTGGAGCCTCAAAATCTGTAAATCCAAAGTATATTGAAATATATTGATTATTTTTTTGACGATAAGTTTACCAATCAATAGCCACTACATTAAATTAATTATAACCTGTCCAGTGATGAACACTATTGATCTTAATGTTTATAAGTTTGGTTCCATTAAATGATGTTGGATATTATTATTATCATTATTATGAATTTGATATCTCAGTCTTTGATGTTATTTAACCAGAAAAGTTGCCCTAATGAATGTCAAGCTTCTACCCGAGAGCCTCAGATTTTCAGGATGTATCGAAGGGTCCTTGCTGTTCCCAGAAGACATGCCTTTTGAAGTGTTCCAAAAAAGGTGGCTGGGCTGATGGTCTTTAGCCAGCCTTAAAAACTCTTTGAGACAGTAACTAGTGCTCCATCATGATTAGGACGACCTTGATCTTATGACAGTACCAAATCCTTTTTAGTTACCAGTTTAGATACTGGTACAGGATAATATTCTCCCTTTTCTTGTAGTCTTGTGCCAAAGGGGCAAGCTACATCAAGGAAAACCTCGAAGTCAAATTCTGTATCTGTTTGATCAAGAAATCTATCTACATCTTCATCCAATCGTTTTCTATCACCAACTCTGGCTTATGCTCATACCACTTCTCTGAGTGGGGCACATTAATCAGTTTCATAAATGCCAATGGATCACTTTTCCTATGATATCATGCCTCCATCCTTTATAATGAGTGAGGGCTTGGTGTTTACACTCAGCTATGATGTGAGCCAAAGTTTCCTCTCTCTGTCCATAGATCTTACAAAGAAGGCTAGCTTTCTCCTTCTCATTATGATGTTTCATTAACTTCATTCTAAGAGCTTCCTCCAGTGCAGCCAATAGCATCCCCTCTGTAGCTTTCTTATGGTTCATTTTCTTTAATCATTCCCATGCCTGCAGATCTCTGAATTCTGTTTTCTTCAAGATCTTATGAAGAGATTTTTTATTTAGGTTGTTCTACCGTTTTGTTATTACTTCTTTCTTGGAAATACCCTGGTATATTATCTCCTCCTTCAATATAGCCTAAAGTATTTGCTCATTACACTCAGACACGTCATATTTATGTAAACAGCCCTTCTCTATACCATCATCGTTTTCCATGCTGATAAGATATCTCCTGCCTTCAGATCTCTTTAAGTACAGTCTGTCAACATCGCATTCATATGAAATATACTGTTGGTAGTCATTAATTGCCTTGTCTTTCTATCCAGTTCTTTTCGCTCGTTTACATTCTATTTAAGAATTCTCTCACTCTACATAATAATAGATAAAGCTCCGGAATTTATTGCACTTATGACATTCCTATTATTCAGATGTTATTTTACTACTTTTTTTATCCTCCTTATGTATTCAGATCTTATCATCTCCTTTATTGTGTTGTCGTTGATGTTAGCTGCCTCCAAAGCACCCAAATACTTATATCCTTCTTAGGTGTGGATCTTCTTCATCCCCTCACCCATTGGTATCTTGATTCCTTTGCTTCTCTTTTACTAGGACTCCACACTTATTAATACCAAATTCAATACAAATGTCATTGCGGAAAATATGAATAGTATTAATAAGTGTATCTAACTCCTTCTTGATCTTGATGGTTGATGGTAATCCCTCCTCTTTCTAGTTCATATCTAGCCTTTTATCTCTGCAATACAAAGGACAAGGGTATGAGAGTAAGGACAAACAATAAAGGAGACACTCCTCCCAAGTATTCTGCCCCGATATTAACTCTGTCACCCAGATATTCATTCTATTACTTAAAAGCAGCCTGATGGTGTCTGAAACTAGGAAAGATGCTTGGAGTATGGTTCAGACCAAACCTCCATGTGGATAAGAACTGGGACAAGGTCATAAGCTGGGTGGCCATTCTCACCCAGAAATGGGCCAAGAGGAAGGTATCGCTGAAAGGTCGGACAGAGGAGGTGAATGTGTACATCGCATCCGTCATCTATTACGGCCTGATCATCATGCCTTGCCCCCATTCGCACTTCACCAAATTCGAACACCTACTCCTCAACTTCTTGTGGAAGGGACAGGTTCCATTGGTGGGGAAGTCCATCAGCTGTCAGCACCCTCTGAGTGGAGGACTGGGCATGTCATGGCTGATGGTGTGCAAACATGTGCTGAGGGTGCAGCATCTTCAGATATTCTTAAATGGTGAATAGGTGTGGTCGTTGTTTGTGAGATAAGCCTTTTTACTGCTATGACTGAGCTAAATAAAGTCTTGTGTCAAGAATAGACTGAGACTGGGTGCTTAGCATCTGCAATGTTTCCAGGTGCTCACTGCCTTCTCTACCAGTTGGGCAAGATGTCAGTGGAATAGCGGTGGGCAAGTGTGATGACACTCTCAGAGATGCTCTGAGAATCGACAAAATTGAATTGACCAGTTCGTTCAAGAGGATTTTCAAAGCATGAACTATAGATAACTTCCAAAAATCCCTCACTTGATAGTTCAAGATAAACTCAAAAGGCAAGGAAGTACAGTCAGACGGACCTGTCTGAGATGGGCACAAAGCAATGAGATCATTCTGCCTCCACTCGTCCAGTGTCTGTGCATTACTGATTGTGGAGTTACGTCAAACAGCTGTTATTAAGTGTGGGAAGAATCCGACTATTAAACGAGTCCATCATGAGGATTACCTCACTGCCTTCTTTTGTTTCATTGTAAATCCCCACTGTCTCTGTGTATTGTATTTCCCTTTTTGTTGGCCCTGGAGACAAATAAAAAGAAATTGCTATTATTATATCAGTCAAATTGAAAGATAATAGAAAATTAAATCTTCATCAAAGTTTTTGTAATGAATTGTATAAAATATCACAATTCAAGTTTATATTTTTAAACTGGTAAACACATTTGGATAGTAACTTGAAATAAGTTAATTGGTTGTGAAGTTCTCACATACAAAGTATATAATTGATTACCAACTCATGAAGTCTTCATGATATTACACTGCTATGTTTTGTTTGTTTGTTTGCTTTATTTTTACTATTCAGTCAGTGGGCGGCAGTGCCCTTGATAAATTTCAAGGCATTTAATACTTGGGGGAAGGAGAGAGGAAGGTGTCATAAACCAGAGACAGACATGTCCTGAAAGCTTATAACAATTTTATCTACTAAAAACCCTGAAGGGCTACCACCAACTCAAATACTCCACAGCAGGAATTGAACTCACAATGCAAATTACCAGAGTAAAGCATGTTGTCCAACGTTCAAGTGATTAAGGTAATTCACCACCATGGAGTGGTACTTTATTTCACCAACCACTCAAGGACGAAGGGCAAAGTCAACCTCAGCAGGATTTGAACTGAAAACACTGATAACTCTAACAAATACCACAACACACTTTTTCCTGTGCACTATGACTCTGCCAATGTTCTGCATGCTATTGTCAGGTGCAGTTTCAATGAAGGGTGTGTAAATATATATTGTAAAAAAAATCAGCAGTTTCCGGTATCACATACTTCCGTTGACTATTACTTTTGAATACAATTACCATGAGGGTGTGCCATTCATAAAACTACCATTAAATCAACAGGCCAAAATATTTTCTTTTCACATCACCTGACCCAAAGAAGCATCATTTTTTTCTTCATCTTTTTTAATAATTCAAAGTGGAAGCTATTTTGACACTGTATCTGCATTTCTTAAGACATTTCTTGTTTAAGTGCAAAGGAAATGCCATCTGCTATCGAAAAAAACTTAGCTCTCTCCCGAGTTTCTCTCTGTCACTCTCTATGTTTATTTTGATAAAGTAAAACTAGCTTCTGTTTTATATTGAACTAATAATTCTCAAGTACAGCATGGGAAAGTATCCTTGTTACTCAATGGAAACCATTATGCATTTCAAGAATTTTAAAACTCACAAAATGTGTTAATGTTATATATGTTACATCTCTGTTTACAACATGTTGTGATATATTGCAGTCATAACAAAATAAACATTAAAAGTAATTTGAATAAAGTGAATTTGTTTTTATTTTTTCATGACTTATTCCACTAGTAACCAAATTTTATATACCAAAGATTGCCTTTAGTTAAATGAATTTTCCCACGATCATCATCCTCCCACTACAATTACTCCCTTTCCAGATTATTATATGACAAGAATAACAATCAAAAAGGGAAATGGTTATATCTGAAATTTTGAATTTAGCTCACAGACTCCCACTACTGACTTTGAGGTCTCTCAGAAACATTGCCTTAGCCAGATGAGAAGATCATTTTCCATGAAAATTTGAAAGGACTTTGAGATTTGTTAGGGAGAAGAAAAGAAAAGAGCAGGTCCTTTGATTACCATTAGATTGGAAATCCCGACCAAATATTTGCAGCAATATAGTGCTTGGCAAAGGTACTCAGAAACCACGTGGATGTTTTAAACTAGACAACAGGTTATGTTTACAATCCAAAAAAAATGTAGTGTGTTCAGTGGGTTACTGCATAATTGTTGTCTACTTTATTTTACTCACAACCTGGTTTAACCAAGACTATGCAGCAAATAGACATTAACCAATGTTAGTAAATCTAGTAGTGCTTAAATGCAACATAGATAACTTTGTTGAAAGATATAGTGCTAGAAAATGTAGTTTTATTAAAATGTTGATTTGGCTGAATTTCTAAGATGGGGATTTGTTATTATGCACTTGTTTATTCAAACTAGTATCCTCATCTTTGTTATTGTAGTAACAACGTTTCAGTCATCTTCAGAACTTTTAACCAAACGACTTATTCAAACCATGCTGGAAGATTGTAATGATACCATTGTCCATACTCAGTGTATTCTTGTATAAAAATAGGTATTTGTGATGTATGCTTGTTCCACTTAAACTAGAGTATATATAGATACATTAACCCAGGATGTGAACTCACAACCAGCAGAAAGACAAACATATTTAACCACTAATCGTAGTGATTGTAAAACTCTCCCATAGAAACTCATGCCAGCATGAAAGAAATGATGTAGTATTATATACTGATGATGATAATGAATTCAGGATCTTTAAAACGGCCTTTTCCATGGTTTTAGATTTAATGCTCCTTCATAATTAAAAGCACCCATTTCATGTTCATATCTCTATCGGCCTATTGATGTTATCAGAACCGATGCTGGTTCTTTAACTAATCTTATCTTCCTTAACTATTATCTGAACTTTGTTCTCCACTGCCTTGTCTGTTTCTGTGTATTGATCTAAGGCATTTCAGTCATGTCCCTTCTTTTTCTTCAGGCATAGACTATGAAATACTACATTATTTAATGTATCTATTTTCTTTTTAAGATAAGTTGTGATATGAGTGAGACTTAGCTTTTATTTCTATTCTAAGAGATCAAGGGATTTGGTAAAAAAATTTGTGTTGGCTTATATGTCTGCAGATTCTTGTGGAGCTATAACAGATACAGGCAAGGTGAACTATTTCTAAATATGAGTTACAGCTCTACTGCACTTATTATGGTGACAAAGTCGTGGGTGTGCAGGATAAAGTGCCCTCCAGCATATGTTCCAGGTCTCTATGCTCTGAGATATAACTTTACTTTGGTAAACTTATGCATTCATTATTTTGGAGTCAATAAAATAAAGTAGCAGTCCTGGTTGCTGAACTGGGAATTTGTTAGAGCATTGTTTCCATTTTTATTTCACGTTGCTCCAGTTTACTCAGCTGTAGAAATGAGATGATAGGGACTGGGGTCCCTATCATTCCACTGTAAAGTGGTCGTGGAGGTGCCACGGCAAAAAAGCACCCAGCACTCACTGTAAATGAGGTTGGTGTTAGGAAGGGCATCCAGCTTTAGAAACCAAGCCAAAATCAGTTCCCGTCCCACCCTTGCAAGCAGGGAAAAAGCGGATGTAAAATGAAATGATCATGAATGATGAAAATTGATTGAGTTGGCTTTTGGTAGTTTTTTGCATTCAAAGTTTGAATCTTATTGTGGCCTACTTGGATAGTAGAGTTAATCTGTTGCTCAATTTAATACCACCTCCTAGCTCATGTGTGCCTTTAATAAAGTTCACTCAGTTGCAATCATTTGGGCCAGGTTTCTAGTTTTTAGAACAACTTCCACATCCCTTCCATTGAAAGTGTTTTGGACACTGTCATTCCCTTCTTAACTAAACAGTAGAAAAGAAACACCTCAAATGTGTGTGGAATAATTGCAAATGTTTTAGAATATGTGTATGTATGTAATACAGCAATGGTCGAATGATTACTGCCAGCTAATCTTTATGTTGGTGTTTCTTATTTTATCCTTCATCTCCAAATGCTTTAATTCTCGGTTGTTTTTGCTGTTTTCACTATACATCACTAAAAACCACATTGTAGTGCTTGGAGATATTAAGTCTGCAAGCTACATCTCTGTTGTAGTAATTTATGGCAGCTGTGATTTATGACAACTAGCTAATCTCATCAATGTTCTTGTTGTTTTTCATGTTAGTCTTTTCTGGCAGAATGGACAGATAAAAACATTCCTGGCTGCTTATATTGATTTAGCAAATATTCTAGCTGTTTTGTTTTTCTTTTTATTTTGCTTTGATTCACTCTAGAATAAGGAGCCATCTCTATGACCATCATATATAGTAGTGGCCTTCAACGTTTGTACATGATACAAAACTTAAATGTGACTGAGAGACTTATAAAGAAATCTTAAACTTGATAATATTATATATGTGTATGCATTAAAAGATATTTTCTTTATTGAAAAAATACTATTTCATTAAATTGGAAGCTTTAGAATATCATGAAGAACTATCAATCTTTACTGAAAAAGCCTGAAGGAATCTCCTTTTTCATGAACCCAAAACTTTTAGTGACCCACTTGGATTTGTTTGAATGAAGTTTGGAGACTACTGGTATATACATGATTTATGTATAGATTAGAGTATATACAGGTATATGTAACGTACATGTTGTACTTACAAGTAGCAATACACATTAAAAGAACTATAACTTAATGGGAGTAGGCCTCCTTAAATTCATAAATGTCTTGGGTATGATTTAAACAAGATTTGACTGCAATTTCTATCAAGGCAAGCTGCCATGAAGAAGCTCTTTCCATGTATTTTGAATGCATATATATTCTTACATAAAATATATTTTACATATAATTCCAATTTTTGTTTATAGTATATTCTATAATCCTTTCAGTTCAGTTCTGAATGTACACCTTACACTTTACATATTCTCTGTAAATAAGGACTAAAGAGAAAGAAAACAGAAAAATCTCTGCTGGCTTTCATTTATTCTTTTTTTCTATTAGACTTTCAGGAAGAATCTGTTGTTGGAATATTGGTTCTGTCAGTTACACTTATATATTTTGTGTAGCAGAAAACATGGACATAGTTTATATTTTAGCATGAGAAATAAATAAATACATGTGTGTGTGTGCATCTCTGTCATTTGTGTGTGTATGTAAGTATATGTATGAATATATATACTTCTCCAATTTGAGAGAATACAGCTCCAATACTATAGGCATGTGGTTAGAATGTCTCAGGAAAGAATCGTTGGACAGATTTTATGGTTAAAACCAGCCGACAAGATATCCAGGAGTAGACCCTGAGTAAGATGGTTCGATAACATTCATGAGCTCAGGTGTTCTCACTTGTGGATCCAACCAGATCATTTGGAAATGGTTGCTTCTGACAGGACCCAGTAGAAGTGTTTCAGGAGTCTGCCCCCCATGACTCTATCAGGAATAAGTGGGCAAAGAAGAAGAGAGAAGATATGTATATATGAATCATCATCATCATTTAATGTGTTTTCCCTGCTAGCAAGTATTGCATAGGTAGTCAGCACAGATCAAATCATTACTGACCTCAAAGATGAGCTGGGAGCCTGTATCTTGCTTATTTACATTCCTGTGCTCTACCAGATGTGTTTTATTATAGCACCAGTGCTAGCAAGGTTGTCATATCTTTGACACAGCTGAAGAGTTCTCCTGACATTATTTTGACAGGATTTCTTTGACTGCTCGCTCTTCCTATTACAACAATTTATTGCCTGTACTTGGTGCATTTTTGTAGTTTCATCACTAAGGAGGTTATTGTGTCTTGACTGGAGAGTCTTCTCAACCTTTTAGTCATATTTTCCAAATGTAGAAGGTCTTCATATCACTAACAGAGTAGGCTGATGCATTTTATCAGGGCCCCAGCACTAGGGATGTTAGACTCAACTAAATGGTAGGAGTAGGATAAGAGATAGGTTAATCGTAGGTATCTCACAAAAGATGTGAGAGTGATGGGTTTGATGCCAGGGTTTACTTAGGGATGTATTGGAGAGAAAGAGTGAAGAAAATATGTCAGGGATGAAAGAGGAGTGTGGTGGGGTTTGACAGTGGGGAAATGGTGTGGAGGGACAGACAGGTGATCTCGGATAGGATGTAGTTGTACAATACTAGTATGAGTAATTTCTAGGGAGCAATGGTTTTATGCTGGTAGGCAAGTCTTCTTCAATAATGTATGTCACCATTCTTCACAGTCATCTCTGTCATAAGATTCAGCTTTGTAAGGTCAGTGTTCAGTATTTCATCAAATGTCATCTATAGATCCCATCTACTGATATTTCTCTGAAGTTTGTTATATAGTTGTTATCTTCCATATGTAACACATGTCCATACCATCTTAGGTTTCTCTCTTGTACATTGCATTGGACCCCAGTTTATATGCAGTCATTATACAGTCAACATTTCAGTCTGATACAGAAGGAATTTCTTGTCAGCAGAGGTTATAGTAAATTTCTTCCAGCCCATTCTTATTCTGGCTAACACATTTTCTGAGCATCTTCACCCAATGCTATTGTGATAATCTATTTCATATATGCTTTTAGTGTTTGCTTTTACAGTGCATGTTTAACATACACAATCTAACTTTTCTATTAACATACCTGTAAGCTCTCATCTCTTTTACATCCATAGATTAGAGTGTAAGGAATTCTTGCCCACCCGTTTTTGACATATCAAACAGGGTTATTTTTTTAATGATTTATGATTCCTGTTTGTTTGCCTACTTATCAGTACTTTAGTATTCACTAAGTTTACCTTTAGACCCTTTGATTCTAGCTTTTTCTCCCATTACTGGAATTTCCTATCCAGTGCTTCCATGGATTCAATTATAAAGGATAGATCATCAGCATATAGGAGTTCCCATGGATTGCCTATCTTACACTCCCCAACTAATGAACAAGGATAAACAAATGTGGACTGAGCTTTGCTGCTCCCCCTCCACAATATTCATTGCTAACCCTTTCCTTGCTGGTTGTAGCTCAATACAGAGCTTGCACAGCCCTCAAAAGCAATTCATCAACACCAAGCATCCTTAGTGTACACCATATTACAGAGTTAGGGATCCTATTGAAGGCTCTCTCCAGATCCTCAAAACCCAGGTACTGACGTTTACTATCAGGCAAGTAATTTTCCTGCAGTTGTCTCACAAGATATCAGCAATACCTTGCTTAAAGCCAAATTACATCTCATCTAATTTGATTCTGTTTCTAATTACATATACTATAACCTTTTTCAGTAACTTTCATGACAGTGCCCATCACCTAGATATCCCTGTAGTTACTTACCACTCTGAATGACTGGATACTCATCCTCAAAATCAATGAAAAATCCATCATCACCATTATTGCCAATAATATATGATGAATTGGCAGTCATTAGAATATTTAATTCAATGGTTTGCATCAATATCCACCAATAAATTTCACCAAGGTCAAATTACTGTTTCATCATTTTTGAGTTAATAAATAAAGTACTAGTGCAGGGAGGTCCTTGTGGTATATGTTTCAATTCTATGTAAGTTCTAACTGCATCTTCTATCATTGGAAAAATACAAAGTTGATAGGACTGGAGTCACTATCATTTAAAGACCTAAGTAGCCTCCCATGTATTGCAAATTTATAGGAGGTCAGCAAATGCTGCACAGGTATGCTTATGATCAAAGGCATTCCACTTACAATCAGCTTGTCTACTTTAAAGATACCACCTAAGTAGGTCTACATTTCCTAATGTCATTTTCCTATTTTGTTTGGTTCAAGGTCATCCCTCTCCAACAAAATCGGAGATTAAATTTCTTTCAGCCAAGATTATTCCATCAGTTAAATAAGAGAGCTTCTATATGGTATTTTGTCCCGCTAGAAACAGCAGCCAAATTAGCCTCAACTCACACCCTACTAACATTTAAATAAAAGGAAGGACAATATTGCAAATGTAATCCTAAAAGATCTAATCAGTCAAGACGAATCTGGTGCTAAAAAATAACAACCAGTCAACAAAAAGAACCTTTATATGCAAGCTTCATCTGTTAGAATTGGTATTCAAATCTTCCTCAAATCATGCCTTACTATCTGTAAAAGAAAATACAAACGATGAACACATTGGGCAATGTGATCCAAGACAGAATGTTTAACATGTAAGAAAGCACGGTCACTTTTGATCATATCACCTATATTAAGCTGGACCTAGAGTTAAAACAACAATCTAAGAAGAGGGAGTGTTTGAAAAGGGAGGGAGTGAAATAACTCCTGAATACATAATCCTTTAAAAGATGGGACGGTCATAACCAGAATGTCTTTTATTATGTTTGCTTGTTCAAAGCTGAACTGAGTCTATACAACAACAAAATGCAGCACATTTCCTTTTTCAGTTGTTTAGCTTTTTTAATTATTTACAAAAAAGATATTAATAATATGAAATTGATAATTTTATTTTCTGGTCCCTTGGGCAACAGTTCAATTCTATATCACACTTAAAATCTAATAAACTACATGATTAACTTTGCTTTTACATATTTATGCATACATCTCTCTCTCCTTCCCTCTCTTTCCCTCTCCCTCTCCCCCTCTCTTTCCCTCTCTATCTCTCTCTCTCTCTCTCTCTATATATATATATATATATATATATATATATATATATATATATATATATATAAATATTATTTGCACTGTGTTTCGTATTCCCTTTGGACTTATAAACCAGGTTTTATGTATTTTACAATTTTTTTCCCTTGATACAAGCACTATATCAATCAATTCTGTGGCATTGTTCTTTGCTGCCACTATAGTTAATATATATTGATGTCAGGGTAAACTTTATCAGGGGTCCATGGGGGCGAATGCTCTGAGCCGCCTTCCTCACCAAACAGTCCCACTCGCTCTCTGAGCTTGAGCCTCTACTCCCGACAGTTCCCTTGCTACTTTTTAAAAGTGGGAATTTGATCAAAACATAATGTTATCTTTTATAGAGAATGTTTTTAAAATGTGATTGGTGTCACTATTGTGCCAATTTACCAAAATTTCTTTACTTTAGTGACACTTGTTGGCAAATGTAGGGCAGCTCGTATATACAGTGTGTACATATATATATATATATATATATATATATATATATATATATATATATATGCATGTGTATGAGTGTATGTATATTTTATCAAACATGGTGCTTGATACATATACACATCAAGCACCATCTTTGATAAAATATACATATTAAATATACATATAAATATACATATATGCATAGTTATGTGTGTGTTGTTATATGAGGAGCCCACACCAAACCTAAACTGCCCTGGGCCCCCAATGTCTACATTTCATCCTGATTTCTATTCTGATAATCTCTAACATTTTATCTAAGGTTTGATAATGTCAAATAATATTTCTAACTGGAACATTCCTTCCGTTCCTTATCTTGTCCAAATTTCCTTTTTCTATTTTCTTCTAATAATAGAGACAGGGAAATTAGCTGAACCATTAGAGCATATAATAAAATGATTTGTGATATTTGTTCTGGCTCACTTCACTCTGAGTTCAAATTTCATGAAGGTCAACTTTGCCTTTTGTATATTCAATTTGAAAACTAAGTACCAGTCTAAGGTGGTTTATGGATAGAATTGTTACATCATAAGCAGAAATGACTTGTAGCATTTGTTCCTACTTTTTGCATTTGAGTTCAATTAGCATTGTGGCCTATCAACAAAAATGAATACAAATTCTATTGAGCCTTCAGATGGGCTTTTAGTTTTAGGATGGTTAGAAATTTTGAATTTAATACCTGTATGTATAACTTTTCTATTCCAATTACACGCACCATGTTAACTT
>OZ024742.1:116620438-116630438 GCA_964016885.1 Eledone cirrhosa
ATAAAATAAGGTACCAGTAATGCACTGAGTAATTGCTGGCCTTGTGCCATAAGTAGAAACAATTATTATATTTGATTCAAAGTCAGGTTTTTGTTGTACATCCAGAACTACATAATCCAGTTATTCTGAAAATAAGATATCATCCCACAGGGTAGCAATTTCTTTAAACTTTTACATGTTTTTTAATGCAAAAATATCTTTTATATTGAGAGAGCACAAAATGTTTTAGTAGCATTTCTTTTTGAAGACTGTTTGATTCAAGAGAAAATTGGCTTACCATTTCTAGCAGATTCGGTGACCATGTAGACACTCCTTCATTGGCTCCCTCATTAACACTCATATGGCTTTAGATATTAATGGATCGATTAAGATGATTAAAATTGTTTGACTGAGAACAAGTGATGATTTAGTTGATTTAGTTTATATGTAAAATCATTTAAATGATAACGATGATGATCTACAGGGAGCATAATTAATGAACATAATTAATGTATCTTATTAATTATTGTAAATGTTGTCAATCATTAAAACTTTCACATTGATTGTTGTATCATAGATCCAAACCAGCAAACAAAACCCAGGTCTAAAAACTACCCACACAAAAGTGAATGATTCTACCACTTCCTCTTTTCCTCTCTGTACATCTAGTAGGTGATACCATTGATTAAATAACTGGAAAACTCATAATTGGATAACAGAGGTTCATTTACCAATGATAATAATTTTTATATGAATAATATGTTTCTACTAACCCTTGCCTTATCAAGGAAAATAGCCTGAAAATGCTTGTTGTGTACCCATGACCTTTGCAGACCTTCTGAGTCTTGTAAGATTGGTGATATTAATAATCTACTTAAACACCATAACGAAAGGTATAAGAAAGGAGAGAGTTCTAAATGATTTGAAACACCTGGGAAAAATGATATTTCTAATAGCTATTACCTGATATTAGATACCTGTTACTGACTGCTAACTCTATTGGAAATATTTCGCTTCCATTGAGAATATTTTACTGACTGAGCTATGAGCAGAAATCTTTCATGAAAATTAGCAAAGTAAGTTTATAAAAAAACTTGAGAACAATGTGATTAATTTTCCAGATAAGAATAACTGTTTCTGAAAGAGAATTATTTATTAAATATATTGCTTGTGTAGACCTTCAAAGGAAACTAACTTATGGAAATAACTATCAGGCTAGTATTGATAATATCACAAGAAATATTTCAGAGAGGAAACCGGATGAAATTGGAAAATATTAAACTTCTTTTTATCCCTGGCAGAAAAACGGATGGCCATACAATATCAATCATATATCAAGTCACAGTGCCAGAGAAGACTACGATTCTATTATTTAATCTCTATTTTCATGATCTGATAATATAAAACTTTTATAAAAACTCATTATCTTCAAGGCAATAATGTTTTGGTGTGTTTTTTTATTTTTTTAAGTTTTATTTGATGGCTAATTCAATGAGTTTCTCAAAAACAATATAAGTATCAATGAATGAAGGAAAAAGCCCAAAGTGCCTTAATGATACTTATTATATTTTCAGAATGTTGTAACATGAAGGCAATATTTTATAATTTATTTTCATGAGGTATTATGGATTTTTCAAATATCAATCTATATTTTTTGCTTCTATCTACAGTATATTTTGATTGATCTATTTTCTGATCATCTTCAGATTTCATGTTTCTAAATATACCAGTGGCCCAAAGATATATATGTATTTAGAAATAGCTTATATAACATGAATCTGCAAACAGGTCAATCAAAATATGATAAATAGTCCATTCTTTCATTCAGCTGCTTGATCAGCTCATTCTATATGTGGCTGATTATTCTCTAAACATGTATATTTTTATTATAACTCACAAAATGAAACATGACATATCATCATCATAACCATTTTACATCCACATTCCGATGCTTAAATATTTGAAAAAGCTGAACCCTTAAATTACATATCCAGTCCACCAAATGGGCTGACACACAGTTTGTCTTTATATACATATACACACTCACTGGACTGTATTATTTACTGTCTTGTTTCCCATTTATGTTATATATATATATATATTTATATATATGTCTGTCTTAGAAGTGCAATTTGCTATATGTAATCTTCTTTTATAAGGTATATCTTAAAATGGAACTTCATGATGAGGTTACATTTTAAAATTATAAACTTCAAAGGAGTAAATTGATTCAGACATTTACAATTTATACATTATTTTTCTTTCAACTAATAAATGTGTTTCCTCCTTAACATTTCTGCAAATGTAATATTTTGGTTAATTCTCGGAGCAGTTCTTCAGAAATTATATATACATATTTCTTGGTAACTACAACTAATTATTATATATATATATAATATATATATATAAAGTGACAATAAGACTTGCCATATTTTGTAAACGTTATTACATATTACAATTTGCTTCCATATCAATCAGCTCAGTGTGTGATCATGTGATTGGATTCTGACTCTTAATCGACACTTCTTCAGATATGAGAGTTTACATAGGTGGTCCCAGCATATGTAAACTCTCACATCTGAAGAAGTGTCGATTAAGAGTTGAGATCCAATCATATGATCACTCCCAAGCTGATCGATATGGAAACAAATTGTAATATGTAATAAAGTTTTACAAAAAGCTGCAATTCTTATTGTCACTTCATATAAACTGTGCAAAATACAGCCACCTTAAACCTGGAGCACAACTCAATGAGAAACAGATATAGTAACAGCATCGAGTTCTTCGACCAGTAACACCAAGTTACCTACCTAATAACGTATATATATATATATATATATATCATCATCACCATTTTACGTCCGTTCTTCCACGCTAGCATGGGTTAGACGGGTTGTCCTGTGGTGGGCAGTATCTGGTCAGCTGACCTTGTCTTGCTCATACGGGAACTGATTCATGCTTGATTTCTACAGCTGGATGTCCTTCCTAACACCAACCTCATTTACAGTGAGTGGTGGGTGCTTTTTTTCTGTGGTGCCTACACGCCCACTTTACAGCGTGGGCTGGGTGCATTTTTGCTGTGGCACTTCCACGATCACTTTGCAGTGGAATGATAGGTACCCCAGTCCTATCATCTCATTTCGACAGCTGAGTAAACTGGAGCAATGTGAAATAAAATGTCTTGCTCAAGGAAAGAACAATAATGTGTCTTGCTCAAGGAAACAAAACATCACCTGGTCCGAGAATTGAACACATATCCTTTCGATTGCAAGCCCAATGCTTGTATATATATATATATTTAAAAGAATAGAGGTGTAACACACAAGTTATGATATATTGGTAAGCGAAAGAGAAAATGCTGACAAATTGTTCACAGTGAAAAATAGTTTAATTAGAAATAAGTGAGAATTAGTAATAGTATTGATTAGTAATCAGTTTTGGTTTTTAGTTTTACCGGTTGTGCATTTCTAATGCTTTTCAAAAATAATTTTGAGATAGAGCGTCCGTGATGTTTGCTCTGCAGAACAAACATCACGGACGCTCTATCTCAAACCGGTAAAACTAAAAACCAAAACTGAATACTAACCAATACTATTACTAATTCTCACTTATTCCTAATTAAACTATTTTTCACTGTGAACAATTTGTCAGCATTTTCTATTCCGTTTACCAATATATATATATCATCATTATCATAGTTTTTACACCTATGTTTCTTCACATGCATGGATGGATGGATCCTTTTCAGCACAACATCTTTCCATTGAGTGTTTCAGTGATTTGAGATCAGATTTCATGACCTCTGCACAAGTCTTCCTTGGCTTTCTACTATTGCACTGGAATTTTGTACTCTTTTTAACCCAGTGATCACCATCCATGTGCATCACATGTCCATACCAACACAGTCTTCTCTTTTGCACACTTCCGATTTTTCTTATATCCAGTTTGTCTCTCAATTCATCCAATCTCTGTCATTTTTCTTACATTCATATTGCCCATCAATCACAGCATGCTTGCTTCATTTCTCTCCAGCCTTATTCTAGTTATAATGCATTTGGAGCACCTTCCTACACTGCTAATTAAATGCCATATGCCCACTTTTTGCTCAGTTGCAGTGGATCTTAATTTTAAAAGTTCTATTCCCATGTTCATTTTATTGAGTGATATTTGTTCTCATAGTTTTCTTTATGTTATGGCTCAGATATTGGTTTTATCTGTAATTTTCTGGGTAAGATCAGTGTGGTAGAACATCCATTTCTCATAGATTCCAACTTTTTTTGATATTTTTCACTATGTTCTAAAATGTGAATCTCTTTTTTCCTATGTGTTTTCCAAATGCATCGAATTTTGCTTTTGATGTGGTGTAAAGTTTCTTGTTCTGTTTCGCTGCTCATTAATTTTTCCATTCTATTACATAATAGCTGTATGTTGAGACTAAACTCATTATTGGTTGTTCTTTTGTTGTCTTCGTTGTTGCAGTCATGTTTAGGATTGTGTAGTTTATTGAATTTTTCTGTTAGGATTGTGAGGTTTCTATTTATAACTTTTAATTCATTTAGAATATCATCATTTATAATTGTGATTGTTGTGTAGATGTTCAGTGCCATTTTCTGGATTTGTATAGTTTTTAATAACTGAAAAAAGGTGGGAGTGGGGGAATTTTCTACAAATCAAAGGTTATAGGTAAAAAGTAAGAGAAAAAGCACAAAGGTGTATTTAAAGAATATTGTTTTTTTTAATCCGAGAGAATAAATATTTTTATAATTGTTACATTAAATGAATTTAAATTTTGACAAATAATACCGGCTTCGATTGGTATATCAATCTTATAAACTATAGAAAAGGTTCTGTACACACACATGTATATATATATATATATATATATATACAGTGCCCCGCAAAAGTTTACAACACATTAGGAAAAATGCAGTTTTAGGTATTTTTAATAAAGTTAGGGTAATGAAAATTTAACTACTGATAGAACATATAATGAGGCATTTAATGATACAATCATATTTAAAAAAAAATAACAAGGAAATAACACATGAAGAAAAATCAATATTTTTATAACGCAAAAGTTTACAACACATTTTATATTTATCGCTTTTTTTCAAGAAAATTCTTAAATTTTCAGATTTAAAATTCAGTAGAATGTTCTAGATTAGATTTAAGGTAACTTCTAAGGACTATTAAAAACATTACATCATTATTTGTCTGACATCCTGTAAACATTGACAACCGTCCTGTAAACATGGACAATATGGGGAAAAATAAACTGATTGATCAAGACCTCTGTAAACGCATTGTAGACCTTCATACAAATGGTGTTGGTTATAGAAAGATATCTTGTCAGTTAAATGTGCCATTGAGTTCAGTTGGTACAATAATTCGTCACTGGAAATCTCATCATTCCATCTGTCCTCTAATTAGTTATGGTCGTCCTAGAAAGATAACGGAACATGCAGCTCGGTTATTGACAGGAAAGGTTGGCAATGAACCCCGGTGTACTCTCAAAAATCTTCAGGATGACCTAGAAGAAAGTGGAGTAAAAGTGAGCACAGATACAATTAGTCGTTCACTTCGTCGATATATCTTCTCGAGGTCTCCAAAGAAAACACCACTTCTTACGAGGAAACACGTTCTTCGTCGATTAAACTTTGCAAATGAGCATCTCATCAAACCTGCGTCATTTTGGGAAGATGTACTTTAGTCGGACGAAACAAAAATTGAACATTTTGGTCGAAATGCTGTGGCAAAAGTCTGGAGAAAGAAAGGTACTGAATATTCGCTGAAGAATACTATTCCAACTGTAAAATGTGGAGGTGGATCAATCATGGTCTGGGGTTGCTTTAGTGCCACATGAGTAGGAAATATTGAAATAATAGAAGGAAGAATGGGTGGCACTTATTATAGAGGTATTTTCCAAAAGAATTTACATCAAAGTGCACATTCTCTCAGCTTAAAGCCAGGTTAGTTTTTTCAACAAGATAACAATCCAAAGCATACTGCAAAGCTAACACAATCTTGGTTAAGTACGAATGGAATAAATGTTCTAAAATGACCATGTCAGTCTCCAGATCTTAACCCGATCGAAAATTTGTGGAGAGAATTCAAAAAAGGAAACCCCGAAATATCCCTGAACTAAAGAAAATTTGTTGTGAAGAATGGATAAATATTAGCCAAGAAACATGCAAGAAGTTTGTAGGAGGCTACTCCAAACGCCCTACAGGCTGTAATTAGCAACAAAGGTTACGCTACGAAATATTAAGAGATGATTTAATAAATGTGTTGTAAACTTTTGCGTTATAAAAATATTGATTTTTCTTCATGAGTTATTTCCTTGTTATTTTTTTAAAACTATGATTGTATCATTAAATGCCTCATTATATGTTCTATCGCTAGTTAAATTTTCATTACCCTAACTTTATTAAAAATACCTAAAACCGCATTTTTCCTAATGTGTTGTAAACTTTTGCGGGGCACTGTATATATCTGTGTGTGTATATATACACGCACATATATATATGATCATCATCATCAACATTGATCAATTTCCATTTTCCACACTAGCATGGATATGTATATATATGCAGAGTTGATCTAACGCTCATAGCTGAATCGATGGCTGAACTAGAGAAGAAATTCCAAACATGGAAGCATGGCCTAGAATCAAAAGGCCTTAAAGTTAACTTGTCTCAGACTAAAGTTCTAGTATGTAGGATAGAAAATAGGGCACAGGTCCCCTCTTGGAAATGGCCATGCTCAGTGTGTAGGAAAGGAGTAGGCAGAAATTCCATTTTATGTCCCAAATGTAAAATACGGGTGCATAAAAGATACGGTGGGATCACAGGTAAGCTATCTAAGAACGTAGATTTTATATGTGGCAGGTGCTCAGGTGCAATAAGTAGCAAGCGTGCACAGGATACTAGCTCCTTCTATTGCCCAGATGGCTCGATAGAAATAGTCGACACCTTGCGTTACCTGGGTAACAAAATTAGCAGTGGTGGAGGGTGCTCAGAAAGTACAGTTGCCAGAATCAGAATGGGATGGAAAAGGTTCAGAGAGCTTATACCGCTATTGGCCACTAAAGGTTTCTCTCTAAAAATGAAAAGCAGACTGTATAATGCCTGCATATGAACAGCTATATTACATGGCAGTGAGACATGTGCATTGTTTACAGAGGATCTGCGAAGACCGGAGAGGTACGAAGCATGCATGCTCCGTTGGATGTGTAATAGGAATATACGCGAATGGCAAAGTATAAATGAACTAAGTGAGAAATTAGGAATAAGAGGGATCAGATACTGTTTACTTGAGAAAAGACTATGTTGGTATGGTCACGTGATGCGCATGAAAGACGACAGCTGTATAAAAAGTGCAGCGTGATCAAAATTGACGGAAGTTACTAGGCAGACCCAGAAAAACCTGGGACGATTTGATAAATTCCGACCCTACACACTTACACTTCTCTAAGACAATGTCACGAGACCGAAATATTTGGTGCTACACAGTAATACAGAAAACCTCCCTTGCCTAAGTAAAAAGTGAAACCTACAGTCAGTAGGCACCTTTTAATCAAATATACACCCCCCTCCTACTACCCCAACTACCCCCATCCCCAGCCCCATCAACACCACCCCTTTCTCTGTAAAGTTATGTTGGTACCACAACATTCAGTCCTAAATAAATGAGGTCGTGTAGGTGTCACAACAACAAAAAAACACGGTCCACGCTGTAATGTGGTCGTGTAGGTAACACAGTAAAAACCTCCCAGTCCACACTGTAAATGTGGTTGGTGTTAGGAAGGGCATCCAGCCGTAGAAAACCTGCCAGACAGTTCCATACAAATGAGACGACCAATCTTGCCTCAAGTGGGACAGTTCCCATCTAAACCCAAGATAGCGTGGAAGATAGACATTAAACGATGATGATAGTGATGATGATATATATATATGCATGTATTTATATATATATATATATATATATATATATATATATATATATATATATATATATATATATATATATATATATATATATGCATGTATATCATCATCATCATCATTTTATGTCCGCTTTACCCTGCTTGCAAGGGTGGGACAGGTCCTCTTCAGCACAACATCTCTCCACTTGTCACGGTCAATCGTAATCTCTTCCGTGAGTTTCAGTGATCTGAAGTACGGTCTCACCATCTCCGCCCATGTTTTTCGAGGCCTTCCTCTACTGCGTCTTTTCTCTCCTGGGATTTCTTGGCACATCTCTATCCAGCTGTCATCCTCCATGCGCATCACATGTCCATACCATCTCAGTCTTCTCTCCTGCACACCACAACATATCCCTCTTATACCCAGTTTCTTTCTCAACTCATCTATGCTTGGTCGTTCCTGCACATTCAACGGAGAATGCACATCCAACGGAGCATGCACATCCAACGGAGCATGCTTCCTTCATTTCTCTCTAGCAGTCGCATATCCACTACAGTTGCTGCCCATGTCTCACTAAGATGCAGCGTCGCGCTTCTCACACAGGCATCATATAACCATCCTTTCGTACGCAGGGAGAAATCCTTCTTTGTCAACATACATCTGTATATATATATATGCATGAATATATATATATGTATATATAATATATATATATATATATGTATATATATATATATATATATATATGTATGTATGTATGTATATATATATATATATATATATATATTATTAAGGATACTATTTACGGTTATGTATATACTAAAACTTTTTATAGTTATATATATTTTAAATCCTAAAGAGTGAAAGACAGTAATTTATTACTACCTTAAGATAAACCTGTAAGATAAATAGCTCAATGTAATAACATCAGTTGTTCTACAGAGCATTTGAATTTTAATTTTGCTTTGATTCTGTTTTAATATGATTTTAATTTTTGAATTTAAATTGCCATTCAGAAATAATATAATATGTGTCACCCCACTGTGCATCAATATATACATATGTATCTGTATGTCTCTTGCGTTGGAAAGGAGGGCATGAATGTATACAAACATTAAATAATGCTCCGAAGACTCCAAACCTCGGTTTGGATGAAACAATTGTAAGCTAATAAATGGTTTGAACATAACTTTGATTCCTGTGAATTCTCTCTCTCTATATATATATATATGTGCATCATCATCATCATCATCTTCGTTTAACATCCATTTTCCACTCTAGCATGGGTTAGACGAGAGTTGTCCCACTTGAAGGCAAGGCTGCTCGGGTGACCATGTCTTGCTCATATAGGACTATCTGGCAGGTTTTCTACGGCTGGATGCCCTTCCTTACACCAACCACATTTACAGTGTGGAACTGGGAACTTTTTAGCGTGATACCTACATGGCCACATTACAGCGTGGACTGTGTGTTTCTTTTGTCGTGACACCTACACGATCTCATTTTCTCGTGCTGTTGGTTGGAGTGGGAGGATAGGGTAGGGGTAGTGGATTGGGGTGTATATTTGGTTAAGAGGTGCCTACTAACTGTAGGTTTCGCTTTGTATATAGGCAAGGCGGGTCTTCTGTATTACTGCGTAGCGCTAAAGATCTCGGTCCAGAGACATTGTCTTAGAGAGATGTAAGTGTGTGAGGTCGGAATTTATAAGATCATCCCAGGTTTTTCTGGGTCTACCTACTCCGTAACTACCATCAATTATGATCGCCCTGCACTTTTTATGCAGCTATGCATGTGTATATATATATATATATATATATATATATATGCATATATATATATATATATATATATATATATATATATATATGCATATATATATATATATGCATATATATATATATGCATATATATATATATATGCATATATATATATATATATGCATATATATATATATATGCATATATATATGCATATATATATATATACATATATATATATATATATATATATATATATATATATATATATATATATATGCATATATATATATATATGCATATATATACACATATATATATATATATGCATATATATA
>OZ024742.1:116645438-116647938 GCA_964016885.1 Eledone cirrhosa
AGTCTACCCTTTCAATATCTTGATTGAAATATAAGTAGGATAATTTTCTATACTAATTATATGAAACATATCATTTTAACTTAAGATACTCTATAGTGTTTTAAAGATATTTAATGCTTTGACATTTCTAGAATTCGTTTGTCCTTTTGACTATATTGATATAGTTGTATTTCCAAAATATAATCCTTTGGTATTTTAAATTTATATTGGTATAATTATATTTCCAAAGTTTAATCCTTAGTAATATATTGATATTTTATTATCTCTATACAAGTGTCTATGTGTGTATTAACATGCATATATAAGTGTTATAGGTTTTTTATGATTGTATATATGTCTGTATGTATACATGAGGGATGCGTGAAAACGCACGCAGATATTTATTTATACATATATAGGTGTATATGTATATGTGTGTGTGTATGTATATGTGTGGGTAAAAGTTATGTTGCATAACCACGCAGTTTGGATTGCAGATATGCATAATTTTAACAAAATGTTAAATGCATGAATGGTAATCATATATATGAAGACATGAATGTTAACCATATATATTTATGTATATATACTGTGAACTTTTTATAACACAAGGAATGTATAGCAGTGATTAAGAGAAATCGTCTGCGTTTTATATGTCTATATTGTTGACTTGAGTAAATATAATTTCTATTTTCAGGACGTGCGTGTATATATATATATATATATATATATATATATTTGTGTGTCTTTGCCTGAGATACTGACTTCTCTAGCAATGTGTACATTTTCGAGATTAAACCCAAATTTTGGTATATTGATCTCAAGGTTTAAACTAAACATATAGTCATTATTAAACAATATTTAATTTCTCATATTATATATTTATGTCCCATTCATGAATATTAGTATTTATATTTTTATTATTCATTTCATATGAATTGTTAACTCAACTTAATATAACATGACGTAAAGTTTTCATAATCTCCCTCTCTCTCTATATAATATTTCTCTCTCTTGAGTTTTTCTATCTGTCTGCTGACTTAATATCTCTGTGTTGCTTCCTCTGTTTTTCTTATTTCTTCCTTTTTTTCTTTTTTCTTCCTTTCCTCCTGTCTTTACTTATCTCTTTCTTTTTTCTCCATGCATCTCTCTCTCCGATATTTCTCCACGTTTTTTTCTTTCTCTCCGTCTTTTTCTTTCTCTCCGTCTTTTTATAATTGTCCTTAACACTATGATTTATTAAAGTAATATAAACAAATCACTATCCGGATGGCTTCCAAAAATAATGGTTGCATTTTAATAGGGTACGTCAAAGCTTATTTGTAAAACTGTTATATATTGTATTTTGTCTGATGAAGGCATACCATAATTTAATTTGGTATCCCTGAAATATGTATAATGAAATAAATATGGTTTTATAAATATAGTTTCCATTTATTAATATCGTATATGTATATATATATATATATATGCATATATATATGTATATATATATATTTATATATGCATATATATATGTATATATATATATATATATATATATATATATATATATTTATATATATATATGTATATATATATATATATATATATATATGCATATAAATATATATATATATGTATATATATATTTACTCTTTTACTCTTTTACCTGTTTCAGCCATCCGGCTGAGGCCATGCTGGGGCACCGCCCTTGTTGCTACACATTTTATCTCCAGCCTGTATAGGTTGGCCACTGGTGTAAGAGGAAGTGTGTTGCTGCTGCCCTTAGGTTTCCCTCGTGTCTTGCTGTGGGCTCATCCGGGATCCTGGATAACAAGGTGTCGAGATGTTTCTTTAAAACATCCACCTCCACGTCATGCAAGTCTCTCAGATGCCTCGGCAGCCTGTTGAAGAGTTGAGGGCCCTTGAATCCCAGGCTATTGCAATACCTGCTCCTTATTCTAGATGTGGAAGACGGGACATTTGGCACCACACAGTGACGTCCTGTTCGACGGTTGGTCCAGCTCCCAATGCCAAAGTTTGGTGCTAGTCCCTCCAGGATTTTCCACATGTAGATCACTGCGTATCTCTCCTGTCTTCGCTCCAAGGAGTAGAGGTTCAGTTCCTTCAGCCTCTCCCAGTAGCTTGTCTCTCTCATCTTGGCAATCCCCTTGGTGTAGCTTCGCTGGATTGCCTCAAGCTCCGTGGTTAGTTTGACACTATGGGGTGACCACAACTGGGAGCAGTAGTCCAGGCGGCTTAGGACAAAAGTCCTCCACAGTGTCAACATGGTGTCTCGATCTCTTGTCCGGAAAGTCCTTAAGATCCAGCCAGCGAGTCGTCTGCATGTTGTCGCCACTTTCATGATGTGTGAAGAAAAAGATGCATCATCGCTCATGTCTATGCCCAGGTCTCGTATCGATTTTGACACGGGGATATCGGTCCCTCCTGGTCCTGTGTAGCTGTGTTCCACTATATTTGTGTTTGCAGGTTTGTATTGTAGGGCTTGGAATTTGCCAGCATTAAACTGCATATTGTT
>OZ024742.1:116655438-116660438 GCA_964016885.1 Eledone cirrhosa
TATATATACATATATATACGCATATATACATATATACTCACATAAACATACATACAGATACACATACACAACACACACATATACATATACATATACATATACATATCTTTTTCAAAAAATTGCACAGAATATATTAACTAGGTATATATCCAAAACACATCCCATTCTATGATTACATGACATTCTGCAATTCGTCTGTACAAGGATACTAATTTTAAGCAAATTAAAATTAAAGTTTTAGGTTGATTAAAACTAAAACCAAATAATAAATATATTTCCAAAATGTATATTAATTAGGTCTATAATACTAAAAATTCTTTCTCCGTCATTGGATACATGATATTATTTTGTTATATTTTATCTGTAAAAGAATTATAATAAAAAGGTTTAAATAAATTAAAAATAATCTATAAATTAAATTACTGAGTATATATTAGTAATATTTAAAGGTTTTTCAAAATTTATGATTACATAATATTTTCTCATTTGTAATAAAATATTAATTAAATTAAATTTATAGGTTAACTAACATTTAAATTAAAATAATTTCTAGAATAATGTTATTAATTAGGTTTATAATATTTAAATGTTTTTTTTAGTTTATGATTACACGATATAATTAATTCCTGTCGTTTATTTAATAAGATATCCCTAGACTTCATTATTTCAAACAGTTCTTGGGAACATAATCTACATTCCTTTCTATTATTTTGATAAGGGGTGGCTCTTTTGAGCACACTCCAGGTCAAATCATATTTTATATTTTTATTTTTATAACTATTGATTTTTTCTGCTAGAGATGTTGTATTAGCCAGTGCGGCATTTTTAAAGCTATGTTTGTGGGTATTATACCTTGTCTTAAAATTGTTAGAGGTAGCTCCTATATATGAGCAAATAGAATCTTTAGTTTTAACATTACATTTATAGACTATGTTGTTAACAAGACAATTCCCTTTTAATGGGCAGTTTGTTTTGTTTCTACAGTTACATCCTTTCGTTAATTCTGTATTTGAGGAGATATTATTGTTAATTTGATGTACTGGTGGTATACTTATGGTTTTCTTACATTTATATGCATTATATGCACTTATATTTTGTTTTATGTTATTTGTTGTAGAGTATGAGAATTTAACTGTAGACCTATTTAACCCCCTCCCACCTAATTTCTGTATCTTGATCTTGAAATGTGTGTGCCAGTGTTTTATGTGAGTGATTTAATTTCTATTTGCTTATGATTTTATATCCACATATATAAATGTGAGTGGGGGAGTGTGTGTGTTTGTATGTTCGTGGTTATGTGTATATTTATGCATATACGCGCATGTATGTGTGATTATACTGATATGTGTGAGTATGAAAAAAATATATTTATATGCTTGACTCCATAAGTATCATTGCGCATCTTATCAGCGCATTAGGCTTACAGAGATATTAACCTTGAAATTTTGTGTTTGCATCCATCTTTTTAGTATGCACATACAAATTATACACACATTATTGTAAAATATGTGTAAGGTTTTTACATGTATATACACACACCAAACTGCTTTTAACCCTTTGTGTTTTCATTGGTCAATTTTGAACTGATATTTTGAATTGTTGTTATTATCAATAAATATACTTCATTATTTCTGAAGACGGCGTATATATGTGTTAGGTATGTATATTTAATCTTGATAATTTGTATAATTTTGTATAATTTTGTACATAGATCTGTTGAATATGCATACCAATTATAACACATATATACCCTAGAAACGATCGTTAAATAGTGAACTTTTTTTGTTTAATATAAGGAATTGTTTGTTCATTATTTGTTTAATATTTTATCTTGACTCTGTATACCGTTTATCTTTCACCGAAAGTGGATTTTCATTACATCTCTTCTTTCCATGATATCCGGAATACATTGAGTTCTTCATACGGATTGGACACTACCGTAAACTCTTGGTAGATTTATCTACATAATTTTGCTCCTATTTTCACGGAAATATTCGTATTTTTGTACTGTATGTGTGTATTAATTTTATATTTATGTATAAACATATATATATGTATGATTTTGTAAACCCATATACATTTAGTTGAGCTCTTTCAATTGTCCATCATCCACATCACAATGGAAAAACAATATTTAGGAACCTCCTTAAAAAACATACCAATACCTTCTAAGGACGACTTCTTACTCCTTATGATTCAGAAAACTAATAATTTTATCAGAAGGGTTAGATGGAGAGCCTACCATTTCGATAGAAAATCTAAACAAGCAGATCGGAAATATATGTATGATTTCAATACTTACAAGAATCCACCACACAACTTTTTACTTGAAGACTTCGAGAAAGACCTTTTTAATTTAATTAAACACCTCAAATTTAAAAAGTATAAATCCGTCTTTCAAAAGGACCTTGATTCTACCCTATTGGACCTAAAAAAGTTTAAAAAAATCCATGTCCACTCGGACAAAACTGGTAACTTGTATCATATGGATATTGAACATTATAATGAGTTCATATATAAAGAACTCAGAAAAAATTATAAAAAATCTAATAATGTGTCACTCACCAACATCAACAACAAAACACACAACATAGTAAAAAAACTAAATATTGAAGATAGAACTGAACCTTTGGCATTGAAAAGACCACACTTCAACCTGAAAGATCACAAATCTAACTTTAACTCTAATCCTTCTATTAGACTTATATGTCCCTCCAAATCAGATATTGGAATAATTAGCAAAAAAATTTTAGATAGAGTCATCCCACAAATAAGAAAATACGTTATTTTACCACTCTGGGAAAACACCTCCCAGGTAATTAATTGGTTTAAAAATATTAGGTGTAAATCTTCTGCTTCTTTCCTACAATTTGATATAGATAATTACTATTCTTCTATATCACCCATACTCCTGAACAAAGCATTAATATTTGCTAAAAATAGATCTAATTTAACTTCGGATGACATTAACATTATTACACATGCTAGACAAACACTTATTGAATTTCAGAATGAATACTGGACCAGAAACACATACAGTAATCTTTTTGATATTACTATGGGTTCAAGCGATTCCGCCCAAATTACTGATCTTGTGGGCCTCTTTCTCCTTTTCAACATAAATGCCTCTTTTCCCCACCTCAAAGGTGGTTTATATCGTGATGACTGTCTTCTTCTTTCTAACAACCTTAGCCTTTCAGAAATCGAAAAAAACAAAAAGCATATTAGAACTTTCCTTAAAGACTATTATAATCTTAATATTACTTTTGAAAAAACAAGTAAAGTAGTAAATTTCCTAGATATAACTTTAGATTTAGCTACGGGTATATACCAACCTTACCATAAACCTAACCAAAACTTACATTACATACACTCACAATCTAATCACCCTAAATCTATCCTTAAAAACCTTGCATATAATATATCACTTAGAATTTCTAACCTTTCTTCTAACCAAGATGTATTTGATAAAAATGCGACCTTTTATAATGAAGCTCTAGATAGAAGTGGCCACAAAAATAGATTAGAGTATATACCTTCTACTAACAATACTGAAAGCATACAGCATAATATTACCAACAAACACCAAATGAAAAGTACACACCTAAATGCCACCCACAATATACCCCAAAATACTAAATCTTCTAATATAAAGTATAGTAACCCTCAAAAAACTACTCATCATACAACTATAATAAATATTAATAATAAAACTCCTAATAAAAAAGATAAAACACCTAAATCTACAAATATAACTAAAAATAGTTGTGGTGAGATCATTAACATTAATCCTCCTAGTAAAAATCATGATACAACATATAAAAATAATAAAAATAATAAACAACATAGAAACCGTAATAGACGAGTTACTTGGTATAATGCTCCTTTTAATTTACAAGTTAAGGATAATATTGCTAAAAAATTTTTTTATATCCTTGAGAAAAACTTCCCGCCAAACCACAAATACCATCAAATCTTAAATAGGTCTACAGTTAAATTCTCATACTCTACAACAAATAACATAAAACAAAATATAAGTGCATATAATGCATATAAATGTAAGAAAACCATAAGTATACCACCAGTACATCAAATTAACAATAATATCTCCTCAAATACAGAATTAACGAAAGGATGTAACTGTAGAAACAAAACAAACTGCCCATTAAAAGGGAATTGTCTTGTTAACAACATAGTCTATAAATGTAATGTTAAAACTAAAGATTCTATTTGCTCATATATAGGAGCTACCTCTAACAATTTTAAGACAAGGTATAATACCCACAAACATAGCTTTAAAAATGCCGCACTGGCTAATACAACATCTCTAGCAGAAAAAATCAATAGTTATAAAAATAAAAATATAAAATATGATTTGACCTGGAGTGTGCTCAAAAGAGCCACCCCTTATCAAAATAATAGAAAGGAATGTAGATTATGTTCCCAAGAACTGTTTGAAATAATGAAGTCTAGGGATATCTTATTAAATAAACGACAGGAATTAATTATATCGTGTAATCATAAACTAAAAAAAACATTTAAATATTATAAACCTAATTAATAACATTATTCTAGAAATTATTTTAATTTAAATGTTAGTTAACCTATAAATTTAATTTAATTAATATTTTATTACAAATGAGAAAATATTATGTAATCATAAATTTTGAAAAACCTTTAAATATTACTAATATATACTCAGTAATTTAATTTATAGATTATTTTTAATTTATTTAAACCTTTTTATTATAATTCTTTTACAGATAAAATATAACAAAATAATATCATGTATCCAATGACGGAGAAAGAATTTTTAGTATTATAGACCTAATTAATATACATTTTGGAAATATATTTATTATTTGGTTTTAGTTTTAATCAACCTAAAACTTTAATTTTAATTTGCTTAAAATTAGTATCCTTGTACAGACGAATTGCAGAATGTCATGTAATCATAGAATGGGATGTGTTTTGGATATATACCTAGTTAATATATTCTG
>OZ024742.1:116665438-116722938 GCA_964016885.1 Eledone cirrhosa
CCTACTTGTATCTGGAATTCCTCACTAAACTCCATTCCTACCCTGACTTTTCTGAGAGTACCTCTGTACAAAGTTTGCACTGTCCTCACAAGCCATTCCTCAACACCTAGTTTCCTTAGGGACCACCAGATGACAGATCGGGGTACCCTATCAAAGGCCTTCTCTAGGTCAACAAAGGCTAAGTATAGTGGCTTATTCTTCTCTAAGAACCTCTCTTGCATTTGTCTCACCAAGAAGAGGGCATCTGTTGTACTCTTCCCAGGCACAAAACCAAACTGCATCTCATCTAGTGTGACCCTTTCTCTAATTAGTTGTGCTAAAATCCTTTCTGCCACTTTCATAACCTGATCTATCAGTTTTATACCCCTATAATTGCTCCTCTCCAAAGCATCCCCTTTACCTTTGTAGCAATTTATGAGAATACTGCTGCAACAGTCTTTGGGTATGACACCACCGTATATAGCCTTATTGATGATGCGTGCAACCAGTTTAGTGCCTACGTCCCCTGATGCCTTCAGCATCTCAGCAACTATTCCCGATGGTCCGGACACCTTACCATTTTTCATTTCCCTAATCGCGTCTGGGACCCTATATTCGTCAATCTCAATAGCTGGTCCCTCTGTCGGATCTACCAAGGGTAATTTCTCTCTCTCCCATTCGTTCTCCACATTCATCAGTCTCTCTTAATGACATTTCCAGGCCTCCTTTTTCTGATCATTCGTGACACTAAGTACATCGGCATCATCCCGGACACATTTATCTCCAACAACATCCTGATTTGCATTGACACACTGCCTTGCAATGTGGAACACCGCATGCCTCTGCTCTTCCGGACGCAGAACATTGGCAAACATCCTACTCTCTGCCTCCCTGCGTGCTAAGTACACCTGACGTCTAGCTTCTCTCTTAGTGGCTGTATATTCTTCCCTACTCCCACCCTTTTTCCAAGCCTTCCATGCTAGTCTTTTGTCTCTAATAGCCTTATCTACTGTGCTGTTCCACCACCACGTCACTCTCTGTCTGGTTGGAGCTCTGCTCCAGCCACAGGTTTCATCAGTAGCCTGCAGCAAGTTGTCACGTAAGAACTTCCAGTTATTATCTATGTCATACGTCTCTAAATCGTCTTCTTTTTCGTCATATACATCTTGAAGGAGGGCTTTCCTAAATTTGTATTTTAGTGAAAGGTCTTTTAGCTTCCAGACCTTTCTTCTCCACACCTTCCTATATGTCTCATTCCATCTCTTGCTTACTGAGATATCACTAACAACTAACCTATGCTGTGGGGTACATTCTTCCCCAGGGTATGCCTTGGTATTAGACACTATCTGCCTGTCCCGCTGCCTAACTAGCAGGAAGTCAATCTGGCTTATTTGCTCACCAGATTTGTAGGTTATTAGGTGATTGGCAGGTTTCTGGAAGTTTGTGTTGCAAATATTCAATGTACTCGCATCACAGAATTCAAGAAGTCTCACTCCTTCTTCATTTCTTGAACCGTAACCGTGCCCACCATGTACCCCAGTGTAACCATCCTGGAGCTGTCCAACATGACCATTGAAGTCTCCTGCTAGCATAACGATGTCTCCGTCCTCTGTCATTGTGGTTGTTTGCAAAAGTTGCTCATAAAAGCAGTCTTTCTCATCTTTGCTTAGGCCTGCTTGGGGAGCATAGACCGAGATGATTGTCAGTAGTCTCCTACCTACAACTAATCTAAGCTTAATTATTCGATTACTAACTCGAACTACCTCTTATTGATCCATTTCTCAGCCAGGAAAATGCCTACTCCCCCTAACCCATCATCCTTACCTACCCAGAATAGCTTATAGCTAAGACGCTTGCCTACGACTAGTCTCGCAGATGCACCTCTCCATCTCACCTCTTGCACGCAGCACACATCCACCTGCCTTCTCTCCAGCATCTCCGCTATTTCAGCAGATCTACCTCTGAGAGTGACAATATTAAGTGTTGTATATATATATGCATATATATATATATATATATATATATGCATATATATATATAAGGTGTGTGGCGGAGTGGTTAGAGAATTGGATTCGCAATCGTAAGGTTGTGAGTTCGATTCCTGGACCAGGCGATGCGTTATGTCCTTGAGCAAGACACTTTATTTCACGTTGCTCCAACTACCTGGAGTTGCGACCGATAGATAGTATTAGCAATTGGAAAAACCAACGAAAACATTGTTCCCACTGTCCGATTTGACGAAAGTTGATCGTTCTTATCTATATATATATATATATGCATATATATATATAGTTTAGCGAGGTTTTTTATATGAAATCGTGTGTCGAAACAGATATTGTTATACTTGACAGCGAGAAGCGAAAACCAACCAAACAGTGAGTGTGTTCTGTTATTAATTCTGGCAAGTATAACAATATATATATATATATATATATAAACGGAAAAAATGAAACGAAATTTCATTTCCCACTCTTAGTACGGCTGTTACTTAAATATAAGTATGTACACGTACATACATATATGTATACAGACGTACAGTAGTATATATATATACATACATGCACACATATATATATATGTACTTATGGATTCACCGAATATTTACTATAATGCTCGGTGTGTTTGTAAACAAACATCCCGTATTAAGCCGTAGTGTCTAGCAACCATCGTTGCTCGTTTGTTCAACACTGACAAAGGAACGCTGTACTAGTTTCAAGCTTATTAGCTATCGTCAGCAACGTATACCTTCCTGCTAGATTGTTGAACGTATATACTTACCTTATGCATATTAACGGCTGAGTAGCCCAATTTGCATATCGAGTGGGTTAATCGGCCGGGTGCACCGAAAACGATAAACGGAAAAAATGAAACAAAATTTCATTTCCCACTCTTAGTACGGCTGTTACTTAAATATAAGTATGTACACGTACTTACATATATGTATACAGACGTACATTAGTATGTATATATATACACATACATGCACACATATATATATGTACTTATGGATTCACCGAATATTTACTATAATGCTCGGTGTGTTTGTAAACAAACATCCCGTATTAAACCGTAGTGTTCAGCAACCATCGCTGCTTGTTTGTTCAGCATAATAAATCAATTGAATTTCATAAAAGGGACAAGAGCAATAATTTTGCAATACACAAAAAAAAACCCAGTATATTTCAACATCACACCAAACCTAAGAAAATCGCCCGTCCAACTGGCCCTTCGTGATTTATGTAGAAACCTTTCTATTTCAAGCATGTGATATTTCTTTTGTTTGAGGAAACTTCCAACCCCTTTTCCCACAAGTTTTGAGGCTCTGAATAGTATCATGGGCTGTATTTTTCCCTTGTTATCTAAACTGTAAGAAAAACAAAAAATCTTGTTCTGTCCACAACAGTTTTTGTGTGATTTTGTTTTCAATGTGCTATTCTCTAACTATTTCCTGGTCATATGTTGAATTAAATACACTGTTTGCATTTTTCAATTAAATTTGAAAATAATCAACAATTTGGATTGGTTTTAGTGAAATAACTAAATTTGGTGTTATTAAGCGAGTGTTTGTAACATAACTTTACGAAATTCTTTTTTAATATTATAATGGGATGTTTTAATTTAAATATCCACACTTTCAAAATGTTTTGAGCATGTCTGCATTAAAAGGGATGAATATAGGAATGTATTTTCTTTGTAGTTTGTTTTAGTATCTACTGAATATCTTAATGATGGGAAATAAATAAATAAAATAAAATGAATAAAATAATATGAATTAGAAACTATCTATTGATACATAATGTACATCCTAGTAGTATGTACATCTCTAAGAACAAATAAAAATTCTAAATTCTTATTTGCAAACGTTTCCTTCTTTTTGAAGGTGGTAGTAGTGTTTGGTTGGTTATGGGGGTATTTGAAATATGCAGCTGCCAATATATACATGGTAGGATTGTATGGCAGCATTAGTATTTTCCTGCAAGGTTTTGTGTTTGATTATTTGCTCTACTTCCATCAGTGTACCTAAGAGATTAGCTAGTATTGATTTGTCTTACAACTTTAAGTTTTCATATAAATTACTGTTATTTCCAAATGAAGATTTTACTTTATTTTTCTTCTTCTTTAGTCGACCTATTGCTGCTGCTAAGAAAATTTGAAAATTACCAAATAAAGCTTTTGTCTGAAAAGCAAGATAAAACAAAATAAAGTATAGATCAGATAAAAATACAAACAAAAACACCTGTATATGACATTAATACATTTCTTAGAAACCTTATTAGTTCAATCAGCTAAGTAAAGATCTTTGTAGTTTTTAGAAAACATTGTAATATAATGAATTTAAGTGAAGACGAGGTGAGATGGAAGCCACTAACAGTGGTTATTAAAAGGGAGGGAGTGGAATATGTTAGAAAGACTAGCCAAATCTTCCTCTATGAAGAAATCGAAGGAAACAGTGAATAATATAAAGTGACATACAACAGGCATAATCATCATTTTATATTCATCTTCTTTGTTGATATGGGTTGGACAGGTTGTTACAGCCTATGTCAATTCTTATTTGTAGTTACTACTCTTCTAGACAAGTCAGAAGACTGTCTCATATATTCCACTTTATAGCATTATTTTGAAACATGAGTGCCACACCTAATGCCAACTTCATTGATTGTACTGGATGCATATTATTTTGGCACTAGCACTAGAGAGAGTGTCATGTCCTCAGAAAGTCTAAATAGTTTTCTCTCTCCTCTGCCTAAAAAGGAATGAGAAAATAATTGTGTTATGGCTGAATCATAGGCTTGCTCAGTCCAGGGCCTCCTTGGGAGCTAAACAAGAAAAAGGGAAAATAAATTGATTTGATATTTTTGTTTTACAAAACACTAATCATAACATGAAAACATTTTTTTTTCTCCTTCTGCTCCTCATACTCTACTCTTCCTCCTCATACTTCTCTTCTTCTTGCTTTTCCTCCCCTCCCTCTACATCCTCCTTCTTCCTATCCTCCTCCTCCTGAAAGGGTGTTGGAGATACTGATCAGACATGCCTTCAAGAGGACCCTATTACAGGCAACCATTTCAAAATGATCCTGTTGGATCCCCAAGCAAGAACAACTATCTGGCTTAAGGCTATTATGAGGAAAAATTATGAGTAAAATTTTCATTTTAGGCTTTTTTCTAACATAATCTGCTACTTATGGATAATTTGTTTGACTTTTATGAAATTGATCTGGCAACTTTGATTGCTGATACAATTCTACCAGCAATCATTTGTTTTGATTTTACCTTGGCTGCCTTGCTACATTTTCTTTTTGCCTCTATCTGCCTCTCCAGTAATTGTCATTTCGATGTTGGTGCCATCACCATCCTCTTTGTTCTCAACACGTCTTTCTTAATTCAAACTATTCACTTGCCCAGATATGTGTTGTAACCAATTGCTTTTAAGGCAGCATCTCATCCACAGCTCCACACTATAGCAATACCATCCTCTTTTTATTCTGGTATATTTATTGCTCTTCTTTACTTTCGCTTCACCACTCCACTTGCCTAGATTGGCTTGTTTTATCACCTTCTGTATATGAGGTAGCAACCTGTTCTTGCTCCTACACCATTGCAACCACTGTCTGTTGTTGTAGTTCACATTATCCATGCACTATATCATATTCTCTAATTCATATTTGATAAACACAACACACAACTGTCTATAGTTTGTAAATGTAAAATTTCCATTGACAAAAATGTTGAGTATAAGAGGAATTTAATATAGCATTTAAGAGAGCATGACCATATAAGGTGTAAAGAGATTGAGAAGATGTAAAGAATAACCTTAAGAAACTGGGCCAAAAAATATAGATGGCACAGAAATGAGGTGAATGATGATATACCATGACACAATTATAAACCCTAACTATAAGCACTTCAACACTAAAATTAGCTGTAACAAGAGACCAGAGACTACTTGGAATGGAAAGGTCCCTTTAGCCTGCAGTGAATGAGACACCATTCCTAGTGGCACTGGCAGAATATAACACACACAGTCCCATATATGTAGGGAGCACATCTGGCCATGGCCTTGTTGAGTAACTAAAAACCTCCTTCATGTAGATGCCATGATGGAGGATACTAGATAGATATATATATTTATATATTTATATATATATATATTAATTGTTTCTACTGTTGGCACAAGGCCAGCAATTATCCAATGCATTATATATATATTAATGGCAACTTCTCATGCAGAAAAAAATGAACCTAATGCATTCTGGATATTTTTAGTATTAGTGCTGCAATTAAATATACCCACTACACACTATAAAATAATAGTGCTGATGTCATGGTATACACTGTTATGTGGTTGGCATTAGGTAGGACATCTTACCATATAAGCCATGACAAATATGGAAAGTATAACCAAGATGAAGTCTCTCCAAGCTGTCTATCTCAAACCATAAAAAAACTCTCCAACTCATGTTAGCATAGAAAGCCCACATAAAATGATGATGATAATATATGAATTCATGTGTGTGTGTTTACATGTGTACCTATAGCTGTCTGTATCTGCCTTCATAGCGACATTGTTTGAATTAAGCTGTGACATTGATTTATATCCTGCAGCCATCCGTTCCAATGAAGATGAATAGTTTAGACCAGATCTTAAAATATAGTTTGAGTTGGTTTGAGGAAAGGCATAGAAAATCTGCCACTAAAAGTCTCACCCAACCTATACCAGTATGACAAAGCAGATATGAAATGATGATGATCATAAATCCTTGACAAATACTGTTTTTTTTTCCTTACAACATGATTATTTCTAATTAGCTTTTAAGGGCCTATAAACATTAAACGTATTAACGCTAACTTAACTATACAACTGATAATGTATGTGTAATGTATTTTAGCCATATTAGAGTTTAAAATCAAACTATATTTGATCAATCACTAAACACATTTGCACACACAACTATCTTATATTGAATATTTTGATTAATTCAAATTAGTAGGCTTCTTTTGAGGTTGTTATCTTTTTGGAATAACAGACTGGTTGTCATATCATTTTCTGTATTTATCTATTCCAAAATTCTTTTTCTTAAATTTATTTTTATATCTCACTAAATAGCAAATATTCACAGTGTGTGTGTGTGCATCTCTCTCACCCTCTCTCTCTTTATATATATATATATACATATACACATATATATATATACACATACACACATATATATATACACATATACATATATATACACATACACATATATAGACACATACACATATATATATATATACACATATATATATATATACACATACACACATATATATATATACACATACACATATATATATATATATATACACATACACACACATATATATATATATATATATACACATACACACATATATATATAGACATACACACATATATATATATATACATACACACATATATATATACACATACACACACATATATATATACACATACACACACACATATATATATACACATACACACACACATATATATATACACATACACACACATATATATATATATATACACATACGCACACACATATATATATATATATATATACACATACACACACACATATATATATACATATACACACAAATATCTATATATATACACATGCACACGCATATATATACGAGTACACATACACACACACATATATATATACACGTGCACATGCATATATATACGAGTACACATACACACACACACATATATGTATACATGTATATATATACATATGTGTGTATATATACGAGTACACATACACACACACATATATGTATACATGTATATATATACATATGTGTGTATATATACACACACACATATACAGATATTTGTCTATATTACTCACTATTGTATCTATTTTTCCCTAAATATATAAGAAAAGTGCTTTTTTTTTCATATAAGTCATTTTCCTGTTATTTTGTTATAAACCACCTAGTGAGTGCTAAACATCAAATGAATAACTACAAGTAGGGATTATTAATCTCAGTGGGGGTACTCTATATTTCTAGCATTTAATACACTTTATGTTTGCACGAAGGTCTGGACAGCATATTGTTGAGAGCTCAACAGTTCATCTATCTCTGTACAACTAGGAATCAAATCAACTTATTGATTATCTGTGTCAGATTGCTACCTGCTGTGAAGCTGTCTAGAGCAAATCCAGTCAAAGCATGCCATCATTCTAAACACTTCTCTTTCTTTTTTTCTTATATTCTTTATCACTTACTTTCCCTTTCTGTGTTTTGTTTTTGTTGTTGTCATTGTATTTTTTTCCAACTATCTACAGTGTTTGCTGTATCTTATCTGAAAGAAGCTTGCTGTTATCTTTCCTAATTTCTTCCTATTTGGAGGATGCAATGCATTAACTTAACTGATCGATTAAACTAGAATGTTTTGGTGTATAACTCAGCTTTCCATTCCAACTATATTCTTGCTGAGGTAATGGTGGAGGCACTACTCCAAGCCTCACTACAACAGCCTACAAAATGTTGATGTTCTCTTCAATATAAAAATAGGCTCAGTGTTAAAAAAACAGTAATCCTTTCCTTATTTTATTAGTTTCAGTAATTAAAATGTGGCTATGCTGGGGCATCACCTTCCAGGAATTTAATTCATCATGTTGACCTCAGTAATTAGATTTTCAAGTCTGGTACTTAATTTATCAATCTATATTTGTTGAAGCATCATGGGACATATACAATAAACAAAAAAATAGACATATATGTTCATACATATATTTGAGGTGGTACTAAAACGTTCCTGGACTAGTTGTGTTTAAAATATGCAATATACCTAAGTTTTAACATCATCCTCAAAATAGCAATACACAGCAATACACGGATTCCAGTATTCCTGGCACTTTTAGAATCTGGCCTGGAAATAATTTTCTGTAAGCAAGTCGAGGACCTTCTGCGATTCGCTCTGGATCTCAGCAACGGTGTTAAAATTGACTTGCATTTTCAGCTTGGAGAAGAGATGGAAGTCGGCAGGTGCTAAATTTGGTAAATATGGTGGGTGCAGAAATGATAAAATGTTGCTTTTGGTGAGAAAGTCATGAGCTTGGAGAGCTCAGGGACAGGGTGCATTGTTATCATGAAGAACCCAATTCTTTGCACTCCACAGATCCAGTTGCTTTCACCGAACGTCCTCCCTCAGATACCTCAAAACATTGCGGTAGGATTTTCGATTGACAGTGTGGTCCTGTGGGACAAATTATCGATGTACAATACCATGGACGTTAAGAAAAAACGATGAGCATCCTTTTGATTGAGCTGTGGCTCTGTTGTGCCACATACAATCACTAACATATCTGATCTCTTTAGCTAAGTAGCTTCTAACATTCTGTCTTTTGTATCAAGTAACTTTCCAAATAAAGAAATTGTTGTCTGGATCCATAATTTCCAGAGTTTTCTGACTGAGAAAACTATTTTGCCAATGACAAATACCAAGGCCTTTGAAATGGATGTGGTTATATATACTTAGATAGAAAGAGATATTTATATTCATATTCAGTTTAAGTTGATTTAGACACATTCTCTTTCCTGTTAAATACATAGAGTTATATATAGACTTAGACGCAGTCAGACATATAAATTCTGCTATCTACCTAATATGATACAGCGCGATAGAGAGAGATAATAATCTTTTAATGACATATTCTCACACATTTCATATAGATGGCTGTATTAAAAATAATAATGATCAAGAGAACACACACACACACACACACACACACACACACACACACATATCTGTGTGTGTGTGTGTGTGTGAGTAAGCATTTATATATATACACACATAGATATAAATGCACACACTCACATTTTATAAACCAGACGTATATATACGTATATATATATATATATATATATATATATATATATATATATATATATATATATATATATCAGAAAAACATTAAATCCCAATTAATGAAGAAACACTATAGAGAAGAAGGAAATAGTTATTTGTGAGGTTTTCTCGTGTAATGTGATCTATGATGTAAATGGTTACAAGAGATAAGAACTGCCTCAAACTGGACATGTTCCAGAGTGTTGGCTAGAGGCAGTCTTGGTCAAAGTGTACAGCATAAGTCAATTACGAAATTGCTTTTCTATATCTTTGCCAATGTTTTCAATACTGTTCTTTCTTTTCTTTCCATCTTCAAGTTTTAAGCTAAGCTCAGATATTTTCAACTCATCCACCCCCATCTCTTCTCCTAATTTACCTCCATTTTACCATTCCACTTAATAACCACCTCACTTTCATTTACAAGCCATCACCATGTTTTCTTTGGTTTCTAATGAAGGCTCCAATCCGTATTTGTTATCTTTAAATCAATGAATATGGGCAACATCCCAAATCTCTCTCAGAATATCATTAGTCACCTCCCCTGTCCATAGTCTTCATGAACTGGATTGACATGTTCAACTGGGCTGGAATTTGCAGATGACATTGTATTACTTAACTCATCAGAATGGGATCTCCAATATACACTTTATAGGTTTGATACCGAGTTTTGCATGTCTGTAATAAAAATCAGTGCTGTGAAGGCTAAGACACACATTCTCTCAAGAATGGCTGCAGAGGGTATTCTACATACGAGTGGAGTTCCACTGAAGCAGGTGGTGAAGTTAAAGCCTCTTGGCACCATGTTCATGAGTGATGGAAGGCAGGAGACTGAATTGTGTCTAAGAATTGCCGGAGTGGTGCAGTAATGCACGAGCTTCAGCATTCAGTATTCAAAGGGGAGGTAGGTGTAAAACCCAAACTTACTATCTTCTATTCGGTATTCATGCCAACACTTACCTCTGGTAATGAACCTTGGGTAATGACTTAAAAATACGATCAATAATACAAGTGGCTGAAATGGTGTTACTTTGAAGTGTGTAGTTCAGAGCTCAGAGAGGCACTTCAGGTAGAGCCACTATTCTCTGAATTGAGAGATCACAGCTCCGATACTTTCATCATGTGGTTAGCATGTCTCAGGAAAGAAACACTGGACAGATTTTGTAGGCAAATCCAACCAGCAGGAGACCTGAACATAAACTATGAGTAAAATGGTTGGATAACATCTATGAGCTCAGCTGGTCTTGCTTGAAGATCCAGCCAGATCAGTTGAGAATGATTATTTCTGACAGGAGCTGCTGGAAGAAATGTTTGAGAACTCTGCTCTCACTACTTTCCCAGGAATAAGTGTGGGAAAAAGAAGGAAAAGAAGTCTTAGAACATTTTCCCAGAGTAAAACTTACAATCAAACCAAGTATGTATATATATATATATATATATATATATATGACATCGGCCACACGTAGATTTTATATGTGACCAATGCTCAGTTGCAATAATTAGTAGCAAGTGCCCACAGGATACTAGCTCCTTCTATTGCCCAGATGGATCTATAGAAATAGTGGGCACCTTCCGTTACCTGGGTGACAAAATCAGCAGTGGTGGAGGATGCTCTGAAAGTACAATAGCCAGAGTCAGAACAGGATGGAAAAAGTTCAGAGAGCTTATACCACTATTGGCCGCTAAAGGTTTCTCTCTAAAAATGAAAGGCAGACTGTATGATGCGTGCATATGAACAGCAATGTTACATGGCAGTGAGACATGGGCATTGTGTGCACAGACTGGAGAAGAACGAAGCTTGCATGCTCCGTTGGATGTGTAATAGTAATATAAATGAACGGCAAAGCATAAATGAACTAAGTGAGAAATTAGAAATAAGAAGGATCAGATACTGTTTACTCGAGAGAAGACTACGTTGGGATGGTCACGTGACGCACATGAAAGACGACAGCTGTATATAAAAGTACAGGGTGATCAAAATTGATGGAAGTTACGGAGTAGGCAGACCCAGAAAAACCTGGGACGATTTGATAAATTCCAACCTTACACACTTACACCTCTCTAAGACAATGTCACTGGACCGAGATCTTTGGTGCTACGCAGTAATACAGAAATCCGCCTTCCCTATGTACATAGCAAAACCTACAGTCAGTAGGCACCTCTTAACCAAATATACACCCACATCCCACTACCCCTACTCCACCACCCCACTCCCACCAACACCACCGTCTCTCTGTAAAGTTATGTTGGTACCACAACATCCAGTCCAAAATAAATAAGGTCGTGTAGGTGTCACAACAAAAAAACACACAGTCTACGCTGTAATGTGGCCATGTAGGTAACACAGTAAAAACCTCCCAGTTCACACTGTAAAAGTGGTTGGTGTTAGGAAGGGCATCCAGCTGTAGAAAACCTGCCAAACAGTCCTATATGAGCGAGACACAGTCTCCCGACCAATCTTGCCTCAATTGGGACAATTCCCATCTAAACCCATTCTGGCATGGAAGATAGACGTTAAACGATGATGATTATGATGATATATATATATATATATATATATATATATATATATATATATATATAGAGAGAGAGAGAGAGAGAGAGAGAGAGAGAGAGAGAGAGAGAGAGAGATAGATAAAGAGATAGATAGATAGATAGATAGATAGATAGATAGATAGATAGATAGATATATATTCAAGTTGTTATTCTTTGAGAGGGTCATGCTGCCAATGAAAACACATGCAGCTATTGGTTTTCCCTTCAATTTATTATCAACTTCCAGTCAGTTAGTTTGATAACTGGATCATTGTTTATTTGTTGATTGTCAAAGCTCTTTTGCCACACATACGGTGACCTCCTCAGTGACTATCTTTATTGTTGTTTTGTGTCTCTCCTTTCTTCTTTCCTGCACCATAATGTAGGACAGAATAAATATCTGCTTCAACACTTTTTTTTCAGATAAGAAACCTAGCAATACAAATACGATCATCATATCATCATCACTGTTTAACACCCATTTTTCCATGCTAGCATGGGTATATAAATATATATATATATATATATATATATATATATATATTTATATATATACATACATACATACATACATACATACATACATACATACATACATGTAAGTATACTTCATCATTATCCTTATTTTGCTCCTTGCTGTACAACACATCAGTGGGTTCTTTGATGCTTCCAGCACCATCCCAGTTTTTCTATGAAGAGAAGGAAAAGAAACCATGTTGGTGGCTTCTTGACAATCTTTCTGACAGTGCAATATAACTGAGAGAGAGAGCTACCTACGTATAAATGTGTGTGTGCCTGTGTGTGTGTGTGTGTGTGTGTGTGTATTCAGGTGTCGACCATGTTGATATTGCCTAAATTAGAAAGTTTGAAAAGGTTGGGTGAGTATTGGTTATAAAGAGCCAATAACATTTCTTAATTACCCACGTGAAAACTTGTTCACCATATTGTGTGCATGTACAAAAGAATGCTGTAATATATCAATGAAAAAATCTAAAATGCGGAGTACATTAAATTTAAAATAGTCTATTTTGAGTATTCCCTGTTACTTCATGTCATCAAACATGCAAGATGTCTTCTATATTTATTTCATTTAGACATAATCACCAAGATTTGGTGCCAAGATTGAAATTTATTCTAATCCTGGAACACTACTTCATTGTCTTCTGTAATATGAGTGATGCTTCAGAAAATTTTGAAAGTTTCAATGCTTTACAGAAAGCCAACACATATTTGTTTCAGCTTTCTGTGCTCTGAGTTCAAAGCCTGACCAGGCCAAATTTGCATATTTCATTCCAGAGTTGAAAAACAATATACCAGTCAAGAACTGGAATTAACTCTCTCTCTCTCTCTCTCTCTCTCTCTCTCTCTCTCTCTCTCTCTCTCTCTCTCTCTCTCTCTCTCTCTCTCTCTCTCTCTCTCTTATATTACACTGTGAGAAAGGTATTGAGTGTTTTTCTCCTCTTTTCATAGAATAACTGATATGGTGCTGGAACCATCCAAGAAGGGACTGGAACAGAAATAAGAATAGTGTTGAAATATATGCGTCCTTTCTTCTGTCATAAATAGCTGTTATTGTTTAATCCAGAGTCATTTCACTGAGTAGACCAATGATGAATGGCATTCCAGCCATGACCACTCCATTTTTTTCTGTTAGCACTCAGAATGTAGGACTACATTAATCAGTGTATCTTGCCTTTTTCCAAAACAACATTGTAATTTATAGAAAATGTGGTTGCTATATCTAACAAGTCAAGCGTCATCATTGAGCTATAAAATAACTTCATTTTTTCACAAATATATTTGAGATGATAATCTTTTAGGATATTAACTCTATTTCAATGTTCATATCCTCTAGGCCATTGACACTTTAGGATATAGCTATGTGGAGATTTATCATTGTCTGTTTTGTCCACATGATAATAATTCTATGGTAACTATTTTAATATTTTGGAGCCTAGCTCTGAAATTATCAGAAGTGACAGACTATAAACCAACATTTCATAAAAAGTGCCTCCCGCATTCACAAAAAATAGACAGTTGGGGTTATAAAATATGAATTAAGGAAGATGTTACACTGCAGGGACTATAGACCTACAGAAGCAGATAATGGGTGCAATGTTCAGGATTTAAGCAATGCAATGAATGACAAAGGCATCGCTTATTTTTATCTCTAATCTATAAATAGTGCCATAGTTATTTTGATTCATCCACCTCCAAGCGACTAATCTTTCTAGTAATTCTCATCTTTTCACTTTGGTGGTTCTCTTATGTAAAAAGAGTTTCTTCTCTGGTAGTTTATTTCTTCAGATGTCTATCTCATGGAAACATCTTCCTTCTTTTGTTTCACTGATGGGTACAATCCTCTTAAATCTTAAGTTGTTCATATTCTGATTTAAAGGGCAGCATTTCATTAGAAATATTCCGGATAGTTCTCCAATGTGTGGATACCTTTCTCCCACGTGTGCAAAAGAGAGAGAGAGATGTGTGTCTCTTTTTGCATTTAACATCACTAGAGTAAATAGTGACATTTGTTTATCTCCCACAAAAACATAAGTGCCATGGTTCAGCAGTTTAAACATATGTAGATCTGCACTGAAAAGCTACAAGTGGGGGTTGCTGTCAGGAAAGGCATCTAACTATAGAATTATTCTTTAAAAAATTATTTTCCTACTCATGCCAGCATGGAGAAAAACATAAACACAATGTTTATTTACAATATTTATACTATCATATTAAATATTTTCAGTTTTCATGGTGATTTATTTTTAAATCTATTACTGCACATATATTTATGTTTATAATCAATAAGAAAATGTTATATTTTTTCCTCAGTGTGTTTCAAGTAATGACATGATTCAATAAAATACATAACAGAAATTGTCTCTTACATGATATCTTTTGTATCAGTTAACAGTTAAGGTAGTCTTAAGGTAGACATATGTGAATACAGAAAAACAAACAATTCATATTCTAAGGCCCCGCTCTCCTCTGTGGTGAATGTCATGTTGTCTCTTGCAAAATAAGCTAGTGAATATGATATCAAAGTGTACTTGATTATTTCTAAAATTTTCAACAGCAGAAATAATCACAATGTGGCACTTAGTGAAAAATATGGGTTTGGCACCATTATACTTTGACTAAACATGCAAGGATGGAAACACCAAAAGATATTGCCTTATTATATGGACCTGCAAATCCTGATGGAGTTGTAGAATCACTGTAATGACATACAACATGCCTTGGGTATTTTATTCTGGTGAATCCATCTCCAGGTCTGAACATATCTGATTTCTTCCACAGAGAGAGAGGAGCAAGTGACAAAGAGATATAGAAGAAGAATCGATTCATGTAATGGACTGGTACATTATTTTTGTATTGTGCTGGAAAGAATGAAATGCAACGTTGACCTTAACAGATTTTGATGCCAGAGCCCAGAAATCCAGCATTGTAACAAATCCTGCCAATTCATTATTCTTTCGTCTTATTAGGAACCACTATACATAGTCATTGTTTCTTTATAATTAGAATATTGTACGCATGAGTATAGTTGAATGGTTAAGAATTTACTTTGGAATATGTGTATGGTATGTTAGGCAAGTGTCATTGACTATAGACTCATGCTGATCAATTTTACTTTGTGATTGAATTTAGTAGCTGAAACTGCATGCATGTCTGTCATGTATATGGTGGGATGTACATTTATATGTTTGTGTCTATGTCCGTGTTTGTGTTTGTCAATTACCTCAAGCATCTTCATACCAACACCTTTTAAAAGATCAAACGATAACATATGTTTATGTTCCCCTGAAACAATACATCCCAGTGTAGCAGTTTATATACTATGCTTAAAATAAAGTCTTGTCCAGTCAGTGCAAGCATAGATAAAGAGGATATAGAAACAATGATTATTGGATCAGTTAATTTTCCTTACTATACCATATGTTCTTGATATTTATTGAGTTAAACAATCTTTGTTCTACTGCCATTTTGTCATCTTGATCAATATACTACAGAAGAAAAGGTTCATGATTTTTAGCTTTTACTAAACTTATAGTTACAATGTTTCTATTTCTGTATTCTCTGATACATTTGTTATATTTAGCTGACTAAGATGAACAAATCTATGTTGTCTTTAGATATTTTCCAATTTGGTATTAATTTTCCTGACAACTAATATGAATTCATGCAAATGTTGATTTTTAAACCTTAATGATATCACTGTAACCATTAAAACTACTTGTCTTCATGTATTTCCAGTTAGTTTCACAATTCTCTTTGATCTTGTGATATATTTACGCAATCATTGCTGCAGTTTCATAGCAAGTCTCCATTTACATTAAGTTTTGTTTGGTTTTCAACTATGGCTGTTGCTAATGTTGTTTCTGCTGTTGCCTGCCTTCAATATTTCCATTTTATTATGAATAACCTTTCAGTGTGTGTTAGTGAGATCGTAGAAGACACAAGCAATAATGGTTTTTGTTGATTACCTTTAGTAATCTCTGCTTCAGTAAACTTATGTTATAGAGATAGCATACTTCAGTAAACTATAGCAATAGCTTCATTCAGTAAAATCATGTGGATAGCTTACTCGAGTAAATCTATGAAGGTAGCATAGTGAATGCATATGGTCTAGTGGTTAGGGTATTGGGATCATGATTGCATTTATATCATTTTATTAGATATTATAAGCTTTTAGAATACTTATCACTTAAATTTGTTACTGCATATATCGTATTTTCATTTATATTCAATAATGAAATGCTGTGTTATATTTTCTGTGGTGTTAGTATGTTTTACATATAGAAATGATTCAATAAAATACCTCACAAAATCTTTTTCCTTATGATGAAAATTATTGTCTCTGACAAGGTATCTTTGAAAGCAGTTAAGGTAATAAAGAGAATATTAGTTTCAGAAAACCCATTGGTTTGATTCCCAGACTCGAATGGCATGTTGTATCCTTATGTAAAGCACTTAATTACATGCTAGTTCAGTCCAGTCAGCAGAAAAATAGAAATGCCAGCAGCAGCAGGGGTTTAACCTTACAGCAGACTGGTACCCTGTCCAGTAGGGCCAAGAAGAGTGTTTTACTCTCAGTCACTTAACATCATATGAAACCAGGATACACTCTGGCCTTATGAACCTCTAGTCTCAAGAAAGACTTTCCCCTCCCGATTTATCATTCAGAGAACACACGTGTATGTTATGTTCTAAACACCAGCTTAATAATGAGAAAGTTATTTATATTATTAAATCCCTCAGAAATATTGATTATCTTCAAAATTACTTCAATATCATAAACAGTGTCTTTCATTAGACATATGGAAACAAGTGAGTTAATATAATACCTTAGGCTAATTTATGTATTAGTCTTTGTGGTGCCATAAAACTAATAACAGCTGCTGTGTACCATGTTGTTGCTGTTGTTCTTTCTTAACACAAGTGCAAAGCTAAGAGAGCTTTCATTTCACTAAAGAATTCTGTCTTTGAACGCACCAAAATTTTACTTTGAGTGGATTAGCCATAGTAGAAAATTAATTTTTCTTTTCTTCTGTTTCAAAAATCTCTTTGGCAACAGGTGCTTGGTTCTACAATAAGCAAATAATTAATTATGCAAGATACCACACAGCTGGTGTGTTAAGGTTGTTATATATACATATGTATATATATATACGCACACATACAATAAGTAGATATATAGGGATTGATCATATTAGTGACTAATCATGGTTGTTGTTGTATTTGAACCTAAAGTCATTTGGCATGTATTCTCCCACAACAAACATCATTAGTGGTAAAATCAATAAGTAGCAGTTCAATAAATGTCTTTACTACATTAGTTTGCCACCTACACAGAAAACTATAAAAATTGTTGATGTACATCAAATATATATTTGCCTGTATTTTTGTGAATATATACATCTCTGCTCATATATGAGTTTCTGTTCAGTTATATGTTAGTGTTTGTGTTATGAGTATATATTTTCGTATTCTGAGGGCAAATTGATGGCAAATTTCCATGAAAATTCTTTAGTAGGAAAGGAATAATTTGTAAGAAAAATTAATTATGGTAACAACAGCTTTATCTCTTTTGATCATGATTGATTGCCAAAATGCTGAAGTATCATCTCTACAGTGTGAACTACTTTTCATAACAAACCAGAGATTTGAAGTCAGTTTGTGTCAAATCTTTGCAGCTTTTTCCTTTATGGTGAAAACAATTATCTTGTAATAAAATTCAAGTCGATTTTTCATTCTTTCAATCATCACGCTATTATGTAGTATAGAATAAAACATTATCATTGATCACATTATGCCAATCCTGGCCTAGCAAAAAGCATAAGCTTTAAAATCTCACTCAGATTTACCATTACACTGATAATTTTGCTGTTTAGTAAGTATTGTTAGGACAGAAGTATACTATTAAAAATAAATGATGCCTACAATAAAGTTCTGATTTTTATTAAAGTCCTCTCTTTCTACATATTTTGTTAATGCCATTAACAAGAAACATCTACCTTCTCTTAAAAATATAAGTTATTGTAATTCAGTTATTTTCAAACATTTTTATCCAGTTTAACCAATGGCAACGTTTTGAAAGTAAATGTACCTCTATCTCTTTTTGCTCAGTTATTTGGGTCTACTTCCCCACAATAATACAGTAACGGATGAAGGAATAATTTTAAAATATCGTTTTCATTATTATTATTTTCAGTTGAAATAACTGTAATAGCCCCAAACAACATTCTTTTATTGATATACTGAGTTCTTCCACAATAGTGTTGTTAGATGTCTCCAGATTTTCTGTTTCCTGCTTCAATGAACTAAGATTTTTCTTATTTCAATGTTTCTGGTATTCAGCAATGACACCAAGTACCAATCATCTTGAAAGCTTGACATAGTGGATTTTTGTAAAGCTGATAATTATATTAAAAATACAAGCAATGTTGATGGAGTGAGATGTATTGCATGAATTTCTTTCTCTAGTTTGATGGGAAGATCCATTGAGATGAGATGAAATGATACACACACACAGGCATACACACATACAGGCATACGCACACACACACACACACACACACACACACACACACATATATATATATACATACATTCCATAGTGCTGGTACCACAATGAGGTACCCTCAGTACACACTATGGGGTGATTGGCAGTGAGAGGAGCGTCCAGAAGTAGAAGCCATGCCTAAAAGTTTTGAAATGACCCTTTCATCACAATAAACTCTCGAGCCTCAAAAAGTGCACCCAGTACTCTCTAGAAATGTGTTAGTGATACTAGCTGCATCCAGTCATAGAGATATTGCCAATCAAAGGGTAGAGAGAAGTTTTCAGTAGTGTCAAAGACATGGCAATCTCACTTCTAGTGGTGTTACAATAAAATGCACCTAGTGTACTCTGTAGTGTGCAGGAACATGTGTGATATGGACACTGGCTATCTGAGAGAACTCATTCCAGTTAAAAATTAACTTTCATGGAAAATCTATCATTTTTACATGTTGTTTCCATGCTGGCATAGGTTTAACAAGTGTTTTTGAAGCAGTATTCTACAGCTGGATGCCCTTTCTGAGGCCAAGCAACCGTGGCTTATTTTTTGAACCCTTCTTCGTTTGGCAATCTGTCAAGCTGCAGAATATATTATTTATGCAACACATTAAAAATTGTACTGGTTGTTTAAGCAGGGTCAATATAAAGACAATGTGTGTGTAAAACAAGTGTCTAACAAATTTAGCTCACAAAACATTGATCGACGTGAGACTATAATACAAGACAATTGACAAAGATGTCACACAGTGAGATGGAACACAAAACTAGATGATAGCAAAGCAAACTTCTTAACTACACAGTTATAGCTCACAATATCAAATTATATATACAGCATTTAGTTGTTTACTAGCTAATTAGTGAGCTTCTAAATGGTTTTTAGAGCTTCTATAAATAGCAGTTAAATCTCTCCAAAATCTCATTCTGCTCTCTTACAAAAATAAGCAAGTAGTTCTGTATATACTATATCTACAAAACAAGCTGTGATAGTTCCAGTTTGAATGTATTTCATCTTTTTTCTGATCAAACAAAGCTAACCTCGGACTAAACAGCAACAAAAAGGAATTCTTGTTAATGTGGGTTCAGATTCAAATGTTTAATGTACTTTTACAGTCATAACTAGACTTTCACTATGTAACATTACTTAATGAATACAATGTATATGATACATTTATGCCATCTATAGGATACATTTAGCGCGTCTGTTAGACTATTTCTAATGCATTCTGTTTCACTGTTAAACCTTTTTTATATCAAGCCACCTGAAACCTCCCCTGGTTCTGTGATACAAAACTATTTTTAAAATAGAACTCTTTTACTATGAAATCAGAGTCCATTTCATGCATATTTCCATCTTTAAGAGTCTTCACCATATTTCATTATATAACATCTGCATGCATGAGCACACCATTCTTTATATTAATACATAAAATTATTTCTAATTGTGCTCCCAAATATTCAAACTGATCCTCAAAATGTTCAAAATGTTCCTCCTGTGGTATGTGTGCTACACATTCCTAATCATTGGTTTAGATGTGTATATTGATCCTTAAACTGGCTTGGATTTATTTCATTGATCTCTCGACTCTTCCCAAAGTTAAGATGTAAACTTGACCCAGTAGGACTAATTATATAAACCTTCCTCTACTGATTCTGACCTTCCAACACTTATTGTAAATTCTAATATTAAAAATATTAATATTCATGATTTGTCTGAAGACTCTTTAACGTCAAATAAGAAGTTCTATAGAGATATATGGTTTAAAAAGTTGTGCTTTTCTTGTGTTAGTGCCAGGCTGCAAGTTTCAGTGCCAAAATGTAAGTGTTGTATATTATTGCAACCAACACTTTGCATTAGCATAGACATAAATGTATCAATATGTGGAAGACACTGGGACCTTCAGAACATATAATTAAAAGCCAAGGAATTTGGAAAGTTCTTGGTTTTACACAAAATGTTGCTGTGCTTGATTCAATTATAATAAATACTAATATCTTGTACTATAGTTGATGTATGAAAGTAATTTCTATTGAAGTTAACATTTTCATGCAATGTCCTATAAGTATATCATTAACCATGGGCTCCAGCAGAGCTTAGTGGTCAAGAAAATTGCTTTATAATCATACATGTTCCGGGTTCAATCTCACTTCATGACATCATGTGCAAGTGTCTTTAAATAAACCTTTGATTGACCAAGCCTGTGAATGAATTTCGGTAGACAGAAACTGTGTGGAAATCCATTAGTCAAGGAGGGAAGGGTAGTGTGAAAGATTTTGTCAGGACCTCTGAAACTAGTGGGAGAGAAGGAGAGAAGGTATCTTTAAACCAAAGGCTTAGTCTGAATGTTTCTAATAGGGGGAACTGATTAAGTCTACCACCCAAGTAGATTACAGTGGAGAAACAACTACCACAAGGTATCTTTTCCAATACTCTGACATTTCCACCAGTCCTCTGCTCTGAACTGGCACTTTATTTTATTGACTTCTGAAAGGATGAAAGTAAATGGGATTTAAGCTCAGAGGACAAAGAGCTGGAACAACTTCCACAAAGCAGTTTGTCCTTCCCACCTTGTACTTGATAGTCAAACGTCCAGCATTTTCACACTGTGTCTCACCAATTCATTATCAACATCATCATTGTTTTTACATTAACATTTCCATGCTGGCATAGGTTGAACGAGACTTTGTGAGGTAATGCTTTAGGGCCAGATGCCTTTCCTAACACTAACCATTTAATCATTACTTACACAGGGATATAGTTGACCTGTGATAAACTGAATACATATGATTCTCTCTGGGAATTACAAATATTTTAATTGAAAAGGCAGATGTATGAAGACATACAGGTTTTAGGTTGGGGTACTGCTTTTATGTTTGTATATTCACAGTTTTGATCCTTCGGTTAAGTGATGTAGTGTAATCTTGAGTAAAGTATGTCATTTCACATTACTCTAGTCCACTTTGCTAAAAATGAATACCAGAAATAGCCAAGATTTAACCTTGCAAAGATCAGGAAAACTCAGTTGCAGACTTGTATTTTCAGTTCTTTAACCTCACATGAAACTGAGACAAGCCCTGAAAAGGACTTCAAACATGTTTATCAGCGATTTACATGATAATTTAACAAATTTTATATATGGTTGATCAAACAGCTAAATAATCATCGTTGAAAGAGATGAAGGATCCGTCATATCATTAAACAATATTGAAAGTTGGAAGAAAGTGTTTCAGTATATTTTCTTAATTAGTAATATCGTGCTTTTAATCACAGTTAACCAATTTGTTTCTCTAATCTCCTATTCATTGACAATATTTAATTCAGTGTGAACTCTATGGAATAGATTTTAATGAATCTACCTGATGTTAATTCACAATATTCATGGAATATACTTTCAAGATGCTTTTATATTATTAATGGGGAAAATCTATCATGGGTAAATATTTTCTAGTTATTGGCAAATAATATACCAATTATTGCTAAGGATAATGATGTAAATGACGATGAGAATGGTCATGATGATGACTGTCATGTTGGTAATAGCTATGATGGTGATGGTAATGATAGTGATGGTAGCAATGTGAATGGTGATTGTGACAATGAGCATAGTGATGATGATTATGATGGCAATGCTAGTAGTAATGGCAATGATGATGATGATAATGACAATGGTTATGGTGATGATGATGGTGGTAATGGTGGTGATGGCAGTAATTATGATGGTGGTGATGGAAATGATGATGATGATAGTAGGGAGATGATGATGATTATGTTAACAGTGAAAATGAAATTGATATGGAAACAACATGCAGGCAACTGACTAATATTAGATAAACAGTTGAGAATCATATTACCTGGTTTCTTGACCTGCTAAAAATAGTAGCAGTAGGTCTAATTTACTATCTAGTTTAACACTATCAATTGGCTGTTGGGTGATCTTTTTGGAGTTCATTTTGTTGTAAGGATTTGGATAAATCTTCTGGTCTGAGAATATAGGATAACTCTGATCTATTTTCTCCCATTTTCCTTCCTGCAAAGCTTGCAGTTCCCAACCAGGGATCTGCCAAGGTAGCATTGATTTTAATAAATGATGTCATTTAAAGTGAAAATGTAGAAAACCAGTAGACTAAGACATTATTCTTTTTTGTAATCAACCCAATTTCCTTGAAATCACACCTTATTGGGGTTTTTTTTAAATCATCCCACATTAGATAATGTAGTCCAAAATACATTAAGCTTGAAACAAAAAATGATGGAGACCACATCTGGAATGGCTTTGATTGGAAGGCATATTTTAATTCAACCTCACTCGCTACCCCCGAGGATAACGGTTTCACCATTCTGCCCACTAGAAGCATGAGGTGGCTTATGCTTAGGATTCTGCATACCAGAGAGCATTCACCCACACTGTCTGGGCTTGTATCATTAGGGTAGTGAGTATTTTTCTCATGTCCAGGAAAGAGACAAGACACATACCTATATATACACAGTGAAGAGACAAGACACATCATCATCGTTTAACATCTTCCACACTAACATATGCATAGAGTGGAGAGATAATCACATATACAGTGAAGAAGTTGTAGAGACAGAAGTCTGATGATCCATATCTCTGGTGCAGAAGACAATAAGTTGTAAAGATATATAAATTGATGTGAAGCAAAAACAAGACATTTAACCAGGTATTATTATTGGCAGTATCAGTAGAGGGTCGGACGCCATGCTTTGACGCAAAGAGTTATGTCCCTTTATGATCTGAGTTCAAATCCCGCCGAGGTTAACTTTGCCTTTCATCCTTACGGGGTTGATAAAATAAAGTACCAGTAATGTACTGGGTAATTGCTGGCCTTGTGCCAAAAGTAGAAACAATTATTACAATAAACAAAATTGGAGATAACATTTTTGAAGATAACATATTTGGTTATATAGGTGTGATAATTAGGAAGAAAGAAAGAGAGAATTAAATGAACAAAGGAATGCATATTTATGTATAGATGGATAAATAGATGTATGTATGTCCACATTATATATATCCATGTGTGTGTTTTTGAATGGATGGTTGAATACATAGATTCTATGATAAAACAATGAAAGTTTGACACAAATGAAGGGGTAGAAACAACAAAAATAGGTTCAAGACGTCACATTAACAACGTCTAGTCGAGTGAAAACAGGTATTATAAATTAAGTGATTTATAATGGAACAAAACAATTTCTTAGGAGAATGCTTGCATGCTGTTAAATGTTCTGACCTTAAATTCAATCTATGTGAATACTGATACAATGTAAGTATCTTTTCAACTAGTCAAAGGTGCATGATCCTAGACATCAAACAATACTATGCCTACTGGATTCTCTCTAAGACATCAATGTACTTTAATAGAGCAGTTAGAAAACACTTTTGAGGGTTGATACAGGAATATCATTGCTGAGAAATTCATCTTAAGCATATCTCTAGTAACTCCTGTGTAAGACTTCAACATTCCTAGATTACAGTTTAACATTCAATATCATAGAACCACTTGTTCATCTTAATAAAAAATTACTATTCAACAAATCTTTGAAAATTCTATCAGATGGAAATATTTGCTTATTCACACTTTCGTCTTCATTTGATTTTATGTCGCTTCACATATACATGGAGTTAGTTTCATTTCATAGCATATATAAAACATGGCTTTGTTACTAGAATTAATTAGATAGTGGATTAACAGAATGAGTAGTGTGACAACTAAAATTATTTATAGTAGTTAAAGCATCTTTATGTTCTGATTTCAAATCCTGCTGAAGTCAAATTTCCCTTTCATTCTTCCAACAATCAATAATTTGTGCACCATAAATCTGTAACGAATCTAAGCAGAGATTTGAAATATTGTTCCCCCAGTTGGCAAAGTAAATCATGTGACCACACATGCCAATGTCTGGCCTCATAGATAAGGGATTTTCCTCATACTGTAACCGATATATTAGTTTTTTTTATATGTAAATTATTGTATATTAAAGTATATATCATCATGCTCCTGCTGTCTCAATCATTTGAATAATCTCCAACATGAAACTCAGAGTAATCATTCAATAAAAAATACAAACAAGATGTTCTCTATCATGTCTCTCATGATAGTTCTACCCGATAAAAAAAAGTTTATACTACATTCCTTTTTCCTTTGATTAACTAAATGAAGATTGTGTTGTTTTAGAATTTTTTTGTGGTGTATATGACAAATTACTATCTGATTCAGTATTCAATTTTGTTTATGTATTTAATCATTTTTTTTCCTTCATATATTTAAATATTTTAATCAACTTATGGGCACCCATGCATCATAAATAAGAAAGATATCATTTGAATTGAAAGACATTAAACATATCAACCAAAAACTATCATCACTGAATGTACAGGAAAGTACATATGAAAAATGTGTTTTGAAAAAAAATTATAGATATAATGAATATTCTCTGAAGCTATAATAGTAGTAGACCTTGTAACATCATTGATTCTTCAAATGAAATATATTAATTTCTACATTAAAATCTAAGGTGAATAAATATTTATTTCGATTTTATATATTATTATTATTATTATTTTTTTTTTTTTTTTAGAATTTTCTGTCATGTTTTAATGAAGAACTTATTCTTTCTCAAAAGAGAGTATAAATAAGGCTCTTTTTATACCAACAACCAAAGACCAGCCCTGATTCTATGTTACAAACCTTTCATTTTAAATCTAAAATATTTAGATGAAAACATTTTAACATAATTTTATGACAGCCCTAAAAATAATAGAATAATCACAATTGGAATGCATGTGATCATACATATTTGCTTGATGAGGGATAACCTTGGGTAGAGGAAGCACTGTACTTCTTCCTTTGTTTCCCTCAATCATTAGCTTTTGCATTTAGAATATATATAAGTCCATCAAATGCGTGTTACTTTGTTGTTCTTTGAATGAAATACACATCTTCTGATGAGGGCCAAATTAGGTTTGAAAATCGTTAAAAGGTGTTTAACATTTTTTCAATTTTCAGCAAAATTCATATTTCCTGGCATATTTACATGCTTACATATAGAATATGTGTATATTTATATACACATTGGTGCAGTCTCTGTTACACTGTCTGTATATATACTGATATAATTTTATCATACGCTTCAGCTGCTGGTGCACTTCTTAATATAATATATATATATATATATATCATCATCATCACCGTTTTACGTCTGTTCTTCCGTGCTAGCATGGGTTAGATGGGTTGTCCTGTTGTGCACAGTGTCTGGTCAGCTGACCTTGTCTTGTTTATACGGGAACTTATTCTAGCTTGATTTCTACAGCTGGATGCCCTTCCTAACACCAACTTCATTTACAGTGAGTGCTGGGTGCTTTTTTTCTGTGGCGCCTACACATCGACTTTACAGTGTGGGCTGGGTGCTTTTTTGCAGTGGGAGGAGGTGGGGGCGTATTGTCTATATGCTTCAGCTTCGGCTTGTACCCGTGGGGAGTCGGGTCTTCTGTATTACTGCGTGATGCCAGAGGTCATGGTCGTGTGTCATCGCCTTTGAGAGGTGCAATTGTGTAAGGTCGGCTTTTATCACCTCATCCCAGGTCTTCTTGGGTCTCCCCACTCTGTGGCTTCCATCCACTTCTAGTGCTCTGCACCATTTTATGCAGCTGTCATCTTTCATATGCATCACATGTCCATACCAATGCAACCTCCTCTCCTGCACACAGCATTTGATTCCTATATATATATATGTGTGTGTGTGTGTGTGTGGTTATTTTTATAAATTATTGAAGCACTAGGCAATTTGAAATTTTTCAAAATGTAGGAGTTGCAAATGCAGAAAATAACCATATCAGTTGATAACTATAAATAATAGCTTAGAAGATTAGGTTAAGTGCTCCTAGTGATTGTAAAAGAAAATGGCCATTAGCTGCTACCAAGAATTGAACCATATCTCTCAAATTCCAGCTGAGCTATGATCAGTTATTTTCTGCATTTAAGATTCTTATATTTTCATGTAAATAAATAAATAAATATAATATATATGTATATATATAATGACTGAATGAACAGAAAAAAAGAAATAACTTATAGTACAAAATTGAGAATGTTAACTTAATGCTCTGGAGAACTAAAGAAATGTTAAATATGTTGTTTTGGGCTATGACATTCTTCATAAAAATGAGAAAGTATTAAGGAAAAATAAAGGAAAAAGGGTGAGGCAAAACGGTTACATTGTGTTAGGTTCATACAAACAATGCATATACACCCATGCTGAAAAGTTTCGACCTACACAAATTCATGCTCAAAGATTTTGTTTACTAAACTAAGTTTTCACAGTCATGGATCAAAGTCAGAACCACATCTGTTTGACAGAAAGTTTCTTTGCCTAGACAAACATATGTGCTTTCACTCATTTTATTTAACAGTACAATACTTATCAGCTTTAGTTCTAACACTTAAACACCAAGAAAGTTTGATTGCTGATCTAGATTACATTGTATAGATATAGTGGTTTTAATAGATTTCATAATAATACAAAAATATATCAAACTTGAATACAACTTCATATAAAATGTTTAAAATCAATTTGCTATATTAGAATTGATATGTATGTGTGTGAGAATATACTTATGTATGTCTATATATATATATAACCAATATATCTGTTAAATAACTGTATATTTGTGAGTTTCTTTTCTATTTTTCTCCAGGCTCCCATTCTATGTTCTGCCTCTTTTCCCTCTCCTCTCCCTTCTCTCCTTTTTTTAGATAAATATGTCTATTTTACAATGGTGTTATACAATGGGCCTTGGTTTCATCAATGTGTAAATTCTTTGAAGGGGCAGGGGGTTATTGAGACACAAAAAAATATATATCAAAAACAGTATGTATTAGTCTGATCTCACCCCACCATCCACCATCACCACCACATCACCATCACCACCACTTCCCCACCACTCCACCTTCATCACAATTCAGTTTTTCAGTTTTTGATTGTTTTGTGTTGAATGCTGGAAATCAATATCTAACTAACACAATTTATTCCAATACAAGTAACATGGGGAGAGAGGGGGTGAAGAGAGAGAGACAGGCACACAGACAGTATATGTATTTTTGCTTCACTGGATCTATTTACTATTGTTCTTCTAGCTGATATTGTTAATGATGATGTTGTTTTCAGCTCCAAGCACCTGTTCATTCAGAAAATTTCCTAGATTAGTTAGATGTTTTTGTTATGTTTTTATGTTAATTCATTTTTATGTGGTTGTGTTGGTGGTGGTGGTGGTGGGTGATAGTGGCATTTGTTTGTCTTATTTGTGTTTTTTGTTGTTGTTTTGGAATAATACATAAAGTTTGCATATGGTAAACTGAACTAAATTGAATCTTATAAAGTTTATGTATGGTTAAACTAGCTAATATATATATAATTACAATTAGGTATCTCTTTTATAGTTTCCACTCTCTATCAGCCACATTGTCTATCTCTCTTTGTCTGTCTGTCGCTCTCTATGTCTCTATCACACTCTCACCAACTATCTGATGCATGCGCAAACACACACACACATATACAAACACACACACATTCATTATTTCACATACACACATATACAAACAAACACAGATACATGTATACAAAAGTTCATTATCTCTTTCTAAAACATATATTATCTTCCGACATCCCCACCTTCATCCTCTCCTCTTTATATTTCAGAGACTTTCAATAGCTGATTATCAATTCACCTGCAAATAGTGTATCTAGAAATTCAATAACATAGCAACAGTGTATTTTACTGAATGAAATTCGGGTGAAAATTGTAGCAAAAGAATGGAGGCATTTGTTTTTGTAATATTTTAATACACACACACACACACACATATATATATATATATATATATATATATATATATATATATATATATATATATATATATATATATATATATATATATATATATATATGTGTGTGTGTGTGTGTGTGTGTGTGTGCATATTAGTAGAAAATGGTTGGTGATAGGAAGTGATTGAAAACCTCCCAAACATAGGGATGGGAACACTCATCAGCTGTGTCAAAGACAAGATAATTTCATTAGTGCTGGTGCAATGATATATTGCACTCAGTAACCAGTGGGAACATATGTGAGATGTGGGCCCCTGGCCTGTCCAAGCAGTGTGTGAAATGCCAGAATATAAGCATGCACAATGCAGGTTTCTAGTCCAACTGAAACTGAAGTAGCTTCACTTCAGTACCTAGTCATATTGAGATGACTCATCCAAACTTTGGTACTAAGGAAAAATTAAGTTAATGATGATGATGAAAAGTATGCTATAAATTGTATTAAGAAATGCACACCTTACAGTAAGTTCATGCATTTAAAGGTGTAGAGATATATGCATATACATTTTTTCTTTACATGGCCCTACTCAACAACATGATAAATGAATTACAATAAACCTACACTATCCATGTTACATCATATAAAATACAATTACTCAGCTACTACAACCAAAATTATTCACCAGAATATTTTACATCTGATCAACAAAACTAAATTACCGAAATTACACCATACAAAATACAAATCCTTAGTTATAAATAAACATAGTTTTTAACACATTAAAACAGCATTAAAACCAAATTTATCCACAACTACACAATATCTAATAAATAAAAATCAAAAACTCATAACCAAGTAATAAATGTAAATCAAAATCAGAAACCGAATCTCTAACACCTCAAATGAGACGATAACATAGTAAAATTAAAATTAGAATGAACCCCCTATAATGGTATTAAGAAGATGAAGTTTGTCAGGTGACAATCACCCTTAATTTTTGGTCTCTATCAAGTTGTAGCTCCCAGAAGATTAAGTATCATATATTCTGTAGTGCACTAAATACTGAATCATATTAACTACGAATCCAAGAGTTACACAACTATCATACATGATGGTTGTCAACTGTTAGAACCCATATAAAGCTAACCTAATCAATCCTTCTATCAAGAAAATATGTTCAAACTACAAATTTACCAAAACATTAACTAAACACATCATAAACCAGCAAAGAAATCAAAATTTAGAATTAACAATTAAATTTGGAATAAAACAAAATACACCATATTCACAATTATAGATTATTTCCAACACTTGAATCTAGATATCCTTGTCCAAAAACAAACAAAAACTTATAGTACACCATCCAGCTGAAGAACGTTAAATTCAGAATAAACAAATAAATTAGAATTGGAAGTTAAATGTACAAAATAGAATGTAAAATCAATATTAAATTAATACCTGGTTTGGGGCATGTAAGAAACCTTTTATTTTGTGTTAAACACAAAGTAAAATATGATAAAATTAGATATTTTATTATATTCTTCCAAATTCTTGATTATTTTCAGAATTATTTCAAATACATGAACAGTGTGTCATCATAAAAGAGTTTATAATGCGTAGGTTTTAAAATGTATTTTAATTTAAATATACACAGGAAGCTTAGACAGCTAGCCTTTTTGAGCAGATCTGTAACCAAAGGCTTTCTAGCAATTATCATCCTATTTTAATGTGTATGTAGGTTGCAATGTACATTCTGTACTCTCCTTGTCAAGTATGATTTGACAGAGATTTGGCTGTTATTTGTAGCAGGTCAAGCAACTGTTTAAAGCAGATCTTGGCAAACATTTCAAATTGGCAACACACTAAAAATATAATTTTTGGTTACACAGTAAGTGTGTTTAGCCAAACATAATCATCAAAATAAATACATAGATGATTAAATTTCATATCATGTCTCATTAGACATCATTCTATCCAGAGTTGTCAGATCTCAAATATTCATAAAAATATATCAGATTTAACTTAATTGAGCAACACACAGATCATTAACAATAGAGTAAAATGTTGTAATGCAGCTTAAAAACTTCTGTCGTAGAAACTACCTTGATGGCCCAGCAAATAGGAACCTTTATACTATGGAACCAGAGGTGTTCTTTGGTAGATTATTATCAATATGATTATTAAGTTATAATCTCGCTATCTAAACTGATGGAGAAGTCTTCTTCATCATCATCATCATCACTGTTTAACACCCATTTTTCCACGCTGGCATGGGTTAGACAAGTTATCCTGTTGTAAGCAATGCTACGTCAGGTGACTGTCATGCTCATACTGAACCAACTTTGACATGGTTTCTTCAGTGGGATGCCCTTCCTAGCACCAACCTCATTTACAGTGAGTACTGGGTGCTTTTTGTGTGACACCTATATGACCACTTTACAGTGTGAACACGGTGCTTTTAGCTATGACTCCAACATGACCACTTTACTGTGTGGGCATGGTGCTTTTTGTCATGTCGCTATCATAACCAGTGTGGAGTAGAAGCTTCACTGGATGTATATTTCAGCTTGTCCTCATTTGAGATGTATGGAAAGTGTTTAAATTAGACAGACTGCATCTCATTTAATCTCACCCAATCTTCTAATCAAACCAGGGTAACATACTCATGCCAGATGTCTCACCCCACCATCCTTGTTCGTATTTTTGATACAATGCCTTTTTCAAGTACATTAATAAAGTTAGGGGTTTGTCTACAATGGTTAAATTGCCCATGCTACTAAAATATTAGACTTGTGGCTATTTCTTCAGGATGTCTCACAGAGTGACCTGCTAATCATAATCTCTGCTGAGTTATAATTTTCAATAAATTAGGACAGGCCCTCTTGAAGTGCTGTGTTAGTGGTGTGACTTTTGAAAGTGATGTTAAGAACCATCCATAACATACATGAGTGGATTCTATCTAATTGATTTTCAAGTGTTTGTGGGAGTGTCTTCTTCAAAATTAAGACAGATTAAATCTATGCTAAAAGGAGAGACCTTCATAAATATCAAATTTCTGTTCACTATATTTTAGCCCAATATATACTGTCAATAGATTAGTAGAATCATTAGTATTTCAAAAGAAATACTTGAAAGGATTTCTTCCATTTTTTTTTTTTTTACTCTCTGAGTAAACAACTTTGCCTTTCAATTTTCAGTGTGGGAGGGAGGGGCATTATAATTGACTTTCCCCTATCCCGATATTGCTGGTCTTGTGCCTAAATTAGAAACAATTATATATCACAACTTTTGTATAGAAGTTCATCAACAAACATTCTGAAAAGCCATCAAACTTTGTATTGTTAATATCTAAATAGCATAGCCTAACTTTTTATAAAACTGAATAAATGGTGTAAAACCAGTGCAAATCTGATTATTAATTATATTATCTGTTGCAGAATAATTTGATTTGTAGAATTATATGGAGAATTATGTTAACAATGGCTAAAATTTGATACCAAAGAGAATACTTAAATAACATGAAACTGTCTGGAAAAGAAGAAATGATTTCATGATCGTTAACATTATTATTATTATTATTATTATTATTATTATTATTATTATTATTAGTGACAGGTCACAACAGTCATCTATAAAGTTCTGATATGATAAATAATTCATGATTAGGAAGTGACAATTCTCTCTAAAATTCTGAAAGATAACTTGGCAGTCTGGAAATTTAATAGTTATATTTAATAAATAGGAAAGGAATAAAGTAAAATAGATATCTATTTATTACTGAATATCATTAAACAGGGAGGTTTTAAAACTGGATGCATTTCATAAATTTCACTTTGATTTGCAAAATACTGATGGCATTTCACATTTAGAATTCAACCTAAAGCTCCTATAAAGAAAATCCGTTTACATCATTTAATATATATTATTTAAATCTCCTCCGTACTCAGATATATTTTTTGATGCTATATATCCTTCAGATTTGAAGAATGTATTCATGTTTTATACTCTTCAAATATAAGGGAAAATTTCATTTATGCTACATATTGAAAGTACCAAATAAATTGAAAACATCAAAGTTGATCAAACAAAATGAGAATCAAGTACATTTAAACTTTAAATAGTAAATATCTATGTACAACGCAACATGTATTAGAAGATCTAAGATAAATTAAATGGCTGTGCGGTTTGAGGTTCAGTCCCACTGCATGGTACCTAAGACAAGTCTTTTTTTTACTAAAGACTTGGGTTGACCAGTGACTTTTGAAGGAAATTTGGAAGACAGAAACTATGCAGAAGTTGCTCGTATATATATATGTGTGTGTGTGCGTATGTTTGTGCTTCCTTGTCTGTGCTTTTATTTACTCTTTGTTTATATACCAAAGCTTAGTAGTTTGGCAAATAGGAAACAATAAATAAGTACCAGACTTCAAAATTAGTTCTTGAGATATCATGATCTGCTAAATCCATTGAGAGTTGTGCCCCATTATGACCACAGTTAAATAATTGAAACAGTAAATGAATAACTACTGCTTTAAATTATAAGCCCTAATATAAAAATAAAGAAGTGTAAGTACAATATATATTATTTTTTCTCTACATAGAAAAACATAAGTGATTACCTTTACACATATCAAAGATTATTGTCTCTTCATCAGAAGAATCCAGAATGCATGGATCCAGAATAAAAGTCTAAAGTATCTTGTTTGTTTCTCCAGCAAATCTGTCAATGTGCATGATTAGTCATTTATTTCATCAATCTCAAAAGGCTAAAACACAAAGTTAACTATAGCATGATTAATAATTGGGGTGCCAAAAAATTGGGCATACAAGTGTCTAATCTCATCACTCATAACACAACTATGAAATAAAACATTTCGCAAAGAAGTTGATAGATTAACATAGTTGAAAAAAATTGTTATGCAATAAAATTGAATTTAAGAAAATTAGTGTATTATAAAGTTGAATTCTTACTTTGAAGTTGTGAAAATTGTATTATATGGAAGGGAAAGCCTACATTTAGATTGGAAGTTTCCAAACTGTATCGCTATACTTAATAATAATGTCATAGGAGGTATGTTACAAAACTAAGAAAAATCTGATCAGTTTTTACTAATATTTGGAATGCAACTAGACATTTTGCGGGTGATAAATTATCTGATATTTAATAGTTTATTCATTAATTGTGTATTGCTGACAAAATATAATTAATGTATTATGGAAATTTCTGTTTTAATGTTATTAATATGAAAAGTTGAGAAAACGCTGATTTAGCATCTGCCAACACACGTCTCACATTTCTAAGAAGAAGAGATAATGTGCAAAATTTTGAAACTCACATTAAACAAACCTATTTATTTTTTCTATTTTTTTGAGAACTGTTTTTTACTAATGTAAACCAACATTCGTTTCCTCTTATTCTACAGGCTTTATCTTTTTATTGTGTTATGCGATAGCATGGGTTTTGTTATGTGAACACTGCTTAGTATAACTTCTGTAACATTATTGATTACTAAAACATTTGGATAACTTTAGTTTTGATTTATTACACTTTGACATTTCCAGAACATTGCAATGATGTCAACTGCACTGGGTTCAGTGTTGTTGTTGTTGTGTAAGCTCCAGGTCAGAGCTAATGAAGTAAACCTAAGTTTAGTGTTGTTGGAAAACTGGGTGAATAAGCTTATGCTGATTTTAACAAAGATAAAAAAAATGTCTTATAAATAACTGTATTCATTTATGACGTTCAGTCAAAATGCTGCAGCCAGACTCGAGCATTGCTGCTATGTTGAATTAAATATGATTAGAATACTTGAAGAATTTACTCTATGTTGAGTTAACTGAAGTTGAATAACTGGGTGAATACACTGAATAACTCTGACCCTTTTTCCTATAATCATTATCAATGTTATGTCTGTTTATTCCATAGAGGCATGGGTTGGATGAAACGTGTTATGGCAGTGCAGATGCTTTACCTGATGCCAACTGATACTTTATTTATAAGAAGGGTATATACCGATGACCTTTGTTAAATGACTATCCTGAGGAAACATTTTATTTACGTGGGGTGTAAAAATTGACAATATAAAGTGCATGCCGTATATTGACACATAGGTACATGCAAATGTGTGTGTGTGTGTGTATGTGTGTGTGTGTGTTAGTGTTAATGTTAGGCTGCTTCTGAGTTTCCCTTTGCAACATTCAATTACAAGGTACTAGTGAAACTGAAGCTACAGTAGAAGACATCTATCATGGGTGCCTTGCAGTTGGATTGAACCCAACACCCCATTGTTGCAAGGAAATCTACCTAACTGTATACTGTATTAACTGAAGCTGAAATAAATAAATGATTAAAATGTATTTGAATTAAACAAAGTTGAAAAACTGTGAGAATAAGATGCATGACTCCTGATGCAATATGTAAATTAGAACATGTTTATTTGTATTTTTTAACTCAATCTTGACTATATAAAGAACTGTTTGTGATAGACCTTGTAGATATTTCTCAGTTGCCATCCTAACTAGCTGTGCTGGGTTTACAACCAAAACACAAACTAATAAAAAAGCTCCTCAGTGTAGTTGTTCATTCTGTTACAAATTAGATAAATCTTCCTGAAATCACATCCTACTGTATTGAAAAGAAGATGCACTGTACAACATATGTCTGTTATAACAGAGACAAAAAAAATGAAATGTTCACAACTTGAATGCTTTTGATCATAGTTTGACAACCACTCTCTCTCATGCTGGTGGCACTATAAAATGCACCAAGCTCATGCTCTAAAGATGGGAAGGGCATTCTACAACATGAGGTTCAGAGGTGTGAGATGTTCCATATTGCAATGTAGCATGTCAATGTAAACCAGAACGTTGTTGGTGAAGTTTTCAGAATGACACTGGTGCAGCACGTAACCTCATTGATGCTCAGAAGAAAGAGACATGGAAGCTTTGTTAAGAAAGGTTGTTGAATGTGGACAGTGAATGGTAGGAAGAGACACTGCTTCCTGTAGTATCAGCTATGAAAGTTGATAGTTACAGGGTTAATGAGGTAATCAGGGTTATGAAAAATGGAAAAGCCAACAAAGCATCAGACATAGACTTTGAGATGCTGAAAAATTCTGGTGAAGTATGAGTTGAGTTTGTCATCCACTTGGACAATCAGGTAATACACGATGGTGTTATACCTGCCTGGTATAGCAGAATGATCATTAACTGTTACTAGGTAAAAAGTGATGCTCTAGAAAGGAGCAACTACAGAGACATAAAACTGATAGATCAAGATTTAAAAGTCACAGAAAGAATTTTAGAATAGCTAATTAGGAAAAAAGTCAAATAGTGATTCAGCCTGGTTGCATGCCATGAACGAACACCACAGATGGCCTCTTTCTAGTGAGACAACTACAAGTTTTTAGCTAAGTATAAGCCATTCTATATGACTTCCATTGACCTGGAGTTGTCCTTTGATAGATTGCCATGATCTGTTATCTGGTGTTCCTGAGTGTAGATGAGTAGCTTGTCAGAGCAATGCCAACCATGTACATAGGTAACGTCAGGAAAGTGAGAGTAGTTAATGAGTTTAGTGAAGAATTAAATGTGCAGGTAGGTCTTCATCATGGTCCAGTGCTCAGCATACTTTTGTTTATTACTGTCCTCCGGGAGGCTATAACAAAAATATTTAAGACCAGTGGTTCAGGGGATCTTCTGTGAGCTGTGATTTCGTTTTCATAGTTGAATCTATGGAAGAAGTAGAGAAGAAATTCCTACTGCAGAAACTGAACTTAGAATCAAATGGACTCAGAGTAAATTTAGCAAAAGCAAAGGCTTAATTTAGTAGGAAAGAAAATAAGATGCTAGTTTCATCTAGGAAGTGAGTGAGCTTTATATGTAGAAAAGGAATGGGTATGAACACTAAGTGTTGTACACAATGTATAGCATGGGTACATAAAAGATGATGCAAAGTGATAATTAGCAATCGCCTCAATGAAATAAACTTTCTTCCAATATCATTAAGGTAGTTAATAGTTTCTGTTACGTAGATGAAGGAATTAGCAGTGGAAATGGTTACTCGTAAAGCACTAGAAAAAGGACAGGAGGGAAAACGTTTAAGGAATGACTAACTCTGTTAACAAATAAGCAAAACAGGTGGCTATATGATACCTGCATGCAATGTGTGAAGTTCCATGGAAGTGAAACATGGATAGTAAGTGCAGAACATATGCAAATACCAGAGAATGCCAATGAATGTGTGATGTTAATGTACATGAACAATGAAGCATTGATGACCTGAGAGAAAAACAATGTATAAAAAGAATCAAATATAGTGTGCAAGAGAGAAGACTGTGCTGGTATGGACACATGATGCATATGGATGATAATCATTGAGTGAAGATGTACCAAGACTTTTCAGTGGAAGAAAGCTATATTAGAAGAAGACCATGGAGAACAGGCAGAAGTGGTGAGAATGGATCCCAAAATGCTGAACCTCATGGACAAGATGATGAAGGAATGTAACAAGTTGAGAAAATGTGGGCTGGAGAATACCCATCCAACCCATCCAAGTATGAAAAAATGGATGCAGAAAGGGTGATGATCATGATGTTTATATACATATGCATATGGTGCTTTATGGCGCATAGCCAACATTTCTCAAAATTGTTTTGCAATCCCAATTAAATTATGTTCATACTCTCAATTTAAGTTTCACATGTCTTAAACATTTAATATGGCAACAGTTATTATATAAACGCTTTATGCTTTGCGCTTGTGGTTGTTTATCCTTAGGTCAATCTGGATTGAGCAGTCCTTTGATGAATGGTATTGCCACCATGATCACCTTGTTTCGTCAACAGTATGCAACACCTCTTTCACTCATTCCAGTTAATAGGTTATAATTTGAAGGAAATTTGCTGGTATTTTTAGCTGGTCAAACAACCACATATGTTTGCTTACTTAATTTTCATTTCAACCTGACTGAGGAGACAGATCTCCAGACCTCATTTATTCCATTTAGTAACTTAGTCTCTTTATTTTCACTTTAAATATCTTCAGTATCTATTATCACTAAGCAGAACTTCTATTAAGTTATCTGATCGATTTTGTGATCAACATTTTATGGATGTCTCTACAGCCAGTTAATCAAGGGGATTTGATACATTCAAAATTGTGGCTCCAATCATTCTATTAAAAATTGGAAAATGTGTGTTTGTGTGTGTTTGTATGTACTCATTACTTGTAATAATGGTATTATACTAAATTCTTACCTTCTGTACCTATTAAGCAATTCATTGTATTGATGCTACAAGGTTTTTGTATCCCTTACTTCTAGTGCAATGTTTGCCTTTAGACCTTTTGACACAAATACCTGTTCTAAAGTTTTAAAATTTTAATGAAATTCTAAATGTTTACCGTAAACCACCCAAGTCGTTTGCTCCAAAAGAGAGAGGGACAGCAGAAGCTTTAGTTTTGCAGTATTAAGTCAGCTATTTACATTCTAAGTTCAAACTTTGCCAAAGTCCACTTTCCTTTTTCCAGTATCTTTAAAATAATGTACCAGTCAAGCATTAGGATTGAATTAATTGACAATTCCTTTCCACAAATGTTCCTGCCTTCTGCTTTCTTAAACACACAATGTCTTATATTTTTTTAATCTTTTCACACAATGTCTGATATTTTTTTGTCTTGTAGTCACACACACACATGCTACATAACCAACACTAAAAATTTTATACTAAAGTCTAGTAAATATTTCAGCTTCACATAGCTTCGGAGTGATATACAAGGTTTAAGTGTTCTCTATAATGGAGTACTGATCACATATCTGGGAATGTGACCCCACACCTCATATCGTAGGCTGTGACCTCATCGTAAACATCTGGGACTGTGCCTCTACCACACATACACTAACATATCTGAGACTGTGCTCCACCACACATATACTCCTATATCTGGGACAGTAATGCTATCACAAATATCTTGGAGTGAGCCCCTACTCGACACATATTTGGGACTGAACCTACACAACACGTTTGATATCCAAACATATGCATATATACATTCCACCAATCTTGGACATGTATGTAGTAGCCAACCCTGTTGGTTCACTCAAAAACATCTGAAAACAATTATATTCATTATCTACACCTAAAAAAGATTAGAATAAATACACAGACTAGAAAAAAAATTACAATATTTTACCAAAGTACTCAGGCTCAAACAATAATTGTTTCTACTTTAGGCACAAGGCCAGCAATTACCCAGTGCATTACTGGTACTTTATTTTATCGACCCCGTAAGGATGAAAGGCAAAGTCAACCTTGGCGGGATTTGAACTCAGATCGTAAAGGGACGTAACTATGCTGGAAAGCATGGCGTCCGACCCTCTACCGATACTGCCAACCCACAGGCTCAAAGAATAATGTAAAACAATTACTACTTCATGCAAAAAGCTATGTAAATAAAAGTACTAAACAGAAGTGTGTGGCAGAAAGGAATATTGGATGACTGGATATATTCAAATATTGCCAGTACCAGAATATTGAGCCAGCAGTTTCAAAGTATTTATCCACTTCTCTATTACCAATATGTGTTCTTTCTCTGTCTCTTCTAACAATATTTAAATGGTTCTTCTTCTCTAGATTCCCGGATAATATATTATATCCTTTAAATCCACTAATCTCATTGACTTACCTTTCTATACCATCTTGTCAATTGTCTCTCCCTCTCCACTGAAGATATGCAAGGAATTTATTTATTCTATCTTTCAAATTTTCCTCCCTGTCTTTAATTTTACTTCTCAATAGTTGACATTCAAATGTTAAACATTAACCATATTAATCTTAGCCATCTGTCCTGCCACCACTACATAGGTATTAGGAACTCATTAATATATTATCCCTACAACATTAAGTATGATAGCATTAATTATCTTACACTAGTTCTCTCTATCAATTTTATAAGTTGATGGAATGACATGAGACCTTCTCTAGCATATTTAAATCTCATAACAGATGGTAATAGTGCTGTTCTGAATATCACTTTATTGCTCAGTCAAAGCAACTCATTAGTGTAAGACAAATTCCTCTTGGAGCTTGCAGCTTCTCAACAATCATTAGTTCACACTCTATAACTAAGCACTGATTTCAGATCTTCAACGATTTTACCTAAATCTCATACAGATTAACAAGGATCGATAAAGAAGAAGAGTTGGAAATCCATTAAAATCTAAACCAGAATGGATAATATATTTCTAGATATTAGAACTAATGAGATGGTTTTTATGGGGCTGCTCAACCTGATAGAAAAAGCTACCAAATCTCCCTCAAATAGTATAATACACTTGCAAGAAAAAAGTAGAACCATTACTTCTCCTAATTGAGAGATCACAGCTCCTATACTATAGGCATCTGGTTAGAATGTCTCAGGAATGAATTGCAGGGCAGATTTTATGGGCAAAATCAACCGGCAAAAGATCCAGGTTTAGATCGCGAGCAAGATGGTTGGATAAGATCCATGTTGGTGAGTCATGCTTGGTGATCCAGCCGGATCAGTTGGAGGAGTGTTTGAGGACTCTGCCCCCACGACCCTCTCAGGAATAATTGGGTGAAAAAGAAGAGAGAAGAAGAAAAAAAGGGCACCTTGGGTAGTACATATCAGTTCAATATGCATCAATAAAAGATGGGATATTCATTACTGGAACATATTTGATAAATAGCTCAGCTTGGTCAGGGCTTACCATATGCCTAACATATATATATACAGACTCAACACCATACCCTCACACACATATTCCTAGCAGATGACTCCTATGAAGTGGTTGGTAATGGGAAGGGCTTCCAAAAGTGGAGGGCATGCCAAACAAAGGGTTGGGAAAACACTTCAGTTGTGTCAAGAACATGAGAGCTTCCTTAGTGTTTGGTGATCTACATGATAAATGTACCCAGTACACATTATAAAATGGTTGCTGATAAAAAGGGCATCAGCCAAAGAAAGGTTGCCAAAATGAGGGTCAGTAGGACCCTTTAGTCGTGCCAAGGACAGGAAAGCTTACCAAGTGTTTGGTAACCTACACGATAAGTGACCCAGTTCACACTGTAATATTAAGTGCTGCAACACTGTCTTCGATTCTACTTAATATATATATATATATATATATTGGAAAAGTAAAAAACAAAGACAATAACAAGGAGTGCAGTTATGAACAGTGTTGGTATTAGGTTCATGCTTGAGAGTGATACATAGATAGATGCAAAAAATATATGTATTTATATATGTATATTTGTATGTGTGTATAAATATATGTGTGTGTGTGTGTATATATATATATATATATATATATGTGCGTGTGTGTGTGTGTGTGTATATATATGTATATTTGGATCATGATCTTATGATCGTGAATTCGGTTCCAGGTGATGTGTCCTTGAGCAAGACACATTATTTCACGTGGCTCCAGTCCACTTACCTGGCAAAAATTAGGTGTACCTGTAATTTAAAGGGCCAGCCTTGTTACATTCTGCCTCATGCTGAATCTCCCCGAGAACTACGGTAAAGATATGTGTGTTTGTGGAATGCTCAGCCACTTGCATGTTAATTTCATGAGCAGGTTGTTCTCTTGATTGTATCAACAGTAATATGTGTGGTCGTAACCGACGGAGTGCTGTCATATGTATATAAAATTTGCATATATGTGTAATGTGAAGGCTCATGGCTCAGTGGTTAGATCATTGGGCTTGCAATTGAGAGGTTGTGAGTTCAATTCTTGGAATGGGTGATGCATTGTGTCCCTGTGCAAGACACTTTATTCAGCTGTAGAAATGAGTTGCGGCGTCACTGGTGCCAAGCTGTATCAGGCATTGCCTTTCCCTTTGGACAACATCAGTGGCATGGAGAGGGGAGACTGGTATGCATGGGCGACTACTGATCTTCCACAAAACAAACCTTGCCCAGGCTTATACCTCGGAGGGATACTTTGTAGGTGCAAAACCATGGTCATTTGTGACCGAGTGGGGCCTAAATATATGTATATATATATATATATATATAATTAAATATTAGTCTCTAATACTTAAAAATCTCAATGAATTGATAAAATGTATAGATAAAATATAAATCAGAGAAGCAATACAGCTGAATTACCCAGCGTTGCACGGGTTACTGCTGTTCTTATTCAGATTAGTAAACAATAAATATGAAGATGCTTTTTTTTCTCATAGTTATTTCAAAATATTTATATCTTATAAAATAAAATATCAAAATTGTAATGATAATAGAATTTAGAAATGAAAATCTGTCAATCTTGAACCACCTTAGGGTAAACAATATTCATTGTGTAATTTTTTGTTGGTGTCCAAATAAATAAATTGTCGCTGCACACTCACACACATACACTCTCACATACATTCACATACATATACTAAGACAGACACACACAGACATATATTTCATGCACACCTATTACTTGTCAGCCACCACATATGTATATGTATGTGTAGATGTGTGTGTGTGTTTAATTTTCTGAGGTTTAACATTAAAATAAAATGTATCACACATACACTTGCAAACACACTCACACACATTCTTTCATACATATAAGACAGACACACACACACAGGTATACATTCACACACTTATTACTTGTCAGTCATTACATATGTATAGTATGTGTAGATGTGTGTGTGTATTTAATTCTCAGAGGCCTAAGGTACGCAACAAACTCGCAAACACACACACACTCACACACACTCGTATATAAAATGTGACGTGATGGTGGTGGTTGTTTGCTATAGTTGACTATAGAAAGATCATTTTAGATAAAACGTTATATTGTTTTAATCCAAATGAAAATATTTATTATGTGTTGACACTCCCGAGGTCTAATACTCTTTCTTACCTTGTAAAATTTGATTTGATTTGGTTGAGCACTGTGAGAATGCATGGGAAACAGACAGACAGACACAGAAAGACAGACAGAGAGACAAGGAATTTTATATAGAGAAAGGTTAAATTCATAGGAGCTTAAGTTAGAAAGATCAAAAACAATTTAGTCAATCTCACTTATATATATCGAACTCCCTACAATGGTTTCATTTGCGGAAGAATTTATTATTGGAAAAGACCAACATTTGAAAAATCCGCAAATTCATCAGGGGAGTTATTCAATTCCAAGTGACCATATTTATCATGAAATTCCACATACCGTTGCTGATCCAGCATGCTGTACAAAACTACGTTCTGTAATTGAACCATTACTTAAATAATATGTCTTAATATTAGGATAATGTGACAGGCTTAAAATACCGTTAAAAATAGCAGTCAAAAGACCGTCTGACACAGCTCAACAAACCAGGAGCAGCTTAATAATAATTAAATATTAATGAGTCTAATATTTGACCATGTCAATGAATGGATAAAATGTATAGATAAAATATCAATCAGAGAAGCAATATTACATGTTAAATGTAGGCGAAAAACTCTATTTATGAGTGTATAAGCCAGACAGACCAAAACAAATTTGAGTGTGCCATCATATGTATGTATGCATGTATATATATATATATATATATATATATATATATATATATATATATATGTTTGTGTGTGTGTGTGTGTGTGTGTGTGTGTAAAAGGTAAACAGAAATAACAAAAATACCAAAACAAATGGCACAGTACATGGAAGAAATATATTAGTTTAAAGCTTAAATAGCAGGAAAGTGTCTTAACGTTTTGAACACTAGTTTTTCATCAGAAGATAGTTAGAAATCAAAGATAAATAGAAAGTAGAGAGTGATAAGAGAAAAGGACAAGGAAAATGAGGAAAAAATTTGCGAGAAGAAAACCACACGTGTATATTCAGTCGGCCATCTTGTATATATATGTATATATATGTATAGCACTCACATGCGAGGGTGTTCTTCTCTGAAGAACTTCTGCTGTCCTGGTTTCCTGAGAGTTTCTTACCACTATATAGATAAGTATAATTGTGGAAAGGTGGACGTAGAAATGACAATGATGTATTCTTTTTTTGTTTTTCATCTTTCTTTTCTCCTCTCATACAATTCTTACTTCTCTTTGTCAACATATTCTTTCACTCTTTCTTCTCTCTCTCTCTTATCATATGCTCTGTTCTCATTGCTTTTCTTTCTCTCTTTCCCTCCTCATTTTCTCTCTATCTCTCTCTTCTCTGATTGCTCTTCCATTAATTAAGAGATTTTGTTTAACCTGACTCTTTGTTGTGATCATCATAGCAGCTGGCTATTTTACAGCTATTTCCACACTTGAGATTGCTTCAACTATTCAATGCTCTTCGTATTCCAAATTATTTTGTGTTGCATTGTTTACTTAGATAACTTTTTGACTCTATTTCATTCTCTCATGCCACTCTTCCCCACTAGTCACAGCTACTGTTACTTCCGTTGTCATTTCACCTGCTACTGTTGCTGACATCAGAATATGAGACTGCCTCTTTTTATGCATGTCACCACCCAAAGTGGGTGTGCTTCTAATGCCCTTTTCTTTTGTTTTCTCTACCTACATGCATCACACCAACAGAAATTGTGGGGGGCTAGCCATAAATACATGATCCTTTCTCACCATGCAAAATCATGTGACCAGAAGGAAACTGATAGACATTTCATTGTCTATCCCCCTCCTATCTTTTCACCCTTTCTCTTTCTTTTTTCTTCTTTCTTTCCCACTTTATCTCTCTTCTTCTCTGACTACTCTTCTGTTCGTTAAAAGATTTTGTTTAACTCAACCCTTTATATTGATCATCGTTGCAACTCGTTGTTTTACAACTATTTCCACGTTTGAGATTCCTACAATTTTATAAAATGTTTCCCCAATCAGCATATCAAATCATTTCATGTCATGTTGTTTGCATATATATGTGTGTGTGTGTGTGTGTTGCTGATTTTAATATTTAGTGCATTTTCCTAATCCTAATACTCCTACCATTTTCAACTGCTCAAGCTGTCAATTTGTAAACAGCATTATTGAGAAAATGAAAATGCGGTGGTGGGAAACAGCAACTTATATTCCCTATTTACTTTGAACTCATTTCTATCCTACTGAGACTAATATTATTTCTAATGGGATTAATCAATTGATATTTGAAGTTTATTAAGCACTGTTTCTTGCTCTCTCATTTTAAACACAGCATGGCTAAATTCTATTGCTTGTCTGATCAATTCATTTCGACCACAACATAACATCTAACTACAATCATAAGAAACAATATCATCGTTGTTTCAAGATATTTCAAATCCTTGTTACATTTGTTGAGCGTATCTAAAGATCGCTGGAAGCTAAAACAAGTAGGGTTTTGATGTCTAAGCTACATGATATCAGAACTGATCTTCTCTCCTTTGTAATGTTGGCATGCAAAGTGTAAATTTCATTACACCTTCTAAATGGTATCCTGTTAAGAAAGATTATTACAAACGAAAATGACACAGAGTGTAAGGTGTGAAACGGAAGCGAAATAGTCGCATACACGCACACATACACATTATATATAGATATGTGTATGTATGTTTGTGTGTTTATATATATATATATATATACCCACACACACATATATATTTATATATATATATATATATTAGTGTAGCCTAATCGTAACTTTAACCTTATCACTCACACACTCACTTTTATACACCTCTAGCTTCACATAAATGAACAATAAAACACAAAACATACTGATTTTTAAACAGGTTTTATATCGTTTATTGTATTTCATTACATTCTCCCTCTCAGCAACCTATAACTAACTCTTTTTACTTTGCCTTGAACAGCACACACTTCAAAAAGCTACACAACCCACTATATATATATTAATCCTAGTATGTAGACAGGACTACCGGGCCCAGATTCCCTCAGGGAAATTCCCTCGATCAGTGTGCTGGAAAGCAGTAGGTAGAAATTCCATCCTGTGACCCAAATGCAAAGTATGGTTACACAAGAGATGTTGTGGGATTTCAGGTAGTCTAGCAAAGAATGTAGGTTTTATATGTGGCTGTTGCACTGATGCAGTAAGTAGCAAGAGTTCACAAGATGCTAGATCTTTACAATGCCCAGATTGCTTGGTAGAAGTAGTTGATAGTTTCTTTTACCTGGCTCAGCAAATTAACAAAGTGAGTGTCATGAAAGTTTTGTAGTCAGAGTGAGAATGTGATGGAGAAAGAAGAGGGAGCTACTACCGCTGCTAACTACAAAAGTTTTTCCCTCAAAATGAAAGGCAGATTGTATGAAATATGTATACAAACAGCAATTTTGTAAGTATACCTGTCACTGTGTGCAGAGGACATTTTGGAAAGAAATTAAGCTTGCATGCTTCGATGGATGTGTAATAGTGATATACATGATCAGCAAAACACAAATGAACTGAGAAAGAAACTAGGCATAAAAGGGATTGTATTAGTATGGACATGTGAGGTGTATGAAAGATTACAGCTATATAAATAAAATGGTGAAGGTGCTGAAAGTTGATTGAAGCTATGGAGTAAGAAAATTTGGAATGAGGTGATAAAAGCTGATCTTGCACAATTGCACTGCTCGAAGGTGATTACACAGGATCAAGGTCTCTGGTGTTATGCTGCATTACAGAAGACCTGCCTTCCCATGTGCACAGACTGAAGTATATATCATGTATGCACTAACTTCCCGTCCCCCTGCCATACACTTCAATTTCTTAACACTCGGCCCCTCACGCATGTCCATAAATCTACCCCCACAATCCTGACACCCCTCACCCACATACTCAGCTCAATACTGTAAAGTGGTTATGATGGCAACACAACAAAATCACCCAATCACACTGTAAATTGGTCATGTAGGTGACACGACAAAAAGCGCCTTTAATTATGTTCCCATATTGCATTAATGGCTCCAATAGATCAGGAGCTGCATCTCACATAAGATCAATATGATCACTGGCACTGCTGAATGCATTTATTGTGACATAAGAACTAGAAAACTTTCATGTCTTTTGCACATGTGGGTTGATGTATAAGGTTTTCTGCAGCTGGATTCTCATCCTATCACCAATCACTTTAAATTATGCACTGGATACGTTTATTATGTAGTTCGCCAACCGTGGTGAGGTTGTCACGACTTTAGCACAAATAAAATGTCCTTTTAAACCTTTTTGTCACACGTCTACAAAGGGGTGCCCTTCATATTTCCAACCACTTTACAGGATGTATGGGATGCATTTTTTATGACAGCACCACTAGAGAGGTTGTTGGTCATTGACTCAACTAAAGAGCTCTCTCTTCCCCTATGGGTGAGTTTGTGAGGGTAAATATGTCATGGTTTTGGCCAAATGAGGTGGGGTGATAGGATTTGAAAGGGTGATGAGTGGGAAAGGAGATATGAGGTCAGACTTTGTGTGAGGTACTGGTTGATTCTGGATAGAGTTTGGGAGGGATGGGGTGAGATCCTGGATAGAGTGTGCTTGGGGTGTGCAGTGATGTTGTGGGGTTCACCTTCATAAAGGTAGTCTTCATTACCTCATCCCATTTATTCCTTGGTCTACCTCTTCCATGGTTCCTTTCTAGTGACATTCCTCTGCCCTTCTTTATACAGCTGTTGTCTTCTGTATACATCACATGTTCATACCAATGCAGTCTTCTCTCCAACTCACTGCATCCAATTCCTCTCATGCCAAATTATTCTTTCAGCTTCTTGCCCAAGGGTACCCAAATTTTAATTATCCAATTACACACTCTGTTTATATCAATTACCTTGCCCACCCATTTCTCAACTAACAATATTAACATACTATCCACATAATCACTGCCACCCACTCAGAAGAAATTGTACTATTGTTTCTTGTCTGTGTTGAATCTGACTCCCCGCCCCCTCTCTTTTCAACATATCAATTCTTGCACACAGCATATTTCCATTCATCTCCACTCTTGAACACACAAACATACATACATAAATCTTGCTGCATGGTATCTTGGGCAAGTATTTTCTACTATAGGCTTGAGTTGCCTAATTCCTTGTGTGCAAACATATTGATGGTAATTGCAAATGCCTATTGTGTGTGTGTGTGTGCACAATTCCATGCTTATGTTTGTATCTTATCTGTAGTTATGGTCTATATCTTAGATGTTCAACAAATAGCAATTGATAAAATATGTACCAGACATGAATACATGTCTTGAGGTTGATATGATTGATTAAATAAGGGCAGTGCTCCAGCATGGCTGCAGTTTAATGACTGAAACCAATAAAAGAATAAAAGAATATGCAGATTTTTATCAGAGGTTATGGATGTATTGTATTGGCCATTTATTTTGAAGAGCCTTTGTCTGTACACTATATCAAATGAAGGCATACATGGACCATATATAATTTGTTTATGTATAATAACGATACATATATTCTTGTTGGGACTAATTATAAGAGTTATCATATTACATAGACCCCAGTACTTGTTTTAGTACTATATTTCAGGATTTTTATCTATCATTAGCAATGCTTACTCCAAGATACTGAGGTACAGAAGACTTGAAAATCATAAGATTTTGTAAGCAAACAATTTTTGTTGAATGCTTATTCACACATAATGTGAGCTTAAATGACATGTATCAATTAGCAATATCACTAACACAGCGTGCTTCAATTTTGTATTCACAATTCAACTTTGTTTATATTTTAACACTAATCTGTATAAAAGTTTTCTGAATGTAGTTGAAGCCAGTTGAATATTTTGATAGTCTCCTGATAATAGAAATTATCTTTCTAACTCATATCGCACAAATCTTTCTTCTTTTTTTGGTATTGATAACCTAATTATCATTTATTCCAGAAGGCAGGTACACTTCCAATTTCTGAAACATGTATATATATCTACTGGAATCTAATGATCATTATTCCTCTATATTTAAACAAAAGAATATTTAACAATATCATTGTTATTAAGAAGAAAATATTTTAGCTTATTGATTTACTACTATGTAACATTCTACTAGTTTGGTATAACACAAATATGAATTTCTATACATATACATTTATACATAATTGAATATATATATTGTGTTATAAGATGCTAACTAACTATATATATATAGTATTAATAATAAATGTGAAGACTAAAATCTGAACATGCTCGATAAGGATAATACATATATTAGTTCAGAAGATCCTGTTAAGGGTGAAAGCAAAGATTCTCTGCTTAAACTTTAATCTGTTATTTATATATATATATATAGATAGATAGATATATAGATATGTATAGATATATATCATCATTTCAATTAACGTCCACTTTTCCCTGCTTGCAAGGGTGGGACGGAAACTGATTCTGGGTTGATTTCTACAGCAGGATGCCCTTCCTAACACCAACCTCATTTACAGTGAGTGCTGGGTGCTTTTTTGCCGTGGCACCTCCACGACCACTTTGCAGTGGAATGATAGGGACTGGGGTCCCTATCATCTCATTTCTACAGCTGAGTAAACTGGAGTAATGTGAAATAAAGTGTCTTGCTCAAGGAAACAACACATCACCCGGTCTGAGAATTGAACTCACAACCTTTCGGTTGCAAGGCCAATGCTTATATATATATATATATATATATATATATATATATATATATATATATATATATACATATATATATATATATATATATATATATATATATACATATATATATATATATATATATATACATACATATATATATATATATATATCATCATCATCATCATCAACGTTTAACGTCCGTGTTCCACGCTTGCATGGGTTTGGACGGGGGTATTCCCACTTGAGGCAAGAGTGATTGTCTTGCTCGCATAGGACTGTCTGGCAGGTTTTCTACAGTTGGATGCCCTTCCTAACACCAACCACATTTACGGTGTGGGTCTGGGAGGTTTTTACCGTGTTGCCTACATGGCCACATTCAGCGTGGACTGTGTGTTTTTTTGTCGTGACACCTACACGATCTCATTTGTTTCGGCCTGGATGGTGTGGCACCAACACAACTTTACATAGAAGGGGGCGGTGTGGATGGGGTGGGGGTGGTGGGATGGGGGTGTATTTTGTTAGAGATGCCTACTGACTGTAGTAGGTTTTACTTTGTATTTAGGTAAGGCGGGTCTTCTCTATTACTGAGTACCGCCAAAGGTCTCGGTCCAGTGACATTGTCTTGGTGAGGTGTAAGTGTGTGAGGTCGGAGTTTATCAGCTCGTCCCAGGTTTTTCTGGGTCTGCCTATTCCGTGGCTACCGTCTATCTTTATTGCCCTGCACTTTGTTATACAGCTATCATCCTTCATGCGCATCACGTGACCATACCAACGTAGCCTTCTCTCTCGTAAACAACATCTGATCCCTCTTATTTCTAATTTTTTCCTTAGTTCGTTTATGCTTTGTCGTTCACGTATATTACTATTACACATCCAGTGGAGCATGCAAGCTTCGTTTCTCTCTAGTCTGCGTATATCCTCTGCACACAATGCCCAGGTCTCACTGCCATGCAACATTGCTGTTCGTATGCAGGCATCGTACAGTCTGCTTTTCATTTTTAGGGAGAACCCTTTAGCGGCTAATAGTGGTATAAGCTCTCTGATCTTTTTCCACCCAGTTCTGACTCTAGCTACTGTACTTTCAGAGCACCCTCCGCCACTGCTGATATATATATATATACATATATATACATATATATATATATATATATATATATATATATATATATATATATATATATATATATATAAAGAAAAAGAGACGAAATCGAAAATGCAACTGGAGTCTTATTTTTTTTTTTTTAAATATATATATTTTTTTTAAAATAAGACTCCAGTTGCATTTTCGATTTCATCTCTTTTTCTTTATACTTTCACTCGTGTAGGACACCTCGGTTATTTTTCATTTTGTAAAAAAAACCTCACTTTCTAATATATATATATATATATATATATATATATATATATATATATATATATATATATACACATATACATATACATATACACGGGTGTGTATGATTGTGTATAGACGATTTTATTAATAAAAGGAATTCCAACTTTGTCTGATTTACTCATTTTATTTACAATCCTTTAAAATGTATAATGGTATTAGAATGAAATAGTATGGTAGAATATTAAATGTTAAGTGTTAATTGAACAAGTACTTTCATTCTTTTGCAATCTTGAGGTTCATATTCTGTGGTGACAGTCAAGTTTGCAATTTTCTACCATACTATTTCATTCTAATACCATTATACATTTTAAAGGATTGTAAATAAAACGAGTAAATCAGACAAAGTTAGAATTCCTTTTATTAATATATATATATATGTATCATCATCATCATCATCATCATCATTTTACGTCCGCTTTTCCCTGCTTGCAAGGGTGGGACGGGTCTTATTCAGCACAGCATCTCTCCACTCGTCATGGTCCCTCGTCATCTCCACCGGGAGGGTCATGTTGCCAATAAGAAACTCACGCACCAGTTGCTTTCACTCCAATTTAGTATAAATTAAATTATAAATTTAAAAATTTATAAATTTCCGGTTGGTTGGTTGGTTACACAACCGGATGGGTGTTCATATATTGTCAAAGTTCTTTCGTCAAACATTCTGTGACCTCTTCAGTGACTGGGATTCTTTTCTTTGTTTTCCCATTATGCCAAACTCATGACTTCCAAATATCTGATCCACTGAAACTCAGCTCTTTCGGATCACACCAAAATCAACATATTGATTGTGGATTTAGTACGAGTGATGAGAAACGTGTCCCGCATGTGCAAACCCAAAGAACGAGAGAGACACATACAACACTTCATCCACCATATGCAGTTCTCTGGTTACAATCAGAGAGATAAAATCAGAGTATATAGAGGAGCCAGAACCAAATGGGAAAAATTGGTAAATAATGATACAAGTGGGACACAGGGAACTGGAATAATAGTTAGTTTGAAACTGTAATGCTTCTGCCAATTCATAACCTATAAATTGTAACTAGAAAGCCAATAAACACATATACTCATATATATAAAGATATATACTTATCATCACCACTCTTTAACGTCTATTTTCCATGCTTGCATGGGTTGGATGGGTTGTCACACAATGAGGTCAGACCAGTCAGGTGACCATATCCTGCTTACACATTCACTTTTGGCTTGATTTCTATGGCCCGATGCCTTTCTCAATGCTAACACTTCACATCATATATTAGAAGCATGATTTCTATGGTTTGATGTCCTTCTTAACACTAACTACTTCACAGCATGTACTGAATAAGTTTTATTGGGACTCTGGCAGTGCCATTTTACAGAGTGGAAAGAGTGCTTTTCATTGTGTTGGCAGTGCTACGATCTTACAGAGCGGACTAGGAAGATTATATCATAGAACCAGGATTACCTCATTACAAAACTATGATGCTCTGTGTCCTTGGTCTGGCTGGGGGATAACCATGCAAGTCACAGATAACATTGCAAAATTAGCAAATGATACAAAGACACCATGGTTTTTGGCTGGCAAAATGGACATACAGTTTTGACCTCAACCAACAGTATTACTGGTCCATTTGGGGGTCACAACGTCAAACAAGTACACAGCTTTTTGAGAATATGATGAAGGAATGTAACATCTGGAGAGATGCCGGTTTAAGAAGGACCCATCCAACCCATGCCAGCATGGAAAAGTAGACGTCAAATGATGATGTTGATGTTTATGGCTATTTTATGGAATACAAACATATATAGTTGTGTATATAGATATTTGAAGATGTCTCATGGCTAGAAATAGCAGAATCTTCCTCAAACTATACTTTACCAACATAAATAGAGGAAAAAAAAAACACTAGATAATATAATTTCCTCACAACCCCATGGAACAACTGGATGATAGCAGCTAGGGGCTTTTGATAATATGCCTGCACTTTGTAAGATAACTTAATGCTAAACAATAAGATCACATAGTGTTAGAGTTTTTTGATGCTTTGTAGATTATAGAAAATGGAATAATGCTGAGGAAAATTTTTTTTATTTTTTATTTCAATCCATTGAATACCAAAGTTCTGTAACTTATGGATTTTTAATGACTTAAATATGGTGCTGATACTTTATACGAAACACAAAAACAAGTCTGTTATTATAATTTCACAGAAAACCACCAATTCGCCATGGGTATTTATATTTGATATGCAAGCGCTAACAATGATAACACAATCTAAATACAAAAGTCATAAAGGAGAAAAGAAATAGAATCCTGCATGATATATATATATATATGAAGATGGAATAATAAAGTCTTTTAGAATGAGGTTTTATATGGCATACACTTAACACACAAACGCACTCACAAGTATATGTCATCATCATCATGTACCATCCACTAACATTGGGTTCGATGGGTCATCTCAGTCTAGGTCAGCACATGAATTTCATTCCTGGCTTTATTTCACATTTCTCCAATCCACACTGCTGTCAAAAAGGAATTGTACCTGCCTTGTCACATAACCTTTCAAGCTGAATCTCTCTAAGTATTATATTAGACAGATGTCTGTAGAATGTTCATCACTGGTACAATAATTCTATCAGCAGGTTGTGCCCTTGATCAGACAACTGGAACTCTTGTTGTCAGAAAAAATGGAATTCCAACACCAACACTATAAATGTGTGAATGAATGTGTGTGTGTGTGTGTATATATATATAATATAAAACTTGTTTTATATTATATCACACTCTGCTCTGTAAGAACATAAAGTGCTCAACCAGCATACCACCTATGGAAGCATCTTAGCTACGATTCAGACACACACACACACACATCTCTCTCTCTCTCTCTCTCTCTATATATATATATATATATATATATATATATATATGTATGTGCATATAAGTATGCATATATGTGTGTGTATGTGTGGTTGTATATATGTATGTGAAAGTGGATGCACAATAGTGATGGCGATGTTGATACGTACATATATATATTCATGCGTGTGTAGTCAAGTGAATGTGTAGATCCCAGTGAATACAATACAGTGGAGTATAATTCAATATACAAAACTCACATTTTAAAAACGCTGCCATTTGGCATCACAGTGAGCCAAACAGATATCAGCATATCACAAAGCTAAAAACCCAGTTGTATAACTAATAACTGGATGGCATAACCACAACTAAGTGCGCAAAGAATGATACTTATTATATATCACATTTTTTTAATATATCTTTACTTTTTTTATTACAATTTCTGATTCCATATCCAACTTTGTAAAACATCTGTTCTAGATGTTTGTTCCATTGAGGAAATTTTGATGCAAATACACCAGTCATATATTGTGCAACATTGATATGATCATATAGATAGACACTAATAAACACACACTCACATGCACATACACACAGATATATATGTATATATATATATATATATGTATATATATATACATATATATGTATATATATATGATGGCTGCCACCTCGTTATCAAGTATGACCATTGCACGTAATACCATTAGTAATAATTATTAATTAATTCTACCGTGAAATGCATGTGCATTAAGATATTTTTTAAAGTGAGGAAAGACTGTGCACTGAGCCTATCCCACTCTCTGTGCGACAGTAGCTATAACTCGAAAAGAAGAAAAGAGCAGCATCATCAGTAACTACTGAGACGCAGGTTTTATATCGGAGTTATCCCAGTTTCCTGAGTTGCCTTCTCCTAGAAGAATACCCTGACAAAGGCTATGGGTCCTTCACTCCCAGTGGTTTAACTGCACGATCAGGTGTCCAGCCCGACTTTTTCTATGTACATGCACCCATGTGTATACACATATAGATATACATACATATTTAAGTGCATATATACATATTTACACACATTTGGATGGCTGTTGACTCTTATGAGTTCTTCCGCCCTTTGTAAGGTTTTGTTTTTTGTCCTGCAGGGTGTCCAAAATCACCCTCCTCACCAAGTAAACTTGTTGGGTTTGTCGGTTTAGTTGCCAACGAACCGACCATGCAACAAGTTGTACTGGGTTATATGTTATCAGTAGCACTCAAGGGTGACCCGACATATGTATATATATATATACATACATTTGTATATATATATATATGCGTATATATATACATACATATATATATACACACATATGTATATATATACATATGTATATATATAGATGTATATATATATACATACATATATGTATATATATATATATATATACATATGTATATATATATGTATATATATATACATACATATGTATATATATGTATATATATTCTTACATATATATATATATATATATATTTACATATTTATATATATATACATACATATGTATATACACATATATATATATATATATGTGAATATAGACATAGAATATTCGAAAATATTCTGTATGTTTATAATAAACATTTTGAAGACCTAATCGCTATAGAATAGAATACGTCACGTATTACAATTAGATTCTCGATAAAAGCAAGGGAAGTAATCTACGCGTTTCATTCTTGTTAGAAATCATCAGGACCACATATCCAGTGCTTTTATCGAGAATGACACAGCTAGAGACTTATAGAATACTTAGCTGTGTACAGGAACTGGTTTGAAAGAACGGTTGCCGGTCCGGCAGAAATTAGAAATTGGAATAAATGCTCTGAAATAGCGATATATATGTGAATATAGACATAGAATATTCGAAAATATTCTGTATGTTTATAATAAACATTTTGAAGACCTAATCGCTATAGAATAGAATACGTCACGTATTACAATTAGATTCTCGATAAAAGCAAGGGAAGTAATCTACGCGTTTCATTCTTGTTAGAAATCATCAGGACCACATATCCAGTGCTTTTATCGAGAATGACACAGCTAGAGACTTATAGAATACTTAGCTGTGTACAGGAACTGGTTTGAAAGAGCGGTTGCCGGTCCGGCAGAAATTAGAAATTGGAATAAATGCTCTGAAATAGCGATATATATGTGAATATAGACATAGAATATTCGAAAATATTCTGTATGTTTATAATAAACATTTTGAAGACCTAATCGCTATAGAATAGAATACGTCACGTATTACAATTAGATTCTCGATAAAAGCAAGGGAAGTAATCTACGCGTTTCATTCTTGTTAGAAATCATCAGGACCACATATCCAGTGCTTTTATCGAGAATGACACAGCTAGAGACTTATAGAATACTTAGCTGTGTACAGGAACTGGTTTGAAAGAGCGGTTGCCGGTCCGGCAGAAATTAGAAATTCCTGTACACAGCTAAGTATTCTATAAGTCTCTAGCTGTGTCATTCTCGATAAAAGCACTGGATATGTGGTCCTGATGATTTCTAACAAGAATGAAACGCGTAGATTACTTCCCTTGCTTTTATCGAGAATCTAATTGTAATACGTGACGTATTCTATTCTATAGCGATTAGGTCTTCAAAATGTTTATTATAAACATACAGAATATTTTCGAATATTCTATGTCTATATTCACATATATATCGCTATTTCAGAGCATTTATTCCAATTTCTAATTTCTGCCGGACCGGCAACCGCTCTTTCAAACCAGTTCCTGTACACAGCTAAGTATTCTATAAGTCTCTAGCTGTGTCATTCTCGATAAAAGCACTGGATATGTGGTCCTGATGATTTCTAACAAGAATGAAACGCGTAGATTACTTCCCTTGCTTTTATCGAGAATCTAATTGTAATACGTGACGTATTCTATTCTATAGCGATTAGGTCTTCAAAATGTTTATTATAAACATACAGAATATTTTCGAATATTCTATGTCTATATTCACATATATATCGCTATTTCAGAGCATTTATTCCAATTTCTAATTTCTGCCGGACCGGCAACCGCTCTTTCAAACCAGTTCCTGTACACAGCTAAGTATTCTATAAGTCTCTAGCTGTGTCATTCTCGATAAAAGCACTGGATATGTGGTCCTGATGATTTCTAACAAGAATGAAACGCGTAGATTACTTCCCTTGCTTTTATCGAGAATCTAATTGTAATACGTGACGTATTCTATTCTATAGCGATTAGGTCTTCAAAATGTTTATTATAAACATACAGAATATTTTCGAATATTCTATGTCTATATTCACATATATATCGCTATTTCAGAGCATTTATTCCAATATATATATATATATATATATATATATATATATATATATATATGTATATATATATAAGCAAAGAGTTTTGTT
>OZ024742.1:116727938-116750438 GCA_964016885.1 Eledone cirrhosa
CCTCCCAGAGATTGGTGGTACTTGTTTCCTGTGGCTGTTTGCTTGCTGTTTCAGCACAGCTGCTGCATGTGAATCCTACATTCTTAATTAAGCTTCCTGAGATCCCGCTACATCTCTTGTGTACCCATTGTTTGCATTTGGGGCAAAGAATGGAGTTCCTACCTACACCTTTCCTACATACTGAGCAAGGCCATTTCCCTGAGGGGATCTGGGTTCTGTTTTCTCGTCTACTTATAAGGACCTTAGTCTTTGTCATGTTGACTTTGAGGCCCTTTCTCTCTAGTCCCTGCTTCCAGGTTTGGAATTTATTCTCTAGTTCTACCATAGATTCAGCTATGAGTGCGAGGTCATCAGCATACAGGAGTTCCCATGGGCATCCGGTCTTAAACTCCTCCGTTATTGCCTGCAGGACTATGATGAACAGGAGAGGGCTAAGAACAGAGCCCTGGTGGACCCCAACCTGTACGCTAAATTCCTCGCTATACTCATTGCCAATCCTAACTTTGCTGACTGCTCCCCTATACATGGCTTGTACCGCTTTCACAAGCCATTCATCTACTCCTAGTTTTCTAAGAGCCCACCAGATTACTGCACGTGGAACTCTGTCAAAGGCTTTCTCAAGGTCGACAAATGCCAAGTAGAGTGGCTTACTTTTAGCTAGGTACTTTTCCTGTAATTGCCTCACAAGGAAGAGCGCATCAGTGGTGCCTTTCCCTGGAACAAACCCAAATTGCATCTCGTCTATATTCACCCGGTCCCTAATCAGCTGTGCTATAACTCTTTCTGTTACTTTCATGACCTGGTCCATCAACTTTATACCTCTATAGTTTCCTCTATCTAGTGCATCGCCTTTACCTTTGTAGCAGTTGACAATGATGCTACTGCACCAATCTTTTGGTATGGCCCCCTCTAGTATTACCTGGTTAACGATACGTGTGGACACACACATATGTATATATATATATATATATATATATATTTGCATAATATAGAAATGTCTATTGCAAAAAGGGAAATTAGGAAAAAGTGGAATCTGTCATTAGCAATGGTTTCATTTGGGAAACATCCAATTCATTGACAACAATCATCTGCTGCTCATTTGCTGTCTCCTCTCTATCATATTGTGATTAGCTGCTATTATCTGGAGGCAGTTCTATGTTTATAGGTCAAATATCAAGTAAAATATACATATTTCAATGGATGGACATTCTATTATCTAAATTGATTTAGACAGCTATTCACATGGGCAAATTTGTGTGAGTGTCTTTCTGTGTATATATGCATATGTAGGTATGTATGTATGTATGAGCATGTATGTAAGTATGCATATATATATATATATATATGGATAGATGGATTTATATTCCATCAAAAATGCGTATGACATATTTTGAAAATAAAATGTTATTTATTCACTCCTGACTCCGACGTTCTAGTATCTGGTATTTGTTCCAGCCAGGCAATAGTTTTGCAAAACTAACTTTAGTGGTCTGGACGTATTGTCTGGTTGGCTGGTGAGCAAATCCCTAGCTGTTTTATGATGAAAAAGAGAGTAAGCTGAAGAAAAGCTTCAAGGATGCATTGAAGGAGTATTTGAAGAATGTAGAAATTGACCCAAGAAATCTGGAAAGTCTCATATTGGATCGCTTTACCTGGTGCTCAAAAATATGGGATGGTGTGAAAACCTTTGAGCAAAATAGACTAAGTAAGTAAATATTAAGATGAATATAAGACAAAAACAGCCACTAAGGTAACATGAAATTAATGGAATTTTCTCTGCCTGTATATTTTGTGGCAGAATCTACCTGTCAGGGGCTGGATTTCAATCTTATAAAAGAGTACACAATACGACACTCTCTACTGACTATGGAATATACAAAGCAGTTCACCTTTATTAATGCCACATAAGATCTCATGCCAGAACTGATCATCCTGTATGCTGGAGTGTTCAAGCTCTGTATTGAGCAGACAGCCAGCATGTATATATATATATATATAAATGTTCGACTAAAATTTGTTTATGTAGATAAGTGTACAAACAAAAATAAAACAAGTAAGATTGCTTACCAAAGTATTTTTCTCAACATGGTCCTTGTAGGTTACAGTAATAGTCCAATAAGAGAGATTAAATTATATTTTGCAGGTGGAAGATCATGGAGTAATAATATTTGGTTTTTATTCTATCTCATTACTTTTTCATAGCTAATTTTTTATTTTATATATTTTTTATTATTTTATTATTTTTTATTATTTAATTTCCTACTCTCTCTGTCCCTCCAAAATATATCTTTTCTTCCCCTCATCTTAGTCCAGTTGCCTTTTATTCAGAGTGGATAGCAGTAGAAATATCTTTACTGCAAGATGTAACAAACTTACCTCATACTTTGAAATCTATTTTAAATCTTTTTGAAGAAATGCTATATTTAATGTATGGGAAAATTTGTGTGAGTGTCTTTCTGTGTATATATGCATATGTATGTATGTATGTATGTATGTATGTATGTATGTATGAGCATGTATATAAGTATGCATATATATATATATATATATATATATGGATAGATGGATTTATATTCCATCAAAAATGCGTATGACATATTTTGAAAATAAAATGTTATTTATTCACTCCTGACTCCGACATTCTAGTATCTGGTATTTGTTCCAGCCAGGCAATAGTTTGGCATAATAATAATATTATTATGCAACCAGCATTATGTAGACTTATATTGTATTGAAACATATGTTAAAGAATGAACTTTTGATAAAATTCTTCACTTTTTTCTATACTTCATGCCTAGTGTTTGTTTTTCCTATATATATATGTGCGTATGTGTGTATAGATATATATGTGTATATGTGTGTTTGTAATATTAAGTGCTTTAATTTGCATCATTGTTTACTAACCGGACCCACCAGTTCTACTCATTGGTAAAAACCTAGCATAAATGTATATTTATAAGAATAAGTATCAACAAAGATTTAATTCAAATCACAACTGATTGACCATTGTTTCATTAAAATAACTGAAATATTCCATAAGTTCTTTGCCTTTATATGATCAACTCATATAAACTCATATATATATATATATCATCATCATCATTATAATCATTGTTTAACATCTATTGACTCTGCTAGCTTGGATTTGACGAGTTTGTCCCATTAGAGTCAAGTTGGGTCATATGACCCTGTCTCACTCATATAGGACTGTTTCTGCCTGGTTTCTATGACTGGATGCCCTTCCTAATGCCAACTACATTTACAGTGTGTGCTGAGTTATTTTGGCTGTGTCTTCTACATGACCAATTTAAATCATGGGCTTAAGTATATATATATATTCATGTATATAATGTACATATGAATGTTTATAGATACATGTGATTGTGTGTGTGTGTGTATGTGTATAAATGGCATTAGTATGGGTATGGATTTTAATGGACATGTTGGGCAGATCCGTGATGGGTTCTGTGTTTTACATGGAATTTAACAATATGGTAGAACTAAGGTTTTTTCTGACTTGACCAGTTGCAAAACTAACTAAATTTAAACCATCTATCTGATTATATCAATAAGGCTAAAACAATCCAGATTGTCATTAAAATTACCAGGAAAATGGATAAACCAGTAAATGTACCATTCAACATAGAGTAGTTTTTAATGACTTCAGAATAAGAATTAGATGGACTCAAAGACATATGGTAATCTAGTGAAGGGAAACATGGAAGCTGAAAGAGCCTTCAACCAGTTACATATCAGTTTGTGGGTGTGTGTATATGTATGTTTGGTTCACTGGCAATGTATGACATCTTTGGCAAGTGTATATTGTTAGCTGGAAACTGTACTAAGCCCATCATTTGTGTGTGTACGTGTGTGTGTGTGTACATGTGTGTGTATATATATATATATATACTTGTCTGTGTGTGTATTTGTATATATGAATGTATGTATGAATTAACAAAACATATATGAAAGAGAATATGGTATATTTATTTTATTAATTAGACTGAGAAGAAAAGTGTCCATGACCTTTTGTAGGCTAGTCCCAGAGTAGTGAGCACTAAGTGATTGTAGTTAGCTTTTAACTGTCATAGGTCATGGCTGGAGAGGGAATTCTAGCAGCTGCAGTTCTGGGAATGAATAATTGGACAAAGAATTTCTTGTAAAGTTGTTTTTGTTGTTGTTTAACCCCAAGTCAGCTCTTGTTCTGAAAAAACTATGATCAAAATCATTCCAGCCTTGATCATTACATCTCTCTGCAGGCATAGTACTGTACCCTGAACTGCATTATCCTTTGTATTATGGCTATGTAGTTTAGGAGTTCACTTTTAAAGTATGTAATTTGAGGATCAGTCATGCCACATCGCACTTTGTGTACGTATATTATATTAACTTTGTCTTTCATCCTTACAGGGTCGATAAAATAAAGTACCAGTAATGCACTGGGTAATTGCTGGCCTTGTGCCAAAAGGTAGAAACAATTATATCCCCAGGCTGACCAATGCCTTATAAGGGAATTTGGTAGGTGAACGCTCTGAAAACCTGTCTTTTGTATGTATGTGTGTATTTGTGTACATCTTTTCGTCCAAAAGACCGTTAATTTGGTGAATCTCTATCATAACTGAAATATATAAGAAGGCATCAGCAACAGCATCCAAATGTAGATATTTGCCATGATTAAAGCAAAAATAAAAAGGCAGGGCACTAGGGTCTGGTTTTGAGGAAGATTTAACTGTTATTTTTAACAGATTGAGTGAAAACATATAGGTTCCTCAATGGTATAGGTTACACAGGAAAAGATTTTTAATGATGAAGTGATACGTTTCCTAGGGGGAGAGAAAAATGGAGACATTCTTTTGAGTTTCTCTCCACTTGCCGACTTTCAAAAGTTAAACGAAAGAGGACAATCTCGTAGGTAAAATTAAAAGAAGCACAATGGTAAATATTTCTCATAGAGGGTTAACAAAGTTATTTTTTAACACAGCTGAAAGTGTTGTCCTTTATTATTGGCACTATATTTTGTATTATGTTCAAGATGTTTGTATATGTAGTTGTTGTCCAGTCTCAAGCCAGCCTTAATCAAACATATGATAAAGGGTGTGATATCAAGGAACATATGTTGCTATTTGTGGTAGGCTCCCTCATTGGCTTGGGTGTATTATTGCACACTTTACTTTTAATGGTTTCTTATAAACATGTATAAGCACCTGAAGATTAAATCACAATTTTGATATCCTCTTACATTCTGGAGATATGGTCAATATTGGGCCTCAAAACCTTTGGTAGTACTTTTGTTTCATGTATGAACATAAATAAATATGTCATTTTTCTTCCTGATTGAGCACTGTTTTCCTTTTTCCCACATGGATATTTTCTACACAAACATACACACATAAATATATATATGTATGTAACTGTCCTACCCATGTAGATGGATTTTAAACAATAATGATATATATATATGATGGCTTCTGCATAGTTTCTCTTTATCAACATTTATATATATATATTTATATATTCATATGTGTTATATGTATGCCTATACTTTTTGTATGCATTTCATGTTTATGTATATTTGTGTGTACATATGCAATTGTATATATATATGTATGTTTGTATATATTCCCTCCCTCTCTCTCTTTATTCTGCTAATTCTACCAAGCTTTTCTTCCTCATCTTCACTAACCCCTCTATACAGACCCACCTTTACCACCTTCACCTGTTAGATCCTTATCATATTGTAGTTAATGTTACTGACCCAATTCATCTATTTCAATTGACCACCCTTAAAAACTATTTTCTGCCAATGTCCATTATCATTTTTTTTCTTCTTCACACAGTTCAACTCCCCCCTTGACTGCCACTATCATTCTGTCCACTCTGTCTCAATCCCCACCCATTGAGTGTTCCTGTATTTGTAAAATTACTGATATTAAATTTTATTTCTTATCTGATAAACCATTGAGAAGCAGGCAAAACTCCAGAGTAACAAGACTCACTATTTAGCCTTAAAAAAATGAATACACACACACGCGCATGCACACACACACACATACACACACACACATATATATCATCATCATCGTCATCATCACCGTTTAACATCCAATTTTTTCACACTAGCATGGGTTAGATGAGTTGTCCAATTGTGAGACAAGTCAGATCAGATGAATGTGGTGTATTCATACAAAACTCCTTCTGGCTTGGTTTGTATGGATGGATGCCCTTCCTAATGTCAACCACATTTAGTGTGTGTGTGTGTATTGTCAGGTCAGGTCTCTGTAGGCTACTGGTACCATGTAACCCAGTACAACTTGTTTCATGGTCGGGTGGTTGACAATTAAGCTGGCCTGCTCTGGTGAGGAGGGTTAGTGGAAACTCTGTAGCACAAAAGAAAGAGCTGTCAAAGTGCAGATGAACTCCACAGAATCAATGGCCATACACCCCATCTATGGGTTAAATAACCTCACCAACCTCTTGTTAACCAAGCGTGATGTGTATGGCTACATCACCTGGTGAAGTTAAACTCCATGACAGTAACACATGTGATGCTTGTAACTGTCCTGTTATCTTGCCTTGGCTTGTCTTTAGAGAGATAGCTGCAAGGAGGGAGTGGATGCTATATGTGTAGCACAAGCACACAAGATTGCCATCTTTATGTGCAGATATTTCTTCATTAGTCCCACAGCGGACTTTGCAATGTGTGCAGACAGGATCAGTTAGAAGCACATAGTCACAAATCTACACATGGGCGGCCTGAATCATATCCTAAGTTTGCTGCGCTCTTAACATAAACAGCAACATGCTTCAGTCAAGTCTTGAACATCTGAGCAGCCCTTTTTGGGGAAGCACTGCTCACCCATACCACAGAAAAGCTAACCTAAACAAAGCCTGTTTGTTCATGAAACTGGCCAGAAGCCTGCAGTTGGCAGGGAATTTGTTGAAGAGATGGCCGTCATCTGTAAAGAAATGGCAGTTATCATATATATATATGTATATGTACGTGTGTGTGTGTATAATTATTTATATGTATATATGTATATATATATATTATCATTATCTTCATCATCATCATTTAACGTCTGCAAGCAAGGTCTAGAAAATTATATATAAATCTGTAAACAGTTTCAAGGCTTTAAAATTCTTATATGTTCTAACTCAATATTTGTTGTTTTATCACAATATTTTTCTCTGCTGGAAAAGTTTTTTAAATGTTGAGATATTTCTCAAACATTTCAATATAAGCTACTAATAGAATTCTGATTTTGTTTCCATTTAATTTACTGAAGCAAAATATTAAATTGATTTCACAATGTAAAGTGAAAGAGAGACTATATTGTATTCAATAGAATAAACAATTAGTTTAATTGAATATTTTCTCTGTGAATTCTCAATTATATATTTTTATGCATGAGTGTCTTTTATTCACATGAAAAGAAAATTATATGACATGAGGAAAGCAAATTATATACTGCTCCAAAAATTTGCCATGAGGGACTTTAAAGAATTAAGGGTAAGAATACATTCCCAGAAGTGATTCTCTTCAAAATGATAGAAAAACTTTTAACGTGCAATTTTCTTTTCTCTCCACTAATGAATAATAGCAGGATGACAATTGAAATTGGATATGTAAAGTATTATCTTTGACTAATATCTGATTATAGAATAGACAAATTGCTGTCCGTTAGCTTCCTGTTGATATCAAAGACATTGAATTTGCTCTTATCCTTCAAAGTGCTTTTATAGAACAAGAAAATTTGTCTGTCTGTGAAGGCATCAGTTTGATACATCTATTCTATTGCAATATTCTTTTCTCTTCAACAATGTAAGCCACTTGGTTTATTTTTGTCTAATCGCTTCAGATCATAACATATTTGTAATGTATCTCTTTTTTCTTATTATTTCATCATCTTTCAAATGTATATCAAGTCATTTATTTGTAAGAGTTATTATATTTTTATGTTTACAATATTCATTTCCATTACTGTTATAAACTCTTTGATGTTTGTCTCTCATTCTACATTTTGCAATTATTATCATTATTATGGTATTCATTCTCAAGTTTTACATTTTAAGTTCAAATCCTGCCAAGGGGAACTTTTCTATCTATTTTTCAATATCACTAAAATAATAAAAGAGTAAATTACTGGGGTCAAATTGACTGTTCAACTCCCTGCCTCTAGACTTTTGGCTATGCATCAATGGTAAAAACAAATATTTTATTGTATTGGTAGAGCATCAGACAACTTGCTTTGTAGCATAGAGTTATCATCCTTTACGTTCTGAATTCAAATCCTGCCAAGGGTCAATAAGATAAATACCATAATGCACTAGTGTCAATTTAATCAACTTTCCCCTCCCCCTAAAATTGTGTCTATAGTAGAAATCTTCATTATTATTATTCTGGTGGTCAGGGTCACCGTGGCTTTTTTAATGGGCTTTCTCCATGATGACCCTTGGAAGTCTCCCCCCTATTGGGGAATTTTTCATTGTTTCTTTTTTGTTACATTCTCTGTTGTTGTTTTTTTATATGCAGAAATGCCCATTTGTACCGCCCTGTACTGTCCTTAATGTCTTACTTTGTGTAAACCCTTGTGGTTAATAAAGAAAGCATTATTATCATTATTATCAGTATTATTATTATTATTATTATTACTATTAATATTGGGTTATTTCACATCGTTCTGTTGTTTCTCTATTCCCTGGTCCAGGTCTTGATCCTAGGGCAATAGCAAATTTCATTGTTGAGAAAGAGCTCATCTGAGAATGTGTGCTGTTCCTATTAGCCCAATCTTCTGCAACTCATATTTGCTGATCTCACAAGGAAGGACACCAGGGTGTAGGTTTGATGATTTGGATATTAATCCTAGTGCTTCAGGAATAGTGTTTTTGGTCATCCTTCACATTCGGTTAATCTTTATTTATTACTTTGACAGTTTTTCCATTGTATTTTACAGACATATTCTTGTTAGCTGGTACAGCAATATCTATCAAGCTGCACGTGCTATCTGCTTTGTTTTTTATGATGATATATAGTGGGCAGTGATTTTTCAGTCAGTTATCACAGGCACATTCCACAGAAAGGATATGTTGCTATTTTCTATGACTGATTTTGGTTAAGGTTTGAACCATTTTTCGAAGGTCTTGATGTCATGAGATTGACTAAGCTTCCAGTGCACATTCCTTATGGAGTTGATAAAGTAAATTACCAGTTAATCAGCTTTCCCCTACTCTTCAAATTTCAGGCCTTGTGTCTAAAGTAGAAACAATTATTATTGATAGTTTGCAAAGTAAATATGATGATTACTGGATCTTCTACTGTCTGTCAAACTGCAATAAAGACTTTAGAGTATTCTCCTGAGTATATATACAATGCCCAACAAGGTAGCTTTTTGTCAGAGAACAATTTGTGATTCGAGATCTATTAGCTTAAGATACTTTCACAGATTTAGTTGTATCGGGCCAAAAGCCCTGATGTCAACTGGAATAATCTTGATGTTGACCGTTAGTAGTGTCCTATATTCTTGAACTTTTGATCTTCATGCCAGCGTCAAGTAAGTTTCTCTGAAGTAAAAGCTTGATTGTCTTTGAAATAAAATGTAAGATAAATCAAAACAAACAAAATAATGTGTCTTATTTTTTGTTGTTGAATTTTTGTAAATACAAATAAATTATCTGATTAAAAAATATCTGACATCTAGTAACTTCAGCTTCAACATCAGGTGTATACAAGATTTTTATCTATTAACATTTTTCTTTTTTAAACATTTGTTTTCTTCCCTGCCACATCCACAAGAATATAAAAAATAACTTTAAAATGAAATTTGTGCTATATTTTCTCAATAATTTTTTAAATTAAATAACTGATAACATCTAAAGAGAATTGGGAGATGGTAGTTCTGTAATTTCAGGTGGTAGATTTAACACATCAACACTTTGGTTTAACTTCATCACCCAGTATTGGCTGTGGGTACTGGCAACTTAGCCAGTTGTTTGGAACACCACGTGGTAGGTGGGGTCTCTCAAGTGTTTGAAATTTTCTAAATACAAATATGTTAAATTCTTTTGTAATTTTCATGAGAAAATGATATTGTAAAAAAGATATGGTTACCTGACCTGGCATTGCTCACAAGATAACTTGTCTAACCCATGCTAGCATGGAAAAATGGATGTTAAACGGTGGTGGTGATGATGATGATGATAGATAAACAAAAGACAGGTAAATTCAAGAAAAAATGTTTTATTTATGATAATGTTTTCTGCAGCATCATTATGGTGTTCTTATTCTTTAATTTATTAGGGGAAATTTCATTATATCTACAAGAGTAATATTCAAGATTTCTCTTATTTGTCTCTCTTCTACTGAGATATTGTTTGTAACAAGATTTTTTGTGAAAAATAAAAAAAAAACAATTTCAACTTATAACGGCACCAGAATTCAGCTGGTCTAAGGTGTGTCAACAATTGTAGTTAGCCCCATCACTACTTAGCACCTTTAGTGGAGTCCACTCTGTTGCAAGTATGTGAGGCAGTTTTGAGTTTTAAATTTAATTTTCCTCTTTCATTCTTTGAGTTCCTGAAAACAAAATGCCATGAATAATACTATTGTTTCACCTTTATGATATAAAAACAAAAAGCAAATTGAGAAAATTAAACTTGACAGATACGTCATATATTCCTCTGTATGTTGTAGTATTGGGGCTACAATGAAATACAGTCTATGCACTCTGTAAAGTTATAAGGCTGGTGCCACATGAAGCTACTTCAGTATATTCTGTAAAGTGATTATGTTGATGTCATGATAAAATCTAACCAGTACACTGCAAAGTGGTTGGTATTAGGAAGGACATCAACCCATAGAATACATGATGAAATAGAACATATGAGAACATACTGTCCAACTCATGTTAAATGGAAAACAAATATAAAATAAAGATGATGATGATTCCTCTCTGCTCTCCAGATTACAAAAATAAAACTAAACAATGACAAAAGAATTTTAGAAGAAGTTGGTTACAATGATCCATAACAAAGCCGTATGTTAGAAATCTGCTGCCTAAAGTAAAACAATATATGTTGTCTGCCAAGAACTGGATTAATTAGTATACTAATGACACAGGTAAAAAAGGATTCTACATTATGAAAAATAACAACCTGGAGGGATTTTCTATTTGCTATAGAAGGATTCCATGGAAATGATACAGATAAACACACATATATACACACATATTGTGAGCATATGTATATTGATACATATCAAATACCACAAAATAGGCTTACAGATATGTGTGGGTGTAATCATCATCATCATAATTTTTTATCATCATCATCATCATTTTTTATCATCTTTTCCATGCTGGCATGGGTTGTATGGTAATCTTTTAGGTAATATTTTACAGCCAAATGCCTTTTGTGGCATCAACCCATTTAGTCAATTCTTTGGACAGACCAAGTTAAGGCCTGCCTATTCTAAATGCAATACACATAATAGCTATACTAACATATTACCCATCAAAAATGACAGTTTATAGCAAAAATGTTTAATTTGTTTACAATATTCTATGTTAGGATGCTTGAATTGTCAATTTCCCTTGACCTTCTTCCTATTGTCATTACTACTGTTACTGAATTTCCTTTTACATTCATTTAAAACAACTACAAAACGTCCAGACACCACTTACTTGCTACGAGGCCCCTCTCATGAACTGACACTCCTCATGCACATTGGTATATCCCTCCCTATCCTGGTAAACAGTATATAGCCAGCCTCTCTCTCATCACTGTCTCACCAACCCGGCCAACAAACACCCTAGTGTCATAATGAGGTAGTGCTGGTGTCATAATAAAATGCATCCAGCTCAATATGTAAAATGAAATACTGATACCACAATAAAATGTACCCATATTTGACAACTATGAGGTGTTTCCATCTGTTGGTTTGTCAAGGACTGGAGACAAGATAACAGTGCTGTTTTGGAGAAGGTCTGGATCTCAAAATAAGAATGAAAGTTAAGTTGCTGGAGCTGGTCATGAACAGTAATAAATAAGGTGCCCTTAGACTGGTAATTGTCTATGGTCTAACTGGGACTTGGCAGCTGGATTGTTTATGTATCTTGAAGCTATCCTGTGAATGTTCCATTCTTTAATGCTTGTAGGGGAATTCAACTGAAATAGGATTGTGTACATTTAGCCTATAGAAGAAGGGGATGCAACATTCTTGCAAACCTGCTTAGACATGTCTAACAAGTATCAACTGGATTTCTCTCATGTCTCAGTGTTGACATGGAGCAACCACAGTGTGTCATCCAGATTTTACCTAGATAGAATGCTTGTTAGGCCAGCAAATAAACTATAAATTCATGATCAGCGCATTTAACCTTAATAAAATCTATGCATAAGTGTCTGGTTACTGAAAGTTAACTGTATCTTTCTTGAGACACAAAGCCTTCAGAAACTGCATGAGCAATACAAGTTAAGTGGCAGTTCACAGGGGCAACCAGTAGTGGGGTCTCTGAAGAGAGGCATTAGAGTAGCATTGATAAGTTTTAGTAAAGAATTAGAAGTACAAAATAGACTAGAGTGGAACTAGTGAGCAATTTAGAAAAGGCAATTAGGAAAGCCATTACAATTAATGTACTAGAAGTGTGAATGGCTCTTGACCATTTCTACAATGTGAAACATGAAAGTTGCATAGACAAAGCCAAGGTTTATGCGCTAAGACATATGAGGGAATTAAAGCTATACAATAGGCCTGAGGGTGGCCTGCTAACAAAGCCAGAGTTTGATCTTTGATGGACCAAGATGGATGTGTATAATTCAGCCCCAAGTAGATATGTGTGGTTTATCAGCAGCACTTTGCTCAACTGTTTAGTGCAAGTGAGAGGTTATTGGAAATGTTGGCAGACTTTAGTGCAAACCTTGTTCACCTGCCACAACCACCATGCTGTGACAATCTGTTATCATTCACTGAGATATGGTAGGTGAGCAGTGATATGTGACTGAAGACACCTGGTGTGGATGGTCAATCTTACCAACTTTACAGGTATATATCAGACATGTTCAGAAACCTCTTGTCAGATGTTACTGCAATTATCAGCAGAAGGCGAGAATTCCCTGTCCTGTAAGCCAAATGTCTTAATGCTGCTGAGAAAAGACATCAACTAGTGGATTATGCTAGACAATTCCTGGCCCATATTTCAACTGTGAACAGTGTTTCAGATTTTGGCCAAGGTATTGGCAGAGGGGTTGGAGCTTGTCATTAGTGATCTGCTTAGAGAATCACAAACAAGCATGATCTCAGACAGGTCCATTCATAACAAACTCCACTTCATGTGATACATCATAGAAAGAGTGTGTCACAAATTTGGCCTCAATGGGACATTCAGCAGTTTGGATTGTTTGAAATCAACCTGGTAGTTATCTTTGATGCGGTTAGATTCAATCATATTTTCAGGTCATCAGAGTAAACAGTCACCTTTTTCAAGATGATGCACACTATTTGTTGTAGGTGTTTCTTTCATCACTTTTAAACACATTAGTTCTTGAGTCACATCAGAAAGAAATGAGAGACTGCAAGATCTATGTTGGCATATGCTGACGATATCACTGTAAAGGTGTCAGATGCTATGAAAGTGGAACAATATAAGAAAGTGACTAGAGAAAATATTGAACCAAGTTGTTTGCCACTCAGTGATTTAGACTGATGGACTGATTAAACTGCTAGCAATTTAATTTGATCCTGAACTCTAAATGGGCCGGAATTGACATGAGTTTACGATCAATGTAGCCAATCTCACCTAGAAATGGTTAAAGAAAGGTCAGAAAGAGGTGGTGAATGTCTACATCTCACCTGCCATTGTCTATCACTAGACTGTCATTCCTAATGGAAGGGATGAGTTCCACTGGTTAAATGCAATGACTGCTGATGCATAGGCATGCAATGCGACCACAGCACTTGAATGGATTCCTTCATGATGGACATGTATGGTCATCTTCACACAGCTCATCTCTTTCACTGAGCTACACTCCTGGTTCAACTACAAACTGATATTAAGCACTTAGCATAAGCAATGTTATCAGGCACTCACTTCCCACTACCAGTCAAGCAATGTGATTGGTGGAAGTTCTGTTCTGAGAGTTTATAAAGGACTAGTAGCAGGGAATAGCAACATTCTTGGTGAGGTTCTGGGTATTGATGAATGCAAACTAGGCAATATGTTTGAGAGAACGTTTAAGCTGTGGACTTCTGTGGATAACTTTCAGAAGTCTTTGGTTTGGCAGTGTTAATGGGGAAAAGGATGTATTACAGATTTCAAATCACTCCTTCAGTCTTAGAAGGGCCTATCTGAGAAGAGTACAAGGTGACAAAACTGTTCTGTACACACACATTCAATGACCAAGCATTACTGTCTTGTGTATTAATGTTGAACGATCTGTAGGACAGATCTGGATATTAGCTATGTCTACTGTAAACATTGCTCTACCACCTTCCTTTAAACAGGCAGTACAGGAAACTTTCTGGTGGCTACCACAATAAAGGTTGTGTGGTGGATAAGTTTGAATATACTAAGAACCAACATTTTCCTCTTCGGTCTTGCTCTCATCAGATTTTCCATATTCCACTTGAAAAGAAAAGAAGGAACAGAGAAGTGTCTGTTCTCCTCTACTGAATTTTATAAAGATTGGTGACTGTGGCAAAAATCGCAAGAGTGAATGGTTTTACTCTCAGCATATGACTGTACAGTAGAGAAAGGAAATCAGAAAAGATCACTGGCTTGTGGTGATCAGGGTGACCATGGATATATTGGGTTTATCCCTATTTAGAGGTTTACCTATATCAGGGGAATCATTATATATACTATGTATACTTCTTTTTTCTTCCATCTGGCTTTTATGTAAACCCTTATTTAATCTCTCCTTGAAATGACACCACATTTGAAGCCCTTGTGGCAAATGGAAGAAATCCTTGTTGTTGTTATTGTTGTTTTGTTAGTGTTGTTCAAATTAAGAAACATTGTAAATCCAAAATTCAAATAAAAATAAAGTAACAGATGTTAAATTAAAAGATGAAGAAAAAAACTATGTAAATTTATTCTCCTAATAAAATAAGATTTGTAGCTCCATAATACTTTCTCCTTAAACTTTTGTTCCTCTGTTATAATATAAGACTATAATAATATAGGACTCTTTGTTCCTATATTAAAGAATATTGGGTATTATTTTTCATCTTTGAATTAAATCATTATATAGAATCTAACAGGAGTGTGTGAATATGTGTTTCAATGAGACTATTATATATTATTGAAAATTTCTGAAGATTGAATTAAACCATTACATCAAAGAATTTTATGTTTCTAATGAAATTATTGTGCAAAGGTAAAGATTGTTGGGTTTTAATAAAATTATTGAAAAAGTTTCATAAAAATATTTCTTTGAAAGGAAAAGAAAATTGCAGGAGAAATCTGATTCCAAGAAAATGAAATTTTCCCCATATCAAACAAATAACTCTCTACACCATCCTCTTTACATCTCTTTCTAGTAACAACAATATAAATCTCTTACTACTCTGAAATTATTTGCAGTATGCTATTGAAGGTATTCTAGACTAAGATATTTTATGCATTGTACATAGATTTAATGAAATGCTACTCTGCTCTACTCAAATACTGTTGCAAAACAAATTCAATGTCATATTATCATTTGATATGAATACTCTAAGAAATCAAAAATATTTTCTCTAGGCAAACTTAATTGTTTGTAAATCATTATCATCACCACTACCACTTTTGCAACCATTTTTCCATGTTTGTATGGGTCAGATGAGACCTCTTCAACACTGCATCTTACCCCTTTTTATATACCTTTGCCATCTCCTTTGTGATGCTCAATATTCTGAGACTACTTTTCACCTTTCAGCTCATATCTTACTTTTTCACATCTTCATTCTGTTTAGATCTCGTTGCATTTCTTTACTGATCTATCATCAACCGCATGCATAGCATGTGTTTATTCCAGCACAGTCTTCTCTTTGCACACTACATCTGATTCCTCTCCTACCCAGTTTTTCACTGAACTTATTGATGAATCTTCATGTATATTAGCAATGCACATTAAGGAGTGCATGCTTGCTTTCTTTCTTTCTAGCCTTTGCACATCCTCTGCATTCCATGCATATATCTCACAATCATGCAACATTTTCCTTTGAATACAAGCCTCATATAATCATCTACCAATCTGTAGACTACTTGTCTATTCATGTAGAAGTATTAATCATTTAAGTTAAAAAATGACAATATAAATCTTCATTAAATAAAATGTTTATGTCTTGTCTTATATTATAATTCAATTCATATCTAAGATGCATTATAGGAATATAAATTTACACCAGTACCTATGCTTGGTATTTCATTTTATCCAACTCACAAGGCAGCAAAGTGGCAGAATCATTAATGCATTGGATTAAATTCCTTGCAGTGTTTGTACAAACTTTACCTTTTATCCTGCGATGTGTGAATGTGTGTGTGTGGGGGATAGCTAAAGCAGCAATCCTGAGAAGTGGATTAATGAATTTGGATAAAGTATCTTTCAGTATCTTTTTTGGCTCCATATATTCTGTCACCAGAGAAATCGTAGCATTATTAGAATACCCAATAGTATTCCAGCTAAATCCGTACAAGTGTGAGCCAAAACACTTGGCAAGATAATAGAAAAGGTTAACAATTGCATTCTTTGACCTCAATACACAAATCCAGTAAATAAATACCTTGAGAGATGTTGTGCTATGTTCTAACCACTGACCTGATCAAGTAGATATATGGTGAAAAGCATTGCACCCTGTGATTTTCTTTGTCAAGTATAATGGATTTAGTATAGTATGAAAATTATTTATCAGTATTCTTAAATAGCAAACATTGAATGCTTTCAAATATGTGTCTAAACATTTCGGCAATTGAATTAAACCATTATGTCTAACATAAGCACAAACCCAGAAATTTGGGGAAGGTGTTTTTCAACTAAATAAAGTTCAATAACTTACTGGTTCACAATTTTATCAATCCTGTAGAGATGAAAAGAAAAGTTGACCTCTGAATTCAGAATGTAAATAGATGGAAATGTAATAGTAACTTTATTTCTGTAGATGTTTGTGACATATGTAATGTAAAATTTCCTTTAACTATTGTAGAACATACATTCATATAACTTGAACTGTTCTTATTTCTTCTTTTTTTTTCTCTATTTCAGGTAAGTGTATACATACAACTGGTACTTGTCAAGGTAAAGTGTTCATTATATATATATATACATGTATATAAAAAACAAAAATTATTTTTTTTAAATGGTAAAGATGCAGGACCATCAGAAGTAGTTAAGTAGTTGTTGAGATGCTGAAAGCATCAGGGGAGGCAGGAGCCAAAATAGTAACCTGCATAGTAAATCAAGTAATACATGACAGTCATACTCAATGACTGGTGTAGCATTACAATTATAAATTGCTGCAAGGGCAAATGTGTTGTTTTATAAAGGAGCAACTATAGAGGAATAAAACTAATGGACCAAGTTTTAAAAGTGACTGAAAGAGTTATAGCGGAGATAATTAGGGAAATAATCAAAATAGATCAGATTCAGTTTGGTTTCATGTCTGGGAAAAATATTGCAGATGCCCTCTTCTTAGTGAGGCAACTACAAGAGAAGTTCCTAACCAAAAATAAACCACTATATTTAGCTTTCATTGATCTAGAGAAGGCGTTTGACAGAGTAATTTGATCTATTATCTGGTGATCCATGAGGAAATTAGGAGTAGAAGAATGGCTTGTGAGAGCAATACTAATTATGTGCCAAGGAGCTATCAGTAAAGTGAGAGTAGGAAATGAGTTTAGCAAGGAATTTGAGGTATAGGTAGGAGTTCATCAAGGTTCAGTTCTTAGCCCACTGCTGTTCATCATAGATATTCAGGCCATAGCAGAGGAGTTTAAATTGGGCTGCCCACATGAGCTTCTCTATGCTGAGGATTTGATCCTTATAGCTAAAGCCAAAAAAGAGCTAGAGAATAAAATCCGATTATGGAGTTTGGGTTCAAAAGGCCTGAGAATAAACTAAGCCAAAACTAAAGTGATAGTGGGTAGGAGAGAAGACAGGACAGATTCCCTCAGGAAAATTGCCATGTTCAATATGCAAAAAGGGAGTAGGCATAAGCTTTATACAATGTACACAATGTAAATCTTGGGTACACAAAATATGTACAAGCAAAGTTCTCCCAGGAAGGGAGAACTTTGCTTGTAGAAGAGGCAAAGGAGAAATTGAGAGGAAGATTGCTAATAATATAAACTTTTTCCAGTTACAGGAAAGATCCACAGACATGGTTGATAGCTTCTGCTATCGAGGTGACCTAATTAGCAGCTTTGCTCAGTATGCACACTTATACTTCAACCCATATGTGTTTGCCCTCTGATCAATCTATATGTTAATAATAATAATAATGAAATTATTGTGTAAAGTGCTCAGGTGCACTACAACTCGTCAAAGGTGCATGTATAGTACATAGAATAATATACAAATGTCAGGGAAGTGAATAGTGTATGAGTCATGATATACATGTGTGTATGTGTATGGAGGGGGAACATCAGGTGTAGTGTTGGCGAATCTCAGGAAGCATGGAGGTTTTAAAGGATGCAGTGTCTCAACAGCTAACAACTGATGCGGGTAGTTTGTTCCATGCTTCAGCAACTCTGAGCATGAAAAAATGACACTAGATCAACCAATCTCCCAACACATCAGGTATTATATATTACAGATCCCTCATCAGAAAGATAGATGTAAATACAGAAACAACATAAATATTTGTTTCTCTAAAATAAAATAAAATTTCTACAAAAAAAGTACTATGACTAAGCTGACCTAAATGACTTGATGCTGTATTACTACTGTTCATTTATAAATCTCACAGCTACTATTGTAGGAAATAGTTAGAAAACAGATTTGACATGTAAAAATAGAAAAAAATTTGATATGGACAAATCCTTACTGACTAAAAACATAGACTATAAGAAGGTATGGAGATCTGGTAAAGTTAAGGAAATTGAGTCAGCATTGTAAATTTAGTTTGGCAATGTTTGTGAAAAGAATGTTTCAATTAATGGACTGTTGATGCATCAAAAAACAGAAAAGTTTGCAAAAGAAAATTCCACACTGACTGATGGATGGTTTACAAGTGGAGAAGAAAAGAAAATATTATAAGCAAATGCAATCATGGCAAGGAAAAAATGCACTGATTTTTTATCAGCTGATGTTTTGGATTAAGACAGAATGAACAAATATTATTGTTGAATATTGTCTTGAGAATATTTACAATGCAGACTAAACAGAGCTTTATTTCCATGCAATCATACATACATACTTATTTGTTTAAAAATGCAAATACTAAAGGATATAAATATTCAAGAGAGTAAGGGACAGAAATAAAAGCTTTTAGTGATTTGAAAAAAAAAAAAAAATTAGTGTTATATAAGCATCAAAAGTTTACATGTTATTCCTTTTGTGTTTTTTTTTTTTACTCTGAAGTTAGAGAAAGGAGGGCAGTACTCATTAATTTTTAAAAGATTCCATTTAAAACTCGTGGAAGGGACAGAGGGAGAAAGGTATCCTCAAAATGGTGACCTATCCTGACTACTTGCAACAGAGTGAACTCCACAAAAAGCACCCAAGGTCTAGATGGTAGCGTTAAACTAGGAGATGGTTACATCTAAAACCAAGTAGACCCCAGCAACATTGGAAATCAGAATAAAAAAGACTAGAACAAATATTGCAAGGCATCACATCCAAGGCTTTATCAATTCTGCCAATCCACTGTCTTGAATTAGTACTTTATTTGATTGGCCTCAAAATTATGAATTGCAAAGATTGAACACAATCTGCAGAGAATAAATTCTGCTAGGCATTTTGTCTTAGACTCTAATGACTTTGCCAATTTGCTGTCTTATGTTGTAACAGCAGTAGGAGTACTAATGGCAGAAGCAGCAATAGTAGTAGTAACACTGACAGCAATAGAAGTTGTAATGGTAATAGTAGTATCAGAAGAAACAGCAATATTAGTAAATGGTAATGAATCATTAAATTTGGCTGCCATAATGATGGTGGTGAAGATAGAAGATGAGATGGTGATGAAGGTGTCACCTGGGGTAATCAAGAGCTCAGTGCTAATTAAAGGTTGCTGTACATCTTCCTTCAGCTGTAATGGTGGAAACTTCTGTTTTCCTAGCTCTGAAAACCACCTCCTTACTAATTGCTATTGGGACACAGTTGGTTACCTGCAAGAATTTGCCTCATATGCTGAATTGGGTCTTTCAGCACATCTCCTTTGCTAACCTCCTGGATAACACCTTTTCAATTTTGTTTGCTGGGATCAAGAGGCAACATCCGCCTGTTGTTCTGCATGTCAGAGAAGAACAAGAAAATGAAAGAATGTGATATATTTTCCATCGCTGGTTTGTGCAGTTACCATTGGCAACTACACACATATCAGATTCATGCTAATATTTTCCCAATACAGGTTCACATGTCTTTTTAGGTGTGAGCCATAGCAACACCATTTTTAAACTGATGTTAGTAAAAGAAATATTTGTGAACCTATAATATTTTAATAGGTAGTCAAATTCTTTACTCACCAAAGCAATACTCCCATTTTGTTCAAAATTCCATGCCATGGAAAATAGATATAAAATGCAGACAAACATATCATAAGTTAAAGAATGTAAAACCAGTTAGTTTCTTTTGACTTTCTCTTGAAACACCAACATACGGATTTGTTTCTTTTACTTCTCTTTCATGCCAACAAGTAAAACATAAAATAAGCTAAAGTATCCCATGCTATTAAGAAAATATTTTAGTTTCTATAACATCCAGTTTATTTTAATGCTCTTCAGAATTTATATGAGGCTGGGTACATGATTTAAAGCAGTATTATGGCCTCTAGTTATACTTAATCTATTCTTTTCAAATGAAATTTTATGTCTATACTTTCATTTTAATAATCCTGTCTTCTCATTTGCAGTCTAAATTTACATTAGTTGCTCTACAGCCCTGCCATCTATCTCATTCCTTTTCCTTCTTCTGTGTTTGCTAATCTTCTAAAAATAATGCGGATACATGAGAATATTTATATGCATATGAATACATATAAACTTATACATACACACACACACATATATATATATGCATGCATATATATATGTATATATATATATATGTATATACATATATATATATATATATATGTGTGTATCTATATATATGTATATATATATATATGTGTGTGTATATATATATATGCATATATATATATATGTATATATGCATATATATATATGCATATGTATATATATATATATATGCATATGTATATATATATATATGCATATGTATATATATATATATATATGCATATATATATATATATATATATGCATATATATATATATGCATATATATATATATATATATATATGCATATATATATATATGCATATATATATATATATATATATATATATATATATATATATATATACATATATATATATATATATACATATATATATATATATATACATATATATATATATATATATACATATATATATATATATATATACATATATATATATATATATATACATATATATATATATATATATACATATATATATATATATATATACATATATATATATATATATATACATATATATATATATATATATACATATATATATATATATATATACATATATATCAGCATATATATATATATATATATGCATATATATATATATATATGCATATATATATATATGGATATATATATATATATGCATATATATATACATATGCATATATATATATGCATATGCATATATATATATATATATATATATATATGCATATATATATATATATATGCATATATATATATATATATATATATATATATATATATATATATATATATATATATGCATATATATATATATATATATATATATATATATATATATATATGCATATATATATATATATATATATATATATATATATATGCATATATATATATATATATATATATATATATATATATATGCATATATATATATATATATATATATATATATATATATATATGCATATATATATATATATATATATATATATATATATATATATATGCATTTATATATATATATATATATATATATATATATATGCATATATATATATATATGCATATATATATATATATATATATGCATATATATATATATATATATATATGCATATATATATATATATATATATATATATGCATATATATATATATATATATATATATATATGCATATATATATATATATATGCATATATATATATATATATGCATATATATATATATATATGCATATATATATATATATATGCATATATATATATATATATATATATATATATATATAT
>OZ024742.1:116756115-116781115 GCA_964016885.1 Eledone cirrhosa
TACTTAGCAAGAAGGGAAGCTGAGGAAAGAAAGTTCAAGCATGTCCTACAACGCGATGACCAAAAACGTGAGGTGTTCAGGATTGCTAGGCAATGCGTCAAGGAAAACCGTGATATTGTCGGGGAGAAGTGTGTACTTAACGATGATGGCATACTTGCCATCACCGACACTGATAAGAAGGCAGCTTGGAAGTGTCACTATGAAAGGCTACTAAATGAGGAGAATAAATGGGAGAAAGACAGTCTCCCCCATGTCGACCCAATAGAGGGACCAGCAGTGTTAGTCGAGGGGAGTATAATAAGTAAGGCAATCAAGGATATGAAGACAGGTAAGGCGGCTGGGCCTTCGGAAATAGTTGCTGAGATGCTGAAGGCATCTGGCACGGTGGGACACACCATGGTCACCCGCATAGTTAACCAAGTCGTACAGAATGGGGCTGTTCCGAAGGACTGGCATAGCAGCATCATCGTTAACTGTTATAAGGGTAAAGGAGACGCCCTAGATAGGAGTAACTATAGAGGCATTAAATTAATCGACCAGGTCATGAAGGTCACAGAAAAAGTAATAGCGCAACTAATCAGAGAGAGAATTGACCTAGATGAAATGCAGTTCGGGTTTGTGTCAGGCAAAAGTACCACAGACGCTCTTTTCATAGTACGACAACTACAGGAGAAGTACCTAGCTAAAGGTAAACCCCTCTACTTAGCTTTTGTCGACTTGGAGAAAGCCTTCGACAGAGTCCCCCGCTCCATTATCTGGTGGGCTCTTAGAAAACTAGGCGTTGACGAATGGCTTGTGAGGGCTATACAAGCCATGTATAAAGAAACAGTCAGCAAGGTTAGAATTAACAACGAATATAGTGAAGAGTTTAGCGTAAAAGTTGGCGTCCATCAGGGCTCTGTTCTCAGCCCCCTACTATTTATTATTGCCCTTCAGGCTATAACAGAGGAGTTCAAGACAGGCTGCCCATGGGAACTCCTATACGCAGACGACCTGACACTCATAGCGGAATCAATGGCCGAGCTAGAGAAGAAATTCCAAACATGGAAGCACGGCCTAGAGTCAAAAGGACTTAAAATTAACCTGGCTAAGACCAAAGTTCTAGTTTGTAGGAAAGAAAACAAGGCGGCGGTCCCTTCTGGGAAATGGTCGTGCTCGGTGTGTAGGAAAGGCGTAGGTAGAAACTCCATTTTGTGTCCTAAATGCAAAGTATGGGTGCATAAAAGATGTAGTGGGATCACAGGTAAGCTAACTAAGAACATAGATTTTACATGTGGCCGGTGTTCTGGTGCAATAAGTAGCAGCAAGTGCCCACACAATACTAGCTCTTTCAATTGCGCAGAGGGTTCTATAGAAATAGTGGACAGCTTCCGTTACCTGGGCGATAAAATCAGCAGTGGGGGAGGGTGCTCTGAAAGTACTGTAGCTAGAGTCAGAACTGGTTGGAAAAAGTTCAGAGAGCTTATACCACTATTAGCTGCTAAAGGGTTCTCCCTAAAAATGAAAGGCAGGTTGTACGATGCCTGCATACGAACAGCAATGTTGCATGGCAGTGAGACCTGGGCATTGTGTGCAGAGGATATACGCAGACTAGAGAGGAACGAAGCTTGCATGCTCCGCTGGATGTGTAACAGTAATATACGTGAACGGCAAAGCATAAACGAACTAAGGAAAAAATTAGAGATAAGAGGGATCAGATGTTGTTTACTCGAGAGAAGGCTACGTTGGTATGGACACGTGATGCGCATGAAAGTCGATAGCTGTATAACAAAGTGCAGGGCAATAAAGATAGACGGTAGCCACGGAATAGGCAGACCTAGAAAAACCTGGGACGAGCTGATAAACTCCGACCTCACACACTTACACCTCTCCAAGACAATGTCACTGGACCGAGACCTTTGGCGGTACTCAGTAACAGAGAAGACCCGCCTTGCCAGTAGGCATCTCTAACAAAATACACCCCGTCCCACCACCACCACCCCCACCCCATCCACACCACCCCGTCCTATGTAAAGTTATGTTGGTGCCGCGCCATCCGGGCCGAAACAAATGAGATCGTGTAGGTGTCACGACAAAAAAACACACAGTCCACGCTGTAATGTGGCCGTGTAGGCAACACGGTAAAAACCTCCCAGACCCACACTGTAAATGTGGTTGGTGTTAGGAAGGGCATCCAACTGTAGAAAACCTGCCAGACAGTCCTATGCGAGCAAGACAATCACTCTTGCCTCAAGTGGGACTACCCCCGTCCAAACCCATGCAAGCGTGGAACACGGACGTTAAACGTTGATGATGATGATGATGATGATATATGCATATATATATATATATATATATGCATATATATATATATATATATATGCATATATATATATATATATATATGCATATATATATATATATATATATATATACATATATATATATATATATATATGCATATATATATATATATATATGCATATATATATATATATATATATATACATATATATATATATATATATATGCATATATATATATATATATATATATATATATATATATATATATATATATATATACATATATATATATATATATCTGCATATATATATATATATATGCATATATATATATATATATATATGCATATATATATGCATATATATGCATATATATATATATATATGCATATATATATGCATATATATGCATATATATATATATATATATGCATATATATATAGTTATAGGAATATTTATGTTTATATATGTTTCATATAACTATAAATATGTAGGGTAGTACTAAGTACTATATATATGCATATATACAAATAAATATATTCACATATATATAGATCATATCATATCTGGATATATAATCATAATTGAATATATGTAAATCATATTTAGATATATATATATATAAGCTTCTGGAATGGTGGGACACACCATGGTCACCCGGATAGTAAACCAAGTCATACAGAATTGGGGTTGTTCCGAAGGACTGGTGTAGCAGCATCATCATTAACTGCTACAAGGGTAAAGGAGATACCCTATAGAGGCATTAAATTAATCGACTAGGTCATGACGGTCACAGAAAAAGTAATAGCGCAACTAATCAGAGAGAGAATTGATCTAGATGAAATGCTGTTCGGGTTTGTGTCAGGTAAAAGTACCACAGACGCTCTTTTCATTGTACGACAACTACAGGAGAAGTACCTAGCTAAAAGTAAACCCCTATACTAAGCTATTGTCGACTTGGAGAAAGCCTTCGACAGAGTCTCCCATTCCATTATCTGGTGGGCTCTTAGAAAACTAGGTGTTGATGAATGGCTTGTGAGAGCTATACAAGCCATGTATAAAGAAACAGTCAGCAAGGTTGGAATTAACAATGAATATAGTGAACAGTTTAGCGTAAAAGTTGGTGTTCATCAGGGCTCCGTTCTTAGCCCCCTACTATTTATTATTGCCCTTCAGGCTATAACAGTGGAGTTCAAGACTGGCTGCCCATGGGAACTCCTATACGCAGATGATATAACGCTCATAGCTGAATCAATGGCCGAACTAGAAAAGAAATTCCAAACATGGAAGCATGGCCTAGAATCAAAAGGCCTTAAAATTAACCTGTCTAAGACTAAAGTTCTAGTTTGTAGGAAGGAAAATAGGGCACCGGTCCCATCCGGGAAATGGCCATGCTCAGTGTGTAGGTAAGGAGTCGGTAGAAACTCCATTTTATGTCCCAAATGCAAAGTATGGGCACATAAAAGATGTAGTTGGATCACAGGTAAGCTAACTAAGAACATAGATTTTATATGTGGCCGGTGCTCTGGTGCAATAAGTAGCAGCAAGTGCCCACAGAATACTAGCTCATTCCATTGCACAGATGGTTCTATAGAAATAGTAGACACCTTCCGTTACTTGGGTGACAAAATCAGCAGTGGTGGAGGGTGCTCGGAAAGTACAGTAGCTAGAGTCAGAACTGGATGGAAAAAGTTCAGAGAGCTTATACCACTATTAGCCGCTAAAGGGTTCTCTCTAAAAATGAAAGGCAGGCTGTATGATGCCTGCATACGAACAGCAATGTTACATGGCAGTGAGACCTGGGCATTGTGTGCAGAGGATATACGCAGACTGGAGAGGAACGAAGCTTGCATGCTCGCTGGATGTGTAATAGTAATATACGTGAACGGCAAAGCATAAACGAACTAAGGGAAAAATTAGAAATAAGGGGGATCAGATGTTGTTTACTTGAGAGAAGACTACGTTGGTATGGTCACGTGATGCGCATGAAAGACGACAGCTGTATAAAAAAGTGCAGGGCAATAAAAATAGATGGAAACCACAGAGTAGACAGACCCAGAAAAACCTGGGACGACTTGATAAATTCTGACCTCACACACTTACACTTCTCCAAGACAATGTCAGTGGAGCGAGATCTTTGGCGCTACACAGTAATACAGAAGACTCGCCTTACCTAAGTACAAAGTGAAAACTACTACAGTCAGTAGGCACCTCTAACAAAATACACCCCCGTCCCACTACCCCACCCCATCCACACCACCCCTTTCAATGTAAAGTTATGTTGGTACCACAACATCCAGTCCGAAACAAATGAGGTCGTGTAGATGTCACGACAAAAAAAACACACAGTCCACGCTGTAATGTGGCTGTGTAGGTAACACAGTAAAAACCTCCCAGTCCACACTGTAAACATGGTTGGTGTTAGGAAGGGCATCCAGCCATAGAAAACCTGCCAGACAGTCCTATGCGAGCGAGACAACCACTCTTGCCTCAAGTGGGAAAACTCCCGTCCAAACCCACGCAAGTGTGGAAGATGGACGTTAAACGGTGATGATGATACATATCTGGATATATATGCAACGTATCTAGAAATTTCCAGATTACTATTTGAAAGAAAGCGACAGATATAAAATATATATTTTTCATTTTAAAAATCTTTCTTTTAGAAAAGATGCATGTTTTACTTTTGTTGGACTATTTTCAAGTATTTTAGGTAAAATTAACAAATCTCATCTCATGTATATATACTTAAATTAATATTTTTAAAAAATCAATAATGCTACAGTTATAGGTATTTGCATAATTTTTTTCTTTAACATAAAGATTCTTTCATACAGCATCATGCTTACATATCTGTATTATATCTAATGGGTATCTTTTTATCTATTGTACTGCCTACATCATAATGAATTTATTATATACTCTTGTTCTTTTTTGTTTTTAGAATATTTTTTGAACTAGATTGCTGAGTTCTTAATCTACAAGCTCTCGTCCCCACCCACTTTTCACCTCTCTTACTCTCATATATACATATATATACATCATCATCATCATTATCATCATTTAATGTCCCTTTTCCATGCTAGCATAAGTTAGAAAAGCTGTCATATTGTTAGAAAAGCCATGTTTCTCTAACATGCTGCATTACACACCACACACAGACATCATACAGCCTTCCTTTTGTGCATAGGGAGAAACTTTTTGTTGTCAGCAGTTGAAGTTGTTCTCTAAACTTCTTCCATCCTATCCTTATTCTGGCTATTATAATCTTGGGGCACCCCCTCCTCCACTGCTAATTAGACGATGTATATATCATCCAATTAGCCACAAGGAAATATGTATTTGATAGGTATATGTACCCATTTGCTCTTAGTGTTATTATTATTATTGTTGTTCTTTGAGTCTCAGTCATTGATGTTCCCAGCAAGCATGCCTTTTGAAGTGTTCCAAAAAGCGGGGCTGGACTAATCTTCTTTAACCATCCTTGGAAACTCTTTGAGATAGTACCTAGTGCGCCTATGACAATTGGGACGACCTTGATTTCATGGCAATTCCAAATCCTTTTTAACTCCCACTTTAAATCCTGGTACCGGTTAATTTTCTCCCTCTCCTTTTCTTGCACTCTCGTGTCAAATGGGCAGGCTACATCTACAATCAGGCACAATCTTTTTTCCTTGTCCAAAGCCACCCGGTCAGGCCTATTGTGTTCTAATTTTTTGTCCGTCTGTATCCTAAAATCCCATAGCACCTTCACCTGATCGTTTTCTATCACCGACTCTGGCTTATGCTCATACCACTTCTCAGAATGTGGTAAATTGTTTACTTTGCATAGATGCTAGTGGATCACCCTTCCTATCACATCATGTCTCCAGCCTTTATAGTGAGTCTGGGCTACGTGTTTACACTCAGATACAATGTGAGTTACAGTCTCCACTCTCTCTCCACAGATTCTACACAGTGAGCTAGCCTCCTCCTTGTCAATATGGTGTTTCACCCACTTTGTTCTGAGGGCTTGCTCTTGCGCAACCATTAGCATTGCTTCTGTAGCTTTTTTACGGTCTACTCTTTTTAACCAGTTCCATGTCTGTGGATATCTAAATTCCATTTTCTTAAAGAAGGTGCTATAAAGGGATTTTTCATGAAGGTTGCTCTTCCTCCTTCTTGTTATTTCCTCCTTGGACATCCCCTGGTCTATTGTCTTCTCCTTCAGTACAATTTTGAGCATTGGCTCCCTGTCAGTCACATATTTATGCAGGTTGTTTTTCTCCATCTGAACACAGTCCTCTATGCTGATAAGGCCTCTTCTACCTTCAGATCTCTTTAAGTAGAGTCTATCGACATCACTCCTCTTGTGGAACATGTGGTAGATAGTCAATAGCTTCCTAGTCTTCCTATCGATTTCTTTTTGTTCAGCAACATTCCATTTCAGAATTCCCGCACTGTACCTAATAATTGTTTCTAAGCTTGGGAATTTACTGCACTTATGACATTCCTACTATTTAGATGTTATTTTAATATGCACCTTACTCTCCTTATGTACTCTGATCTTATCAATTCCTTCATTTTTTTGTTCTTGATGTCATCTGCCTCCAGAACACCTAAATATGTGTATCCCTCTTCAGTGTCAATTTCCTTTATCATCTCACCTGTTGGTACCTGGATTCCGTTGCTTCTGCTCAATTTACCCTTCTTCATCACTAGGACTCCACACTATTTAATACCAAATTCCATACATATATCATTGCTGAAAATACGGATAGTGTCAACAAGTACATCCAACTCCTTCTCACTCTTCCCAAAGAGTTTAAGATCATCCATGAAGAGAGATGGTTGATGGTAAGCACTCCTTTTCCCCAATTGTATCCTGCTCTCACTTTTCGCAGTATAACAGACAGGGGTATCAGGGTAAGGACAAACAGCAGAGGGGACAAACTATCTCCCTGGGAGATACCTCTCTTGATCTTCACGCCTCCCAAGGATTCTCCACCTGATGTTAACTGTGTTTTCCAGGACTTCATACTTTTGCTCAACAACTGTCTGATGTTATCTGCCACCTTGAAGATCTTTAGGCTTTTGGTTATTATTATTATTATTATTATATATGAAAAAGAATATACATATGGAAATAATACATTATTATACCCATTTATTTGACACAACAAAGCAAAACTCTTTTTCTCAAAATTGAAATTACACCAGTGTGGAAATGGTATTTTATAATCTCCCCTGAAAATCTACCATCCCAACATTTTTTCTGTCTTATCCATTGATTCTGTTGACTAACGTCATTTGCAGATGACGTACATAACACCTAGATTACCATTTTTACACACTAATATTTGCAGCACATTAATGCTTGTTCAACACTATCATAAAAATTCTATATGATAAGTTGGTATACACCACCATTATTTCCACCAGAATCATGCTTCATACATAAAGAATAATGAATATATCAAAATAACAAAAATAAATAAATAAATGCCCTCATCCTAATTTATAAAACTGATCATGCATTATACATTTTGAATTTCTTCACTGTTCACTCCATTCTGTTGAGTGTTCTGAAGATCAATACAGCTTGGGAATCATGGCATTCCTTTTGAAACAATCAAAAACGAAACAAATAAAAACAAAATGTAAAAAATGGATTTCAGAGGTTGCTATGAACTTTTAAAGAGACAGTCTTTATCACTCTTCTTTGATGGAAAATTTATTGAAAATGTAATTTTTAATATTATATAGTTGTTTAAATATTATGTTTTGAAAGAGTCATCTTTGTCAATATTTTTTTTACCAATTATTAACATTATTCACATCTTCATTCTTTTATTATTTAGTTAAGAGTATCCAAGCTTTTTGTCATTATACTCCTGAGAAGAGTTCACTGATCTCTTCCAAGTATAAATATGTTATGCTGTGGAACTGTAAATACCTGTATAAACATGTCTGAGTATAGCCTGGCAAACGTGGCTGATTATTATCAACAAATTTTATATAAAATCTTTAAAACATTTCATATCATGCAATATATTTCACCAGTACAAACCTTTTCATATAAAGCCACACATGAAAACAGGCAGTAGGGCGGAACTATAGCTTCAATGTACATGTGTGTAATACTTTTGCTATGTTCTGTAATTTGTTTGTTTTATTTTCATAGAATTTGTAATAAAAATGTATGTACAGTTGTGTTTCATGCAGGAAAAAGAAATTATAGGTTATAACTATGTATTTTTCCCTCAATTTCACACAGAAATATATGAGGAGAAAAATTATGGATTTCTGTATATTGAAAGAATTCTTTTCAAATCACGAAATCATACTTTTGTATCTTTTGAACTGGAAATAAAATGGAGATTTGCTCAGTTTTTAAGAAAAATAAAAAGCATGTAAATCCTAAAAGATACACACAATTATATATGTGTCTTAGGTATCTGTGGATACACATATGTGTATGAATATGTGTACGTGCATATGATATATCCATGTTAAGCTAATGTATTTCTTTATTGTACTGTGTTGTTTCTATTTAATGCTTGCACATATATTTACACACACACACACATGTATATATATGAAATAAATGTTAAGATAGATGTTAAATAATCATTTTTAGTGAATTATACATATTTCGATTTTACCTGTGACATATCAACTCACTCACATAATTGTGTTAACATCTGATGAGGTCACACTGGTGCCAGTTGCTGTTATAATGATTGCATATCAGCTCCACACAGGTGTCACTGAAATACATAAAATCTAAAAAAATATGATTATGCAACATCTGTCTCAACATTTATTTTATACATGGAAACTCCATCATGTTTAATCCCCTCTTTTATGCTGGATAGATATGACTGATGTGGTGTGCTCTTATCTGCTTAGACCTGTTTATCAATGAGACATCACAACATCACAACTTTTATGGATAAACAACATGTTAATTATCTCTCTCTCTCCATATATATATATATATCATCATCGTTTAACATCCATCTTCCACACTAACATGGGTGTATATATATATATATAGCAGATAGCTGATGATGCAGTTGAAGAGTTTGGGGGCAACCTCGGAGCCCTGTCTGACACTGCAGTTGATGGGGAACCAGTCAAAGTCCTTCCCTTTCATCTGCACAGAACTCTTGGCACTGCTAGAGATCTGTGAGAACATGGTGGTGATTTGGGGTGTGTGCCAATGAGCTTAAGAATTTTCCAGAGCATGGAGTCTGAGCGAGTTTCTGGCATTACATTTGGGAACTACTGCCTTACTGACCTGGAGTATGCAAACAACACAACCCTAGTGAGCAACTTAATCGATCAGCTCAAAGACACACTGACCATGTACCAAAAGGAATCAAGAAAGATTTGCCTTCAGGTGAGCTGAACAAAGACCAACATGATGCATAATGGCAAAGATCCAGAACCTCATCTGCTTCATATTGGCCCTGACATCATGGAGTTTGTCAGCTCTTTCATTTACTTCGGCTCGACAGTCACCAACAATGGAGACCTGATTCTGGAGATCAACTGCAGATGTGGTCTGGCCACTGGGATCATGTACTTCCTATGGAAACACCTTTAGTGCCACTGATCTATTTCTTGGATAATGAAGCTCATATCTACAATGTATCAGTTCTCTTTGTTCTCTTCTATGGAGCAGAATCATGCCCCCCCCCTCCCCTCACTAAGACTCTGGCAAAGAGGATCAATGGCTTTGATAGCAGAGTCCTGAGAACCATTGAGAACAGCAAATGGTACCATATTTCCAACAAAGAGTTCTGTGTGCGCACACATCTGCCCGAGCCTCCCGCCTCATAGCTATCTGCCACATGCGCTGGTATAGACATGTCCTCTACCTTCCAGCAAATCATTCTACAAGGTCCTTACGCTCATTCAATACAATAGCTACAGGCTTGAAGAGACCTCATGGCAGGCCCCACACCAGATGGCTGAATGTCATCAAGGAAGATCTCCAGAGGCTCGATGTCACCTTGGAGGATGCAGAATGGCTGGCATTGGACTGCCAAAAATGGAGGGAACTGGTGGACCTGGTCAGCTCTATGCATGAGGATGCCTCTGGGATCACAGGCCTAAGGTGACTCCAGTTTCATCGAGCAAGAGCAAGAAAAAAAAATATATATATATGTAGTATTTACGTATCGAGAGAGAGAAGAAAGGGAAGGATAGGTGATACATGTAGTTATTTGCCAAATAGTGTATGCAGAAGGTGCTCAATACTAGTGCCGGCAGTATTAAATATTAGAAGTGTTAATATTTAGTGGACGAAAGAGTTAGCAGAACGTAAGCACGTGGAAAAGCAAGAAATCGGAGAACATACCGTTAATACATGTTTATTTAAAACAGTACCTACGTACGTTTCGCACAGTCGGACTTCTCAAGGGCATAAATAACCAAAAGTGTTCCTTACAATGCTCGGAAAGTGTTTTGGGGGTTAAGTTCACGTCATAGTTCATTCTTCGCAAAAAAAAGCGTGTTTTGATTTTGCAGTAGGTCAAGGGAGGTAACTCTGGCCGGTGTTAGGGCAGTCTTTCCCGGACAAATTTTTATCCGTTACAGGATGTGGTTACAACCTTACCATTGTCGATACACACAGGGTCAGGTAATCAACGCTTATTTTGAGACGTTTGTTCATTGCACCTGCCCGCCTGGGTCATTTGAAGCTGGGTCTGGGATGCATGGTTAGTTTCCTGGATGTTGTTTTTTTTGCAGCGCCTGTCTGCCGAGGTGTTAAAGCTTGTTGCAGGAAGACCCGGTACACGATTTCACTCCTCACCCTTATCCCATCTGAGAAGGATATTTTTAAGCGATGTGTACAGCTTATCGTCTTTTCAGCTCTGCTGTTGATGAGCACGTGGGGTGCAGTTATGATGTGGTAGAGCTCCACGAGGCAAAGATCGCACTTCCTCTTGAAGTTGTACGGTGCAGCCCTGCCGACAATATCCCAGTGCGTGGAGAAGCTGATCTTTAAGTCTTTTAATGATGTGATGTAGTCCGCGAGCGAAGTGGAGTGTCTTAATTTCTTATTTGTGAAAGAGTGGAGATGTGTTCGAAATCTAATTTTGAACGGGCCAGAGGTAGCCCCTATATAATGTTTAACGCTATTGTGGCTAGTTACAGTGCACCTAGGTATCCTCTAAGGGGGGCAGCGTCCCCTGTCGCGGCAGTTGCAATTTCTGTCGCGGTTCCTTCTAATTCCCACGGTAAGGCTATCATTATTGCTATCTACGTTGTTATCTACGCTCCCTCACCTGTCATTAACACCATTATACCCCACAGTGCGCGGGGTGGAACGATTATTATTCCGCACGTCATGTCCTGCATGTTCCCCAGTCATGTCGCGGTTATGCTGGTTGCAGCTGTAGAGGCTGTTGCCAGCACTATTGGATGCTGCTAGGGAGTCGTTAAGGTCAATATAGTTATTGTCAGGTGTAGGTGCGTCTGTGCTAAAGTGCTGTGTCTTGGTGATCTTACTGTGGTTCGTTGTTCCTATGATGTCTGCTAGGTTAGGAGTAGTAGAGAAGGATATTTTTATATTGTTCCCATTAAGGATTTTTCTATACCTATGGTTGGGCGGGAAGTTCTTCTCTAAGGCTTCGAAGAATATCCGGGGTATGTTGGAGGCCACACTCCGAGAGTAGGGGGGTGGAACCATAGGACGTTACGATGGCGATTACGTGTCCTTGTACGTTTGCTACGGGTGGTTCCATCAAGGTGACCATTCTTATGTATGTTAATGCGCTGTAGCCCGTTACGTGCCCCTTTCACTTTATGCTCGGGTGCACTCTTCTTCCTTCTTCCATGTTTATGTACAGGAAGATGTTGGTTGGAAGGCGTTGGTAGTAAGCCGGCGCCTTTGTTGATTTTATAGTAGGGGAATAATTCGAGTAGGCTACAGTGGTCACTGTCACCGGGGTCGTGATATTTATTGTGTGGTAAGTTACCTATACCATCGCCAGTGTAATTAACGTTGCGACCGTGTTCCTTAGTGCGATTATCTATACTATTATATCCGACTCCTACGAAGTCGCCGCGTGATCGGTTATAGGTATGGCTTACTATAACGTTCGTCTTATGAGGGGGTGGTTTCTAGAGCCAGCGTTAGGGATGTAGGAAATTCCTCGGTTAAAGCCGGCGCTTATCAAGGCCCTATTGTAGTAATCTGCCGCTTGGTTGAAGATATCCTCATTGGTGGAGAGCCTCGAGATCCTATGTGAGATGCTATAGACTATGGAGTTGAGAGTCTGCTTAGGGTGGTTGGAGGCATAATTGTTTCTTTTAACATACTCTTGGCTCCCAAATAATAAGAGTGTGTGTGTTATATATATGTATGTATATCATCATCGTGGTTTTGATCTATCATCTTCCTCAGGACAGCAAATTTCTACTTATCTATCTATATATATTACAATATGTTTCTACTTCCATTGCATCATCATGAGTGTTATTTATGTATTCCTATGAGGACTCTCCAATAAATTTTTATAATTTGAACTTTTCATAACATAAATCTCCCCGACACATAGACACATGCACTCACTTGCAGACTGTTTATTCTCTGTGATTTAATTATACTTTTTCTTTAAATCTTACTCATGAGAATTTCAAAACTTTGCCATCTAAACATAATGTTCTGATTAGCTGCCCTGATTTATACATGGATTTGGAAATTTTGCCCATTTCTCAGACATAAAATAGAGCATCTGCTTATATTCAGATTGGCTTATATTTGAGTATATGTGTTAACTCTGTTTTTAGTGCTTGAATTCACTGATCGACACACCTGGGAAATACAAGGAGCATAACTCTTTGTAATTTAAAGGGTGTCAAAGTAGAAAACAGACCCTCCAACCAAGCTGTAAGGATATGTGTTTAATTGATCTTTAAAAAGTGATTAATTGAAAAATAATAACTTTTCTGATAACATGTTTATTAAAAGGTATTGAAAAGTTTTCCAGTAATAATGATTCCTGTTAACTTAAACAAATAAAAAATAAAATTTAATTATCATGATCAAATTTAATAACTTTTTCAAAGCATAACTGATTTCTTGCAAGCTCATATATGTTACCTCCCACAATCAACAATAACATCTACTTAATTTTGTCATTATGTGGCCTAAAAGAATAGTTCCTTAATCATGATTAATTTCTAAATATAATATCTCATGTAAAACTAATTATAAATATACATTTGCATATCACCATACATTATAGATAATCGGCAGCCGATTAAGTTGTTGACCAATTTGCTTATGGGTTCTTCATTTATACATATACATACATATATGCATGAGTATATATGATTTGTAATCTTAAGAACGGTAGGGAAATGACAAAGTCCTTACAATATCGGATAAAAAGCTTTGCAGTATTTGTTCCAAATCTGCATTTCGAGTTCAAATTCTGCTACGGTCAACTTTACTTTTCATCATTTTGAGATCTATAAAAAAGTGACAGTCCTGTACTGAGGTTGGTTCTTCCTCTATATCTCTTTTACACTACCTCTCTAACTCTCTCTTTCTTTATCTGGAAGACATTAGCTGTGTTCAGGTCTGTAGAGGAGAGGGACTCCACCAAGTTTCCAAAATACCCTAAGAAACTTAGTGCGACTACAGTACCTAGTGATTCTACCAGGCATCACAGGTAGTAGAAAAGAAAAACATCCTTGAAGAGTCTAACCTACTAATATGAGTAACTGTAAAGTTAGCACTGTTTTTTTCTTTGATTCCTCAGAGAATTCTTAGTGGTAGAAATAATTCTATCATTTAGACTCTTGTGTCTTGTGATTTAGCAATGAAACAAGACACATTATCATTGAAACATTCACATATCATGACATTAGCTATTGATTTTTATTAAACTAATGATCAATTGGGATTTGGTAATCTGAAAGATTTTTTCAAAGAATTCAAAGGACATAGAAAAAACTATTCATTAAGTGCATTGAATCAGAAACTGAAAGTAGAACTGTACAAATACACTCATCATCATCAATGTATTTATGACCACTTTTCATTGCTGGTTTAGGTTGAATGATTTTTGGGGGGTTTTTTAGGCAACATTCTATGGCTCAATGCCATTTCTGATGCCAATCCTAACTGATATTTTTTAACTAAGGGATGCATCTTTGCATGTCATATTGCTGGGCTACAGCATGTGGTTTTTATATGGAACATTAAGAAACATCACACGCTGCCTAGCAGCTTAAGGAAAAGAAAAGAAAACAAATACACATGCACACCACCCTCAAACAAATACATACTGACACACACTCACAGGTGCACAAAGCTTGACACACACACACACAGGCACACAAATGTCCGTACTCATGCACACATACACATTCACACATGCCCACATATTCAGACAAAGAAACACATGCACTCATGCACTGGTACACTCACATACACTCAGGAACACACACACGTATGTATGTTTGTGTCAACTCAATACACTCTCAAGGTATTCATCAAGTCGAGATCATAGGTCACCCACCACAGGAAATGACACATAAAACATGGTGAGATCAAACTTGAAATCATATGAATGCAAAGTAAACTTCTTAAATATACAGCCATACACCAATACACTCTAAAAGTGAGAAAAGTGACATCAAATATTTGGACATAGTAAGCTTCTTGGGTTGTGTTTAATTTTTGTTTGTTCTAGCAAGTATCACAACATTTTTTTGCTCTTTGTGTCCCCTATTTCTCTTTTTTCTTGCTCGCATATCCATGTGTATCCTATTTAGAATAAGTATGCCATACCCTTGCACGTTGTAAGAAACGACTAAAGAGGTTGGTGTCCGGAAAGGCATCTTGTAAAACACTGTCTCAAAAATCCTGTCCAACTCATGCTACCGTAGATGAGTTGATCAACAGGAATTGATGCATAATTAGACATCATCATCATCATCATCACTGTTTTACGTCCATTCTTCCACGCTAGCATGGGTTAGACGGGTTGTCCTGTTGTCGACAGTGTCCGGTTAGCTGACCTTGTCTTGCTCATACGGGAACTGATTCTGGCTTGATTTCTACAGCAACCTCATTTACAGTGAGTGCTGGGTGCTTTTTTTCCATGACGCCTACATGTCCACTTTACAGTGTGGGCTAGGTGCGTTTTTGCCGTGGCACCTCCACAACCACTTTGCAGTAGGAGGGGGTGGGGGCATATTGTCTATATGCTTGAGCTTCGGCTTGTACCCATGGGATGTCAGGTCTTCTGTATTACTGCATGACGCCAGAGATCATAGTCATGTGTCATCGCCTTTGAGAGGTGCAATTGGGTAAGGTCGGCTTTTATCACCTGATCCCAAGTCTTCTGGGGTCTCCCCACTCTGCGGCTTCTATCAACTTTTAGTACATTTTTATGCAACTGTCATCCTTCATACGCATCACATGTCCATACCAACACAATCTCCTCTCTTGCACACAGCATTTGATTCCTCTTATGCTCAGTCTCTTTCTCAATTTGTTTATACTTTGCCGTTCGCGTATATTACTATTACACATCCATCGGAGCATGCAGGCTTCCTTTCTTTCTAATCTATGCAAGTCTTCTACAGACAGCACCCAGGTCTCACTACCATGTAACATGCATCATACAGTGTGCCTTTCATTTTGAGGGAAAAGCCTTTTGCAGCTAGCAGTGGCAGTAGCTCCCTGAACTTCTTCCATCCCATTCTTACCCTAGTTATTGTACTTTCCGAACACTCACCGCCGCTGCTAATTCGGTCACCTAGGTAGCAGAAGCTGTCAACATAGACTTACAAATCCTCAAACAAAAGAAAATGTAGATTCTTGTGTCAGTATGTATAAAATCTTTGTGTCCATTATCATCATTATTATTTTATGGTCGTATTCTTTCTAAATTGGCATGAATTTGATAAGTCATCATCATCTGAGACTTGAGGGATCAGAGAATGTCTTGCTTGTACATTGTTTTTGTCATGGTTTCTATATCTAGATGCCTTTCCTAATACAGACCCGTTTACACATTCTACTGGGTGCATCTCATCATGGTACAAGTACTAGCAATATACAGAGTGTACAGAGTACATTTTATCATGGTGCCAGCACTACTCTATTGCGAAATGTACTGGGTACATTTTATTATGCAACTAGCACTACCATTTCACAAAGTGTACTGTGTGTATTTTATCATGACACTAGCACTGAACAACTCTTATCTCACTTTCCCCTACACCCACACATGCAAATGCCCTCTCTATCCTCACCCACTCACTTTCCTATCAAACTGACTTCTCTCAAACACCACAACTACTTCCACTGCCTTAAACAAGCCCCATCGACCTTCACAACCAGGTTTTGACTTTAAAACCTTTTTCCAAATCATTCCATTGGCTATACTGAAGCTCTAAAATCCTTCTTCTTCTTTTTCTTCTTATGCTGCCAAGGTTAGCTTTAACTATTATGTGGTCATGATCCTGTTATAAGCAACCTACTCCAAATGATCCAACGAACTTGCTTGAGGTCTACATCTGGGTCTCTTGCAAGTTGGCTCTGCTTGTAAAATCTGAATAGATTCTTTCCTTAGACATTCTAATTACTTGTCCTCTAACACCAATTAAGTTTATATATCATTCTTTCACCCCTACCTCATACACCTGATCCTTCCCAATCTTCTTTTTTCTTTACACCTTATTTCATTATCTCTTTACTCACTACTCTCTCACACACAACACTTTGTATCCATTCCTACTATCTCCCCTGACTTCTCATTCTCTTTTCATCTCATCTTCACTTTCCACTAATTCTGTCCTCTCTTGCTCATCCCTTTTATCTTTCCTCCATTCTTCACTTCCATCCTCAACCTTCAACTCAGCCCTCTTCTTCCCTACTCTACCCAATAAATATAAACCAATTTTATATCACCTCAATACTTCTTTGGTGAAGATTAGTGAGCACATAATGTGCTGAAACATCATGGCTTTTGTCAGAATTTTTAATAAATCCACTTACAATTATATAAATGCACAAATACACAAACATACACACACACATGTATGTATGTATGTATGTATGTATGTATGTGTATATATATATATATGTATGTATGTGTGTGTATGTATGTGTATATATGTGTGTATGTATTGTATATATGTATGTATCTATGTATCTATCTATTGTATATATGTATGTATCTATGTGTATATATAATGTATGTGTATATATATATATATATTGTTATACTTGGGAGGGTCATATTTGTGTAATATTGCCAGATTTAATAACAGAACACACTCACTGTTTGGTTGGTTTTCGCTTTTAGGTTATATATATATATATATATATATAACCCATGCTAGCGAGGAAAATGGACATTAAACGAAGATGATGATGATATATATATATATATATATATATAATATATATATTTCATATAGAGATAATTTCTATAGGATAAAACTGGACATTCCTGGTGATTTCACACAAATGAAAGAGTTCTTGTATCGTAGCAGTCAATTATATATAAAAATATGCAATAACTATGTATCTTCTCTACTAATGTATTGAGTAGCTTATTTAACTGTGGTCTCTTTCTACTCCCTTTGGAAAACCACAAACACGCACATATACTCTAGCATACACACACGAATACACACGCACACATATATATAAATATAAATATATATTTATATATATATATATATATATATATATATATATATATATATATATATATATATATATATATATATATATATATATATATATACACACATATACATATATATATATGCACCACACACAGAATCATAAAAGGGTTCTGAATTGGCAAAAATATAATAAAGTGCTGAAATGTCTACCAGTATTTAAACTTTTCTTTCTAGCCTTAGAGTTCAAATCCTGAAATGTTTCCAATTTTTCCTTTGATCCATGTGCCAGATCAATATTACATGTGTCATTCATATTGTAGGAATCACTTCAAATAAATTTACAACATACAACCCCACCTCAATCTCAGCTGCCTCCCACTAAAAACATTGACTATTGAAAAGAAATCAATATATATAGTGCAGTTGATTCAATAACAATGAAAGAATATCATTGAAAATTTTCTCAATCATGTATATTTCTTTTCATATCATTTCACATATTACGATTTTAAAAGGCTTCTATGTATCAAAGGTTTATCAACATTTAAACTGTATGTTTTATGTATGCATATGTGTGTGTGTGCAACATAATAATCAACAAAAATCAACAAACACACACACACACATATATATAATGTATAATACACACATATATATGTGTTTGTGTATATATGTGTTTGTGTATATATCATATATATATAATATATATAATATAATTATCATATATAGGTATATATATATCATATATATATAATATATATATAATATATATATTATATATATATATATTATATTTATATTGTATATATATCATATAAATATATATATATTAATACAGCAATGTTGCATGGCAGTGAGACCTGGGCATTGTGTGCAGAGAATATACGCAGACTAGAGAGGAACGAAGCTTGCATGCTCCGCTGGATGTGTAATAGTAATATACGTGAACGGCAAAGCATAAATGAACTAAGGAAAAAATTAGAAATAAGAGGGATCAGATGTTGTTTACTCGAGAGAAGGCTACGTTGGTATGGTCACGTGATGTGCATGAAAGACGATAGCTGTATAACAAAGTGCAGGGCAATAAAGATAGACGGTAGCCACGGAGTAGGCAGACCCAGAAAAACCTGGGACGAGCTGATAAATTCCGACCTCACACACTTACACCTCTCCAAGACAATCTCACTGGACCGAGGCCTTTGGCGGTACTCAGTAATAGAGAAGTCCCGCCTTACCTAAATACAAAGTAAAACCTACTACAGTCAGTAGGCATCTCTAACAAAATACACCCCCGTCCCACCACCCCCACCCCATCCATACCGCCCCTTTCAATGTAAAGTTATGTTGGTGCCACAACATCCAGGCCGAAACAAATGAGATTGTGTAGGTGTCACGACAAAAAAACACACAGTCCACGCTGTAATGTGGCCGTGTAGGTAACACAGTAAAAACCTCCCAGTTCACACTGTAAACATGGTTGGTGTTAGGAAGGGCATCCAGCTTTAGAAAACCCACCAGACAGTCCACGCTGTAATGTCGCCGTGTAGGCAACACAGTAAAAACCTCCCAACCCCACACTGTAAATGTGGTTGGTGTTAGGAAGGGCATCCAGCTGTAGAAAACCCGTGCAAGCGTGGAACACGGACATTAAACGTTGATGATGATGATGATGATGATGATGATAATATATATATCATATATATATATATAAATAATATATATATCATATATATATCATATATATATATATATATATAATATATATATCATATATATATCAAATATATATATAATATATATATCATATATATATCATATATATATATATATAATATATATATAATATATATATAATATATATATCATATATATATATGAATATATCATATATATATAATATATATATATATATCCATATATATATATATGAATATATCATATATATATAATATAATATATATTTATATATCATCCTTGCAAGCAGGGGAAAAGCGGACGTAAAATGAAATGATGATGATGATGATATATCATATATATATATCATATATATATAATATATATATATAATATATTATATATATAACATATATATATAATATATATATCATGCACCCCAATCCGGACTGCCCCGCGCTATAAAAGACAGATTCTACGAGACACTGATGCTCGCTACCTCCCAAATAACCGACAGTGACTATATAGTTATTGCAGGCGACCTAAATGGTCACGTTGGACAACATTGTGACGGCTATGACGGAATCCATGGAGGCTATGGGTTCGGTACTAGAAATGAGGAAGGCTCCAGAATCCTGGAATTCTGCGACGCAAATAACTTAACTATCTGTAACACTAACTTCAAAAAACGAGACAATCACTTGATCACCTATAGATCGGGGGAACACACAAGCCAGGTAGATTATATCCTTACCAGAAGACGTGACAGAGTGTCTGTTGTTAACACTAAATCCCACCCCCATGAAGAATTCACCTCCCAACATAGACTGATAATTAGCGACCTCATAGTCAGGACGAGACGTACTAGACAGCGAAAGAGGACTATCCTCAGGAGAAAAATATGGAAGCTAAAGGACCCCATAGCCAGAAATAAATTTCAAAGCAAATTACTTGACGCTTTCGACAGTAAGGAAGAGCAATTAGAGTCGTATAATATAGAGGAACAGTGGGAATTCCTGAGAGCAAACCTGCTGACGGCGGCAGACGAAGTCTGTGGCTGGAGCAGGCCTGTAGGTAGGAGGAGAGTAACATGGTGGTGGAACAGTAAGGTGGAGGAGTCAATTAAGGCCAAAAAGCAGGCTTGGAAAGTATGGCGGGATGGGGGAAGTAGAGAAGACTATCAAGTGGCCAGGAGGGAAGCTAGGAGACAAGTGTACTTCGCAAGAAGGGAAGCAGAGGAAAGAAAGTTCAAGCATGTTCTACAACGTGAGGACCAAAAACGTGAGGTGTTCAGGATTGCCAGGCAATGTGTCAAGGAAAACCGTGATATTGTCGGGGAGAAGTGTGTACTTAACGATGATGGCATACTTGCCATCACCGACGCTGATAAGAAGGTAGCTTGGAAGTGTCACTACGAAAGGCTTCTAAATGAGGAGAACAAATGGGAGAAAGACAGTCTCCCCCAGATCGATCCAATAGAGGGACCAGCAGTGTTAGTTGAAGGTAGTATAATAAGTAAGGCAATCAAAGATATGAAGACGGGTAAGGCGGCTGGGCCTTCGGAAATAGTTGCTGAGATGCTGAAGGCATCTGGTTCGGTGGGACACACCATGGTCACCCGGATAGTTAACCAAGTCGTACAGAATGGGGTTGTTCCGAAGGAATGGCGTAGCAGCATCATCGTTAACTGCTATAAGGGAAAAGGAGATGCCCTAGATAGGAGTAACTATAGAGGCATTAAATTAATCGACCAGGTCATGAAGGTCACGGAAAAAGTAATAGCGCAACTAATCAGAGAGAGAATTGATCTAGATGAAATGCAGTTCGGGTTTGTGTCAGGCACAAGTACCACAGACGCTCTTTTCATTGTATGACAACTACAGGAGAAGTACCTAGCTAAAAGTAAACCCCTATACTTAGCTTTTGTCGACTTGGAGAAAGCCTTCGACAGAGTCCCCCGTTCCATTATCTGGTGGTCTCTTAGAAAACTAGGTGTTGACGAATGGCTTGTGAGAGCTATACAAGCCATGTATAAAGAAACAGTCAGTAAGGTTAGAATTAACAACGAATATAGTGAAGAGTTTAGCGTAAAAGTTGGTGTCCATCAGGGCTCTGTACTTAGCCCCCTACTATTTATTATTGCCCTTCAGGCTATAACAGAGGAGTTCAAGACCGGCTGCCCATGGGAACTCCTATACGCAGATGATCTAACGCTCATAGCTGAATCAATGACCGAACTAGAGAAGAAATTCCAAACGTGGAAGCACGGCCTAGAATCAAAAGGCCTTAAAATTAACCTGGCTAAGACTAAAGTTCTAGTTTGTAGGAAAGAAAATAAGGCGGCGGTCCCATCGGGGAAATGGCCATGCTCAGTGTGTAGGAAAGGCGTAGGTAGAAACTCCATTTTATGTCCCAAATGCAAAGTATGGGTGCATAAAAGATGTAGTGGGATCACAGGTAAGCTAACTAAGAACATAGATTTTACATGTGGCCGGTGCTCTGGTGCAATAAGTAGCAGCAAGTGCCCACAAAATACTAGCTCCTTCAACTGCGCAGAGGGTTCTATAGAAATAGTGGACAGCTTCCGTTATCTGGGTGACAAAATCAGCAGTAGGGGAGGGTGATCTGAAAGTACAGTAGCTAGAGTCAGAACTGGATGGAAAAAGTTCAGAGAGCTTATACCACTATTAGCCGCTAGAGGGTTCTCCCTAAAAATGAAAGGCAGGTTATACGATGCCTGCATACGAACAGCAATGCTGCATGGCAGTGAGACCTGGGCATTGTGTGCAGAGGATATACGCAGACTAGAGAGGAACGAAGCTTGCATGCTCCGCTGGATGTGCAATAGTAATATACGTGAACGGCAAAGCATAAACGAACTAAGGAAAAAATTAGAAATAAGAGGGATCAGATGTTGTTTACTCGAGAGAAGGCTACGTTGGTACGGTCACGTGATGCGCATGAAAGACGACAGCTGTATAACAAAGTGCAGGGCAATAAAGATAGACGGTAGCCACGGAGTAGGCAGACCCAGAAAAACATGGGACGAGCTGATAAATTCCGACCTCACACGCTTACACCTCTCCAAGACAATGTCACTGGACCGAGACCTTTGGCGGTACTCAGTAATAGAGAAGACCCGCCTTACCTAAATACAAAGTAAAAACCTACTACAGTCAGTAGGCACCTCTATCAAAACACACCCCCGTCCCACCACCTCCACCCCACCCACACCGCCCCTTTCAATGTAAAGTTATGTTGGTCCCACAACATCCAGGCCGAAACAAATGAGATCGTGTAGGTGTCACGACAAAAAACACACAGTCCACGCTGTAAATGTGGCCGTGTAGGCAACACGGTAAAAACCTCCCAGCCCCACACTGTAAATGTGGTTGGTGTTAGGAAGGGCATCCAGCTGTAGAAAACCCGCCAGACAGTCCATGCTGTAATGTGGCCGTGTAGGCAACACGGTAAAAACCTCCCAGCCCCACACTGTAAATGTGGTTGGTGTTAGGAAGGGCATCCAACTGTAGAAAACCCGCCAGACAGTCCTATGCGAGCAAGACAACCACTCTTGCCTCAAGTGGGAAAACCCCCGTCCAAACCCATGCAAGCGTGGAACACGGACGCTAAACCTGATGATGATGATGATGATGATATTATATATATATATATCATATATATATAATATATATGTGTAATATATATATATCATATATATATAATATATATAATATATATATATATAATATATATATAATATATATATAATATATATAATATATATATAATATATATAATATATATATAATATATATATATATATTATATAGTAATAATAATAAATTTGAAGTCTAAAATCCAAAGAGGGCTCGATAATGATAAATATATTATCGTCGTTTTTTCTCGTTCTTTTCCAGGGAACGTTTCCACCAACCAAAGTATCATCTTCCTGTCTTCCTTCGATTGCAACGTTTCTTGAAATATTTACTTCTGCGTTCACAGATTGACTTTTTTTAATTTCAGAAGATCCCGTTAAGGGTGAAAGCAGCGATTCTTTGCTTAAACTTTAATCTGTTTTTTTAATAAATATAGATATTATATCATCATCATCATCATCATCGTCATCATCATTTTACGTTCGCTTTTCCCTGCTTGCAAGGGTGGGACGGGTCTTATTCAGCACAGCATCTCTCCACTCGTCACGGTCCCTCGTCATCTCCACCGTGAGCTTTAATGATCTGAGGTCTGTTCTCACCACCTCCGCCCATGTTTTTCGTGGTCTACCTCTACCACATCTTCCTTCAACTGGCAATTCCTGGCACTTCTTCACCCATCGGTCATGCTCCATGCGCATCACATGTCCATACCACCTCAGTCTCATCTCCTGTACACTACTTTCTATCCCTCTCAGACACAATTTCTCTCTCAACACATTTATGCTGGGTCATTCACGCATATTTACACTGCACATCCAACGGAGCATGCTTGCCTCATTTCTCTCCAGCCGTCGCATATCCTCTGTAGTTGCTGCCCATGTCTCACTACCATGCAGCATTGCGCTCCTCACACAGGCATCATACAACCGGCCTTTCGTACGCAGGGAGAAACCCTTCTTCGTCAACAGAGGAAGCAGCTCCCTAACCTTCTTCCAACCCATCCTTATTCTAGATACTATGGCCTCGGAACACCCTCCTCCCATGCTAATCTGATCTCCTAGGTACCGGAAGCTATCCACCACTTCTATAGCGCCCTCTTGCATTTGAAAAATGTGTCTATCAGTGCGACTTCTACTGTCTAATTTCCCTGTACATCTACTGCATACATATTTCTCCCTACCTGTTAGATTACCTGCTACATCTCTTGTGTACCCAGGATCTGCATTGTGTGCATTTTATAGAATTTATGCCAGTTCCTTTTCTGCATATCGAACATGGCCATTTCCCTGACGGAATCAGGGTTTTGTCCTCTTTTCTACTCATCAACACTTTTGTCTTAGCTAGATTCACTCTCAGTCCTCTTGCTTCCAACTGCTGTTTCCATAGCCAGAATTTATTCTCTAGCTCCTCTACTGATTCTGCTATAAGAACCAGATCGTCAGCGTAGAGAAGTTCCCATGGACAGCCAGTCTTAAACTCCTCTGTTATGGCTTGGAGGACTATAATGAACAAGAGCGGGCTGAGGACCAAACCCTGATGTACTCCTACTTGTATCTGGAATTCCTCACTAAACTCCATTCCTACCCTGACTTTACTGAGAGTACCTCTGTACAAAGTTTGCACTGTCCTCACAAGCCATTCCTCAACACCTAGCTTCCTTAGGGACCACCAGATGACGGATCGGGGTACACTATCAAAGGCCTTCTCTAGGTCAACAAAGGCTAAGTATA
>OZ024742.1:116786115-116791115 GCA_964016885.1 Eledone cirrhosa
CACACCCCAAAAAAAATTTTCTCCACACGCCACCCACACCCACAACACGCTTAAACCCCACACACACGTGCTTCCCACCACATATTTACACCCTCAGCCTCCTGATTCCTCTCCCCCACCCCCTATCCACACACGCACAGACACTCCGACCCACAAAAACACCCCCCACACACACCTCTTCCTGAACATGCAACCCCGTTCTTCCACCAACCCTCACTTTCACATACACACACACACCACCTTCATCCCTCCCCGCTCGGACACCCCGTCTCCCTCTCCCCACTCCACCCGCTACCACCCCTACTCACCCCACACCCTTCCACCACCTGTTTACCCCCCTTTTAATTTCAGTTTATTTTGATCATGCCTTTATTTTTAAATTTTCTCCTTCCTTTTATTTTGATCATGCTTTATTTTTATTTTTTATATTTTTTATCTTTATTCGTTAATTTTTCATTCGCACCGTTTCCTTTCGCTATATGTCTCTCCACCACTCCTCTACACACCTTTTGAACTCTGTTCCCACACACTTCTCACCCGAGGAAGGGCTTATGCCCGAAACGTCGTCCTCCACCTACCTCCCACTCTCCTGAGCGTGAATTTAATAAACATTTATTGTACTGCCTCTCTGTTCTGTCCCTGTTCAAAATTTTTCATTATATATATAATATATATATATATATATATATATAATATATATATATATAATATATATGTATATATAATATAATATAATATATATAATATATATATATAATATAACATATATATATACAATATATATATATAATATAATATATATACAATATATATTATATAAAATATATATATATCAAGTAAGAATATTTTCGAAACAGCGAGTTGATTTGAAATTATTATATATATATATATATATATATATTTATATATTATTAGAAATGTAAGCTATCGCCGTATTTTGACTAAAGAAATTAAAGAAATTATTTAGCCTGATAGTGTGGTTAAGAACCCTTGGAGAAATGGAAAAAGATGAGTATTGACGTACATATAATATATGTATATATATTTTATATATTTATATATATATATAATATATATATATAATACAGATATATAATATATATAATACAGATATATAATATATACATATAATACAGATATATTATATATACATATAATATAGATATATAATATATACATATAATATAGATATATAATATATACATATAATATAGATATATAATATATATATATTATATATATATATATATAATATATACATATAATATAGATATATAATATATATATATTATATATATATATAATATAGATATATTATATATATATATATAATATATATAGAATATATATATATATAATATATATAGAATATATATTATAATAATATTATATATATATAATATAGATATATAATATATATATATTATACTCTTTTACCCTTTTACCTGTTTCAGCCATCCGGCTGAGGCCATGCTGGGGCACCATATATATATATATATAATATATATAATATATATAGAATATATATATATATATTATAATTATATTATATATATATTATAATTTTATTACATATATATTATATATATATATATTATAATTATATTATATATATATATATTATAATTATATTATATATATATATTACAATTATATTATGAAATATAATGAAATTGGTCTCTTAATAAACACATGGTTTTCTCTGTCCCAAAGAACAAACATTAACGCGTCATGTCTGAATGGAATTGCTTAAAAAACAGCTCAAACATTTACCACGAGGTCTGCTAAGCAGATACACAACAAACTAAAACATGTAGAAGTCGCTTTCAAACTAATTCAAAACCATTTTGAAAAACTTCGACATATTTACTCCAATGGGCAAACACAACAACAGCAGCAACAACAACAACAGCCACAACAACAACAAAAACAGCCACAACAACAACAAAAACAGCCACAACAACAACAACAACAACAACAGCCACAACAATAACGACAGCCAGAAGGCCAGGAGCAACCACTACTGAATTCAAGCATAATAGCTGAATTACTGAATGACAGTATCCCTCAACCACTGACTCAGCCATCATTATCGCCATCACCATCACCACCATCACCATCTTCTGTCACATCAACATCTTCTGTCACATCAACTGCTAGTAATGGACCACTGCTCTCTCTCCCACCACAGTTGTCATCATCATCACCAACACTAATGCTTTCTTCCCCAACATCACCACCACAGTCATGCCATAGTCAAAATAACTTTAAAAAAAAAAGATCTATGGAGCTGTATGCACCCCCCACTACACATACTAGAAACCCCAAAATATGCGGCTACTCACTAAGTCAGAGGTTATGCACACGTAGCGACTGTATATTTATCCATTTACCGGGTACTAGGCGCACTAACACTGCCAGCCAACAACAAAGCACGCTGCCCACACGTATACGTTGCAGTGCCAAATTCTGCCAACATTCCCAACGTGAGAGGCTATGTCTGCTGACTGACTGTCCCTTCACTCATCTTCCTGGGACACAATGCACGAACAGAAAAGGGGCTTCATGCCAAGCGAACCCACAAACCACAACAAAGCCACCCCCTGCTGCGGAAATGCTGCTGCAGTTTCCTCAGAAAGACATGATTATAACAACAAAAACAACAAAAGTAATGCTGCTCCAGTCTTTTCACAAAGACACGATCACAACAACAAAAATAACGTTGCTCCAGAAGGACATTCTGGATCTAGTTTTTAGTAACCACACTAACACTATACATAATATTACAGTGGAAAAAACCATTCTCTCAGACCATGACATGGTTCTTTGTAACCTGAGATTCCACCAGTCGAAAGCTAATCCCAGGGTCCTCTCTCCAGCCCACCCATTTGATAACATAGATCTCTACAATTGCAACTGGGATGCAATTATGAACGAACTATCACATGTCAACTGGTCTTTTACACATGCACACACTTCCACCAACATCAAAATGTCTTGGCAGATCTTTGTAGACACTGTCACAAATATATGTACAAAATACACCCCACCAAAATCTGTGAACAAAACCAAGTGCAGTATCCTCCGAAACAGAAAAACAATTATCAGAAAAATAAAAAGAACAAACAAAAAAATTACTGCCAAACAAAAATACTGCCAACAGCAACGCACACATTCAATGGCTATCACCCTGCTTGAATCAAAAAAATATAACCTCCAACAATGCATGAAGACCATCATCAATAACCAGAGAATAGCTGAAGAGAGGTGGGCCATTGAGAAAATCAAACTCAACCCCAAAGTGTTCTTTTCATTTGCTAAAAAACACAAGGTCACCGTCTCCATTGTTGGCCCCCTAGTTGATGAAAATGGCACACTCCAGGACAATGCCAAAACCATGGGCAAGATACTGCAGAAACAATACTGCCCTGTTTTCAGCAATCCTGATATGGCCGATCTGGGCCATATGAGTGATGTTAAACCCCAACACACTATATCAGACTTAACGTTTGGCGTCCCTGATGTCTTAGTGGCAATAAACAAAATTAAACACAATTCAGCAGTAGGCCCTGACAGGTTCCCTGCTTGTGTCTTGAAGGTGTGTCGACACCAACTTTCATCTCCTCTTGCTAATCTGTTGATGAACTCACTGGACACTGGCTATATTCCTGAAAACTTTCTGTCCCAGTCCGTTGTCCCAGTCTTCAAAAAGGGAAATATGTCCCATGCAGTGAACTACTGTCCGATCTCACTCACCTCTCATATTATCAAGGTATTTGAGAGATTTGGTGAGATCACGAATGACCCACTTTATTAAAGCGATGGCCTGCTGAACTCAAACCAACATGGATTCCGTAATGGAAGGGACTGCCTAACGCAGCTCCGGCATCACTTTGACAATGATTTGAGAGCCTTGGGAGAGGCTGATGTCATCTACTTTGACTTCAGCAAGGCCTTCGACAGGGTTGATCATAAGATTCTACTGAAAAAACTATCCAATGTTGGTGTCTCTGGAAGGTTACTACAGTGGATCAAATGTTTCCTGACAGGCAGAACCCAGCATGTTGTAGTCGAAGGATTAAAATCAAGCCCTGCCAAAGTCAGCAGTGGCTTCCCACAAGAAACTGTGTTGGGCCCACTTCTTTTCATCATCTACATTAATGACATTACTGACATCATCAAGCACAGCAACATCAGAATCTTTGCAGATGATTCCAAGCTCTAACGAGTCATCAATGAGGTGGGTGACAGGACTTGCCTTCAGTCAGACCTACTGGCTGTTATCTAATGGCCAGAAATGAATAATATGCTGTTGAATGAGGATAAATTTGAATTAATCCACTTTGGAAAAAAGGAAGCCCTGAAACTACCATACTCTCTTCCTTCGGGTGAAACTTTAGTGGCATCCATTAACATCAGAGACCTGGGAGTAATTATGGGCAACAACATAAGCTGGGCCACTCATATAAACATCAAAGTTGATATGGCCCGCAGATGTGTTCCTGGATTATTAGAACTTTCCAGTCGAGAGATATCCACACTGTTATCCTTCTCTTCTCCACGTTTTCCTGACCCCACCTTGAATACTGTTGTCCACTGTGGTCACCCCCACACGAAACAAAGTATTATGAAAATTGAAGCACCCCAAAGGTCAATTACAAAAAAGATAGATGGCATGACAGGCCTTGGCTATTGGAGTCGATTAGAAAAGCTCAAACTTTATTCTCTCCAACGTCGCTGTGAGCACTACATTATCCGTATGAAGTGGAAAATATTCCATCAGCTTTGCCCAAATGATGTTGGTATCACCTTTAGTGTACACCCAAGGCTAGGGCCCCGTGCTATCCACCCACGAAAAAATCTCACTCGCATCACATAACAACAATACCGCACAATTATTTCACCTCAGTTGGCTCTACACTCTTTAACATTACACCAAGACACATCAAAACAGAGACAGACCCCAGCAAGTTGAAGAAGTCTTTGGATAAATTCCTTCA